>BMAU01000488.1:1217500-1817500 GCA_019973935.1 Trichonephila clavipes | reverse complement strand
TCATCTTCAAGTTTTCTTTTCTTCTTTTCAATTTTTCTTTCAGCCATGACGAATAAATATATAATAGAAATTTATTCAATAATTATTGATATGATCAAAGAATGGCAGGTTTACCTTTTACAGGATCACAATCACAACAAAGTTGAAAGTCGATCGATTGCACTTGTTGGTGGAAGAATATCTCTTAACCTACAAGATTCTTATCTACAGCAGATTTATGCTGTCATCTGAGGTTACGTAGTATAACAACTATGTGCGTTACATCTTCACATTTTATACTTGTGTTACAGAATGTCTGCATAACATTGATTTAAATTTTTAAAGTTTTTATTTCAAATTCAAAAAGGCAATTAAGCAAAGGAGGACATCATAGTAATTATTACACTGTTTGACAAAATTTTTTTTTTCTGACCTTTGGCCAAATGTTTAGTTTCTTATTGTATGATATTAATTATTGCACCGTGATTAAAATATATCATAAAAGGAAAAAAAATACATAATTTCAGAAGGTTAAAATATTAAACATCTTTATTCTGCTGCCGTAATTATCTTACATTTTTATTAGCTGGTTTTACAGTTCTGAGGCAATGCATTAAATCAATCATCGGATTCTTTCTCATTGCCAAATAAAACAAAAAAAAAAGACTACCAATCTGAACTTAAAAATGTAGACATAAATTATTTATCTGACAAACAGAACTAAACACACTACTCACTCTCAACGAAGTTCTCGTTGAAAGAGGAATAACATACCCAAGCTCATCTGTTTTCCTTTATCCATCAGCACCTGTTACTACAATTGCTTGGAAGTGAAATGAAGGAAAAAAATTATTTCGCAAAAAACTGCACGGGGAGAGGTGGGGGTGAGTCAAAACACGATATTTTCGATTCTACCTTCTGTAGACCAAATGTCATAAATAATAAAGACAGAAACTTCAATTGGGCCGCAAAAAGTCTCCAAATGGGCCGCGGGTTGGGCATGACTGGTTTAAGGGATGGGAATGCTATTGAGACTCTTCTAATTATTGCACAAATTAATACGGACTTAGTGAACTACCCTGTGCCATTAACTACAGAGCCCTCAACAATTCTAGTGCGTGTTGGAGCTGATGCATGCAAATCCATAATAAATTCTATTTTACGTTACAAAGACTATGATTCCCATAAAAATGCTCACAAAGATTTTCAAAAGCGATTCCTTGATAATCGTTCAATTGATACGGGCGTTCAATTTATGAATAGATTATGGTTTAGAGATGATTTGAGAACGTCTGTTGCTGAGCACAAAAAGTATTTTGCAAAATATTTTACCGGGAATTAATTTAGAAGACACATTAAAGCATGCTACAATTGCCGACAAAGTTTAAATAGGAAAAGTATACGAAATTTATCAAAATATAATGGTATTGTATATTCAGAAATTCCAGGACACCTTTCTACTTCGGATTTGGTATCAGAAAGACTCATTTCTCCACGAATATCTTTTATGCAAATTAGGCGATTGAGACATGTATTGGGTCAATTTGGAATATTAGGGTAAATAATCAATGCTCCAACGTCGCCAAAAAAGTTTCACTTCTATCGCGTGGCGTTCCACGCACCATTTTTTTTAAAAAAGTAAGCGACGAAATCTTATCTGCTGAATTTGGTGGACGGTATAATACGTTTGTATCAAATTGGAATGCTTATTTTACTAACAAAATCTTAGAATAGTTACACACACACAAGTTAAGAAAGGAAACATATTTTTTTAAAAAGAAAAAATATTTTTTTCTAGAATTATTTTTTAGAAAATTAGATTCAATATACCCTGTCAAATTATGGTAAAACATTTGAAAAATGGTAGGAGAATAAATTAGAAATAAAAATCACTAGTTCTGCATTAGATATCACAATGTAAATTTTATTCAAGATAATGGAAAAGAAAGAAATTGTTTGAAAAATATTTAATTCAATTTGTGCCTTAAAAATTATTTCATTTTTTAACTAAGATTGGCTATATGGGATACTTTAGCAGTTAAAGCAGCAGCAGCTTTTGTATACTCGATATTAAAATAATTTGTTTAAAACACACTTCTGAGCTGTATTTAAAATTAACTTATATTTAAAAGGTAGAGAACTAGGAAATTCATGACGTTAAATTGCACTTAAAATTAAAAAGAATATTTTTGATATACAGTGAAAACCGTTTAAGAGGTCTCAGGGGTGAAAGTATAAACTATTTTCAACAAATATAATTCTTTTAAATTTAGATTAAATAATTAAAATCTTTTGCCTATTATTTACAAAGGAATTATGGTTTTAAAAAGTACAAAATGTTTGAAATATAGTTATAATTTTAAAAATTATAAGCATATGAAAATAAGAAATAATTTTATAATAAATTAAAGTAATTTTTTGTTGCGCATGAAATTTTCTAAAATGGTAGCCTTTGATGTATAAAACTTTATAGAGTTATAAAATGCATCATACTCTTTAAACCCTACTGAATTTAAGAATAATACATCTTTTATATTTCAAAATATTTGAAAAAATATTGAAAATTTTTAAAAAAATTGAAAATGTAATTTTTTTTATTTAAAAAAAACATAATTTATTTTTCTATTTATATAAAAATGATACAGTGTAACAAGGGTACATTTAACTTTATAAATCAACTTATTGGTAGTAATTAAATCTACTATTTCAGAAAATAGCATGCGCAACGTAAAACTTAATTAAATGCTTATAATTTTTAAAGTTATGATATTTTAAACATTTTACACTTTTCTGAAGCCTCATTCCCCTATAAATGTGTTAAAGATTCGAATTATTTAATTTTAATTTCAAAGAGTTATATATACTTGAATAAGGTTTATATTTTCAGCCCTCTAGAGAAAGTTAACACCCCTGAGATATATTCAGCAAAATTAAGTTTATTAGAGTACATTTTATTACATAGATTTGAATACTTAATGTATTTTTTTAAAAAAAAATCAATGAAACAAAAACATTCACAAAAACTTAGTAAAATTTAATACAAAATTTAACAAAACCAAAATCTTTCAAGATTTCCGTTTTCGTCTTCTATTTTTGATCATTTTGATCAACGGTCATCGTCATTTTAAACGAAATAACAGGTTTCTTTCGACCTGAGCTCTTTGCCATTGTGCTCGTAAAAAAACTCTTTTAAAATAGAAAAAAAAACTTAGTCACTCTGCGATGTCACCGAATTCCAAAGCCAACTGATGAAATGTTTTTGGGTGGCGTTTGTAGGAGTGAATGGTGAAAGTAGCTTAGATGAACAAAATTGGCTCGTGTCATAGGCTATTTCAAATACAAGTTAGCCTCCTTTGTACTATAAACATGGGAAAAAACCACCTATTTTTTTTAAAAATTCCGAGATTGGCTGGTGTTTTCCGTATTTTGTTCATTCTCAGAAGGGAAATCTTTTCGTGTTAAGCGATTTTTCGTTTCGTGGTAAGAGATAAAAAATAGATGGAAATACATAGTAGTTTCACTGGACCATTGTGTTATTTCGTGTTAACCGATATAAGTGTTTTCGCATTAAAATCTTTCACTGTATATCTCTGTAATATATTCTAATAAACGCGTTAAAAAATAGCTTGCATAGTTTGTACCCAATTATATCAATTGAAAAATTAATGCTTATAATTTATTTATATACCGTGAAAGTCTGCTTTCACCACTAATGAGTATATTTTTCTAAATACAGCATTAAAACAAATCTCATGAAGTTTTTATTAAATTGAAGTTAAATCACATCATTTATGTACTTTTTCTATTGATTTATCAACACCTAATCACTTTAATCAACCCATAACATCAAGTGATTAAAAGTAAAAGAGAAATAATTTAAGAATTTTGATACGATTACATTATATATCTATGTTTTCCTTGGAACCAAAGTGTTTTTTTTCTTCTAAACTAAGAGTCCATGTTAGATTGTTTATGGAACCATACGATTTTGACATAGCTTACGTTTTGTGTTTATTTTATTCCTTTAATAGTAATTCTTTTTATTCCATGCGAATTTTCGCAACATATTATAACTAAGGAACTGTACAATGAAATGAATACTGAAAATAAAATGAATATCATTTAAGCATAACACAGTATTCCAGAATGAGAAATATAATTATTCACAATTTTATACATTCATAGTAAAGCAAGATTTGAAGCAATTAGTTATCAATTTATTTTTAGAATTATATATTAAATATTAAATTTCGAAGTTAACCAAAAAGCATATTGCAGAATTACCTCTAAAAATTAAATGTTAGTTGAGCTTACAATAAATAAATTATTCGTTTAGTTATTCGAAATTCATTCATTAAGTCAATATTTATTTGTAATGGAATAATGAATAATCCCTATAACAGAATTACACACACACACACACACACACACACACACACACACACACACACACACACACACACACACACACACACACACACACACACACACACACACACACACACACACACACACACACACATATATATATATATATAATAGTTCTTTAATCTCAAATTAATTATAAAAGATTTAACTATTAATTCTGAATTAAAACTATTATTGCACGCTAATTGTTAAAAATAACGGTTGAAATTTTATGAATATTTAATTAATTACCTTTAAATCACATTTCCTTAAAATTGTTGTAGGAAAAAATGTGTTGTAAATTATTTTTATTTAAATAAATAAATTCATCTATTAAAAATTAACTGATTTATTCAGCTATTTTTATTATTGTTTTATCTTGTCACTACACTGCCATAGATATATTAATTTCCCTTTATTTTATACATCGACACATGAGGAAATTTTTTTCTTAAAAATACAATATTTTAAAGAGCACACACACACACATGTGAATGTATTTAAAACAAGATTGACAAAAATACGTTTTTTTATCGGAGATTTTTAATTAATTGGATTAATAAGCAATGAATTCCCCTTTGTATGGTATTTACATTCAATGGGAATTGTACTAATAATGATTTTTTTATTTGAGATTGAAACAGAAAACACATTTAGAGGCTGCAGAATTACAATTTTAAGATTTAAACTGATCTATAACAGAAATACAAGGTATGGAATGGTGATGGGTCCTGACAAATTTGAAAAGGGAACTAACTTCTCATTTAGAGGAAGTGTTTGTAAAGTGCAGTGTTTCCATATAGGCCATCTATAATACCGTTTGGTATCACGATATATACGAATTGCCCAAATGAAAAATGGATAAATTCAACAAAAAGAATAATTTTATTGGAAATAAAAAAAATCGCTCTAGAGATTGTAACACAGGTCCCATTGTGTTGGCAGCAGGTCTATGTCTTCACTCTTGAAAGAACGTGGTTGATTCCTAAGGAAGTCCTATCCAGCTTCCTTCATTTCATCACCGAAACAGAAACCTAATACTGCCTTAAGGGGCCTAAGGACCTAGAAGTCACAAGGGGAAATACGGACTGTACGGTGAGTGTTCTAACATTTCCCAACAAATTTTTTAAAGTTTCCTTGGTTTCACGGGAGACGTGTAGGTGGACATTTCCATGGAGATCCGATATCGTTTGCTGTTCTTCTTGAAAACTTTTATATTTGTTCCAAGACGTTCGACCTGAATATAGCTCGGCATAGATTGCCATTATTCGTCAATAGATGTCTGCATTTAACTAACCTCCTGCAATTAGAAACAGTTCTACAGCACGTTGTTCTAATCTGGACGCTTCCTTATATGGCACACGACTTTACTTTCGACTAATTTCTTCTGCCACTAACAGGTTTCAATGTTAAGCATCGTATGCGATGTACACTTCCTACCATCCTTTGTATCCCTGTTTGGTGGCTCTGCTATAGCAGCTCTCGTTCTGACACTATCGCATGCGTCCACTTTTCATTTTGGCAACCCTCATACCTCTTTCTACATAGCTCAGATATTAGTCAATGTTTCTATAATTTTCTCATGTCTCGATACACATTAAGGATAGTTAAAATTTAACAGTTAAGGTATCCAACTACCCTAAAGTCATGATTTTTTTTCAAAAATTTACGATTTTTCTTGTGATTTTATTTTATAGGTCATCTTATTAGCTTAATAAAAATGCCAAGTTTTTTTTATTTTCCATTAAATAGAACAAAAACTACAAGTGTTTTAGTAACAGCAGATGCCATGACTTTGCACAAGATGTCAAACTTTAAAATGCGTTTTACTCAAAATGTGTTTTTTTTTTCGAAAAGTTCAAACGGCGACAGTGATTGCTCAAAAAGTTTTTAAAATAATTTGCTGAAATTTTGTGTGTATTTTTTGTACAACAGTAAAAGTGTTTTAATCTTCCGATTTATCAATCACTGTTTTATTACAAAACTTACAGTTCTTTATGTGAATATAATCACTGTTTTTTAAGCAATTTAATACAATAACTAAGATAAAGCGCTCTAGTTTTTGTAAAAATTAAAATATCTATTATCCTGAAGGTCATTTCAAAAATGAATAACATAGCAACACATCAGAATTGAAAAATTGAGAATTTGTTCATTTACTGTTGGTACAGAGCGGACCCCGTTTATGTAATTTTTTGTCAATTTTTACCCATTTTTTCCCATTTTAGAAGTAATAATTAACTTTTCTGTTCTTAATTTTTGCATTATTTTCTTAAAATGTACTAAATAAATCTACCCTTCCCCCCCAAGAAGTTGTCGCAAGTAGTCGGATACATCATTGGAGCCTATGCTTTAAACTTAACCGAGCTCAATATCTCAACTTTCAGATGCAATGTAAAAATTAAAAAGGTTATAGTGTTTATGTAACTTCAGGATTCGGATATTGAATATTAACGTGATGGTTGGTTTTTAATTAATATCGAACAACAAGAGATCAAGTGACGAAGACACGATTCCTAAGTTGGCATCCCATTCTCCAAACTTCCAACTAAGGGCAAAGGAAAGTTTTTTAGCCACCTCGTCAAATTTAATGTGTGTTAGTCTCTCTGCATGGAAGGTGTTTAGTAGCGATAGGACTCGAATCTATGGCTTAACAGAAACAAAGGTTGCCCCGAATGACCATGACCACTCGGGTACTTTTGCCACGTCGTTTTTCCGGCAGAAATAGACAGAACAGAATAAGTTCTTATCAACTGAAGCAAAACAAATAAGAATGAATATGCACAAATGTGGTACCAGTTCATGTATCACAATCTCAACATCCGACCTAGTTTTAAAATTACGTAATTTTTAAGATATGGTCACCGTATATACTTATGAACATTAATTGAAAACTTCAGAGAATAAATTAATGGAATTGAAAGGTTTGGGATATTATTTTCTTTCTTTATTATTTTCTTTTTTTAAAAAAAAATTACTGTTAAAATTTTCGAAATGTCTTTGAAAAACTATCAAAAATGCTCTTTTTTTTGGTACTTTTCCATTAGCCGGGCACAGGCGAAAATTCGCCATGTAATGAAAAATTTCGCCAAATTTCTTACAACCATAAAGGGAATGTTCGTTTGGCGCCATATGCGCTATTCTCTGAATTCATTCAAAATCAAGCACGTTTTCCTTTCTTCCATCTCAATTTTTGTTTTAAAAAATGATGAAAATTTGGAATTTAGCCAGAACTGATGAAAATGCAATCTCTTTTTTTTCAAGGACATCACTGTATTCTGGGGAAACCAATAATTATAAGCATTCTTTTTTTTGTAAAATTGTTTTGTTTACTATTCATTAGTATTTGTTTATAGTTGAACTTGTTTTGCTTACTATTAATTAATATTTGTTTATAGTTGAATATTTACAACTTTTATTCCGTTGACTTTTTTGTCATTCGCTTCGCTTGGTGACTTGTCTTGCGTTTGGTTCACAATTGGCGACATTTGCCCCCAGCTAATTGTGTGTATTTTAACACGCTTTTATAAACTTCACTTGTGTGTAACGGAATCTTTGAATTCGATTTTTACCCACTCTAAAAGGTCAGATTAATTCGAAATTTTGCACACTTGTCAAGAACCAATGACAATACAATAATTTTATAAATTCATCATAAATAGTTGTCTAGTTTTTCTGAAAATAGAAAAAAAAAAAGACTCGGGCTTGTGAAAAAAAAATATGTTCTAACTGTTAAATTGAGACATAAGGTCTACTTTTCTAAATTCTCTTGTCGACTCTATGGAATCAAAATCCTTCATTGCTTCCTTTTACCAAAACAGCCGAGAATTGATGCAGAGGTCATCGGATTAAATAATTTCTCACTAACTCTTCGATTCAAAACGCGTAATTTTATGTCAAATGCTGATACAAGATTCAGAGAAAACATTGAGCTCTTTTCAGCGAAAAGTACCATTGACTTTACACCTTCTTCAGCATAAAATATTTCAGACTTAGCTCTTTCGGATGTCCTTCAGTTGGCTGATTCTACATTTTGCAAACTAGGCCGTATCGACGCATTGATAGGATGCCAATGGAGATTCCAGATTCTAAAAAATGACACATTTAAGATTAACTAATCAAAGAATAAATGATAGTTTAAAAAACTAAAAAACATGCTTTTATGGTCAATAGAACTAAAAAGTAAAATATAATTCTTAATATAAGAATAAATTATTAACGAAAAATTAATGTCTATGTGGTAAAAACGGGGGTGCTTTGTACTACATTTTTACACTAACTCAGCATTTCGGAATAGAACTAATAAGAAATTATAACAATTAATATCGATCACCCCCCGCTTTTACCAAAATGAGGTTAATTTTCTCGCGTTAATCATTTTATTCTTATATTAAGAATTATTTTTTACTTTTTATTTCGATTAAAAAAACCATAAAGGCGTATTTATTAGTTTTTTAAAACTATAATTTATTTTTACAAATAAGTACATCTTTATCAATCTGTAGTCTGCTTATTTATTTTTATTAGCAGCCGAACAACTTTATTTATCAGTTCAAAATTTAAAGCTTTAAATACATTGTGCTTTTTATCAACAAGTAAATTCTGCTTGCAAAGTTTATTTCAAATAGAATCTTTGCCTTGGTTAGGAAACCTGCATCATAAATTTTCGTCCATTGAATTGGTTCCTATGTGGTTCGATGCATTGGAATGGTCCCTGTAAATATCTTTTTGCGTAACTGTGTACCTCGTCCCTCTTGGGCCGCCTTTTCACACCCGACTGAAAATCAGTTTCTACAGGTAGAAATTGACAAAAGAGGCAATAAAGAGTCCGCTGTCTTAGCACGCTCTCCAACCCATATTGAGAGTCGCAGAGGCCCCTATTGCTCGTTTCAGCTCTATCAGCAGATTCGCCCTGCCAGATTTCATCTGCAAGGGCACAATATACCCCTGCATCCAATGCCACCACCCCTTTGCCTTATCTGCGCACGGAAAAAAGAGAGAACCTTTTCCATTATGATTCTTTGTCGACGAGAGCTGCTATAGGTTTATACTGTTTCTGTGTGTCTTTATGCTGAGTTATACCGGATTTTTATGCGAATGTTGCATTTGTCGTAAGTGGGGAATAAATTTTTATCAATGCTCAGTCAGGGATCAGAGGAAAGTAAGTGGGAGTTTAGGGGAAGGACACAAATCGGTTGGCTGGGTAACTTTTTGTTTAGATCGGATTGCTGAAACAAGAGTTTTGTTCAATGAGATGTCGTTAAATATTAGAGGAGTAAAATGTTCTTGAGGTAACGACCGTTTTGTTCGTGTAGTAAAGGCGCAACAGATCGAAAAGGAATATAACATGACATAAATTTGTTTTATTCTTGAGTGCGTGTTGTGTCGAATTGTCTTATTGAGAGTCGCTTCGAGTTGCGATGAAGTATGGTCGGTGTTTTAGAACATTTATTAGAATTCTAATTATGAATATATTTTACGATGTTTGAAGATTAAAATCATCGTCAAAATTGAATGAATAAAGCGAAAAAAAACTGTATTTTCTATTTGCTGTTCAAATTCAATTTGCAAATCAAATCCGCAATTAGATTTATAGTAAACTACCGTAAAACCCAGCGTATAACGCGCATTTTTTTTTAAAAAAATGCGCGTTATATGCTAGGTATAAAAATGATAGCTTGAAAAATAAAAAAAAAGAGATAAGCACAAGAAAAATTAAACTTCTTCATAGATCGAAATACTATATATCTGAAAGAAACGGCATACCTAACGAAGTTAAAGGATTCTCGATGTAATAGTATACTATTTTTTCAAAGTCCTGGGATAATAACTGGAATAAATGACTTAAAAACATCCGATCATTGTACACGCACATCTCTGGTTTCCTTTGTAAAAAAGGGGGTGAGCCTTATACTGCGAATATACCTCAAAATTAAAAAATGTAGCTTAAAAGTATGGGTGCTCATTATGCTCCGAATTATACGGCAAAAGAAAAATAATCGAACTATGAAGAATAATATATAATTTCTTTACAACTTTCTTGAAAATTTGAAGATCTTATATATATTTTTTTTTATTGAAAACAATTATAAAATCCCCGTGCACCACAAAGTATCACACGGGGCTTACAGAAGTAAGTATTAAACACACATTCAAGGGAAATAAACAATTAAAAAAAAAGAAGAAGTTAAGAAGGATTACAAACAGTTACAACAAATTTACAGAAATTATTGAAAGCACTTCTGGTGGAAAGAAATTGGTGAAAATTCGGTGGCCAATTAATGTTGAGTCTCTTGAACGCCAGTCTTATGATCTTTCTCTCTCTGACATACTTGGAACACAGAAGGATCACATGTTCTACATTTTCCTCGCCACCAATATTACAGTCACAGAAAGATGAAGGAGCTAAATTAAATTTGTTCAGGTAGCTTTTGAAATTACCGTGACCAGTGAGAAATTGGGTTAATTTGTAGTTAGTGTAAAAATGATGACATGATAGTCTCTTATTAATGGTGGGAAAAAATTTCTTTGTTATGCTCCCCTTATTAGAAATGAGATATTCTTGGTTCCAAGACTTCATCATTCTTTCATTCGTGATCTTCTTGTAAAACGATTTAGGAATATTAACGTCAATGTCAATTTTGCGCTTGGTTGCAGCTTTTGCAAGCCAATCGGCTCGCTCATTTCCAAGAACGCCCGTGTGTCCGCGAACAAATGCAAAATCTATCGAGATGTGTTTATCTCTTAGGCTTTTAAGTTGCTTCTGGATCTCGACGATTATATTGCTAGATGAAGAAATACATTTAAGAGAATCCAAGAAGGAAAGAGAGTCAGTACAGATGAGGTATTCTGAGATGACACTATTATATGAACGTTGATTCATAAAGGTTCACCACCCCTGATCTATGGTGTCAAACTCGCACCCCACAATGAGCATTTTGGCGGCTCGACTAGTATATCGGAGCACAATAATATGTAATAAAATATCAAAATTTCTCCCTAAATAGGAAAGATAATGACAGAGAAGAGATATCAAGTGTCAGGACGTAAACCTTAAATTGTCTTGTGTGTTATTTTATATACGTTTATTATAATGCATTATTCAAAATAAATCTACGTTTCTATGAATGTTGATTTTCTTTGCGGCCCAACTAAAGTTAAACCTTGTTTGTTAGGCCCTAGTTAGCCTATGAGAGAGGGGAGAACCTTTTTGGATCAACGTGCCATTTTCCCAAGAAGTGTTTAATGGGGTATAGACGTGCAGTCAAATAATTTTGACTCGTGATTTTTGGGTAAATAATAAAATTAAATACTAACTACTCAAAACTCTTTCTCGTTTTGCACTGCATAGAAGTAAATGTTTTGAAAATACACCTGTAATTCAAATTAAAGTAACATTAGTGTGACTTCTGTTGTTGCCGATCAGATGACAAATAACTTGCATTAGGATTGTAAAATGTTACTTTTAGCGGAACACGTGCTGAATCATAGTCATCTGCCAAATGGTTTTCTAAGTGAGTCTTAAATGTTAATCATCTCTGAAAATAATCCTTCTCGAGCATTGTTAGAATATGGTTAAAAAAAGCATGAGCCAGCTTCTTCAAACAGTTAAATGTATCTGGAATCGAATTCCATGTTTCCAAAATTTTGTTACTGACATTTTTACTTATATTGCTTGTTAATTTTCTGTTTCAATCAATTCCAACATTTTTCTTGTTTAAATAAATTTTTGAATCCATATTGAACTAGACTGGTAATCAAGCACAGTTGCATTTCAAACTCTTCAATTTCTTCCAATCGAATTGGGAAAAGTTCAGTTTATCAAATGAAGTCCCATCAGGGTACATAGTAATTATGGAAATAAGTTCTTGAATAACTTTGTCTTCGTCTGATTTTTTTCAATTTCGGGAAGTTTCTGAAAATATGCAATTTAGCGTCAAAAGCATTGAGATCCCTCTTAAAGATAATATTTTTTATTTGTGTCTTGAGGCTTTGCATTCAATTCTCTGAAATGTTGGCATTTGTCTGTAAAAACGCAACTGATCACTCGCGTTTATTCGTAATACTTCCTAGTGAACTTTGTTATTTTGAACTAAAATGCTAACCATTTTGATCGTAGACATGCCCAAGTAATTGTGTCACGTACCATTGGTTCATCATCCCTGGCCTATGACTTTGACACCTCGTTTACATAGAAATTAGTCATAAATTTTAGGCTCAACAGTTTTTTATAGAACCTTTCAAGAGCAACTAATTATTTTTTCGTACAATGATTATTTCCTAATCAACAACAATATGGCTTTTAAACATCTTGTTTAAAGTCACTTCTTAAGGTTTAAGTCATATTTTTACGAGAATATCTTACATAAAAGACTTCTCATTCATGCTAGTTTTAATTTAGTTAAAATTCGAATACAGCCCGTTTCGCATCCATTAGAAATGCCTCATTATTTGAAATTATAATTTTTATCAAAGGAACTATTTACGACATAAAATACACCTTTAATTCTTGCAAAACCGCCTTTCTTCACATAAAAATAGATAATACCAGATCACTATAAAAAGTTTTGGTCAAGCAGCAGACGTTATCGCAGACATTTCCAATTGAACTCTTTTTTACCGTCCAGTGCTAGCCAATACTTTTTTTTCTTTCACAGACGACCAGTAAGCACAGACAGATCGAAAGCCCAGTTTAATTCTTTGTTCCACTGGTAATCAGAGTGTCGAAAGATCTTATGGAAGAACTTTCCCTACAGTATATATATATATTACAACATTGAAAAAAAAATAGTCCCGGTACTGATTCGTGATACGGTTTAACTTTTCGTAATTTTGTTTGAAGTGAAATGAAATAAGACATCCTGATTATCACTGTTTGTTCTTTTGAAGGACAGAGGACATGGAAGATTTTTCTCTCTCCCTAACTTTTTTCTTAAAAAGAATCATCTGAATTGAGAATTTTATTTGAAATTAGGTCTTTTCACATTTTGCTTTTTTTCTCTGTAGCTTAGTTATTTTACTTTTTGAATTAATAGTTGGAACTGATTTAGAACGACTGTGGTGAAATAGTAATGACGAAGGAGAGAGAAAAATGGCGCCTTGGCATTCTTGGCGAAGAAAAACTGGTGCCAATATGCAGCATTTAATTAGCCGGTATGGTTTATTAGTTTTTCTTCATACCTGTTTTTTAATTCTAGCTTTCTTGAGCTATAGATGACTAATTACAATGTGAAAAGAAAATAAATATAAAAAGAGAACAGAGAGAGAGAGAGAGAGAGAGACAGGATTGTTAAATTCAATGTGTAAAATTGAAGGAAAAAATATCACGACAAAATAAAATAAAAATTTTTTTAAGAAAATCTGTTAAACTATATATATATATATATATATATATATATATATATATATATATATATATCAATAATTACTGGGTAGTGAAAAAGATATATATTAAACAGAAATTGTACATCCCTACTCATACCCTCCCATATGTAGTGAAGATAAGAAGGCATTTAAAATATAAATAATGAGTGAGTTAAGTAAGAACATGTTAGAAAAATATCGAATGTTTATTTTGAATTCAATCTTCGAAATTGAAGCGATGTAAATTAATAAGTTCAACGATATTTTAACTTTTATTCTATTTGAGAAGAGTATTAGTTGTTATAAAAATGGCACTAATATAATAAGAGACATTTAATTCGCCTAGTTTGAGATTAGAAATGAATTTTTAAGACAGCGAATTAACTTTTATTTCAAGAAAATAATTGCGATAAATCAGAATACTAATACTTTAAGTTCCAAATCTTTTTGAAAATATACATTACGATAACAATACTTAATTGAATTAAACACAGAATAATAACTTTTAGGAAGCTGAAATGGAGATTATAAAATCGAGATAGGATTTTAAGAAATAAATATAATAGATTGAAGCTCGTTATGGATTGTTATTAAATTTGAATATTTTCAACCTTTTTTTTACATGAATTCATATAAAGTGGAAATAAATTTTATTACTCTTATAATTTGTGGTCACTTCTCAATAGAACTTTCCAACTATTGATTGATTGTTTCAACTAATTTATTTTTTTAAAGATATAAAAAAAGTTCTGCTCGACACAAAAAAAGTACTATTATACATATACTAATCTGATAAAATCCTATTGTCATAAAAGTGTAACGGGATTCCCAACATTTTCAATTAACCTGCAGGGAAATCTTTATTTTGCTTGATTTGAGAGCGTTGTATTGCGAAGGAACCGTAATATTAAGATATTTTGCTATTTAAAGTGAGCTGAAGCTAAAAAGTAGAAGATGCTAAGTTTCTAATCAAGTGTTTCTCAAACTGTGGGGCGCCCCCCTAGGGGGCATGATAACTCTAAGAGGGGTGCGAAAGCTTATTGAAAAGTTGAAAACAAAAGATTATTTAAAGAAATTATTAATTTACTGGAAGTAAAGGAACAAAATATATTCCGGCATAATAAAAAAATGAAATTAGCACTTACACTGATATAATACACTTGTAAATGTATCAGTACTACATAAATGTATTTTATAATTAATTTGACAATACTAAGTTAAGAATGTTTAGGTGACCCCATGGGCTTTTCATAAATAAAATTTTTCAAAAAGCAACACTGATCTTCATAATTTGTACGGTTTATAAATAATCCCTTAACTGTCGATGAAAAGTTACACGATTCGCTCCCCGATGCCTCCGTTCTCCCCGTCGGTATGCGTATGTGATGTTTTAGGGAGGGGGTGGCTAGAAAAGAAATAAATAAAGAAATCTGATATAAGTAAACCCTTCGCAAACATTGTCAAAGTCCTTTTATTGCACTCCAAAACCTTCGGAATAATTTTAACGATAGCAGTGCACAGAAATATCGTACTTTAGAAAGACGTATATATACGCCCGGGACATTTAACGCAATGACTGGGAAAGACGTATATATACGCCAATGGTACTTTAGAGGTTAAAGAGGTTAATTGTACCTTTAGCCTAAGAATATAGTATTATTGCATTCAATGTATTGTTGTTTGTATGGAGGGACAGGGGGGGCGATGAAAATTATGATTGAATATTGAGTCACCAATTTTAAAAGTTTGAGAAACACTGAATTATGTTATTAATTTGTACGGTTTATAATTAAGATCGCGAACTGTAGCTTTAGCGACAAAAAAAGTGCATTATTATTGCATTCAGTACATTATTAATCTACGGGGGGAGGTGCGATAAAAATTGTGATTGAAAAGGGGTGCCAGTATTGAAAGTTTGAGAAGCACTGTTCTAATCACAACAAAATGTTCTTGCGATTGTTAGGTATTGCACTAATTTTGAGGTTATACATTGTTCGAATTAGAATAGGTGCGTTATATAAAAACTCGTGGAGCTACGTGTGGCTGGTATATGAAGACTAATTCTTCAGTTTGAACCTACGCTACTGTAATACGAAGATATCTTTTGAAAGTTATGAGAATATTTTATTATTGTTAGTTTAGGATTCGAAGTACATTTCACTCTCATTTTCATTTACCCTTGAGATATTATGATTACATTACACAAAAGTTGTTATAAATTTATGTTTTACAATGTGTGTTAATTAATGCAAACTCCGGTTCAATTTGTGATATTCCCCCTCTTGGGAGAATGTCTCTCGGAGTATCAACGTGAACTAGAGGTGTAGGATTAACGGAAGAACTAGAGGCATACATAATCTTAATATATCTTTATTAAGATTTTCAACTTAAACTTCTAACAAATTAAATTATAATAATTACTGTGAGTAGAATCTAGAATGGCAAAATACGCAACACACAATATATATATAGATAATAACGACTTAACTTAACTCGGACCACTATCAATAACAGAATCGCCTAAACTCAATTCTAATACAATCACTGATTCTAATATTAAATATTCAATCCTACCTTGTTGCAGTCTGTTGAATCAATCACTTATATCTTAAAGGCAATCTTGTATTTACTTGCATGCACTGGTATGCACCTTGCTTCTCTATATCTTTATCATTTAAAACTTCTAATCACCGCCACGTAACCTTATCCAAACTTGAACCACGAACTATATTAACATTCCTCTACTTGCCATCAACTGCCACAAATTGCCATCTCGCTTACTCTAAGTTCCGATATTTAAAAGCTTGTTAATTTGCATCTTTCATTCACACTTCACTTCTTAGATTTGGTTGGAAAAGAGTTGTCATTAATTCTGGCCCTAAAGAAAAGACGCGTGAGCCCGTCACAAATTCAAAAGTTTGGGTCTTTTTATCAATATAACGTTTACAATAATGAAATTTTTCATACCATTTTATAAATGCAATTAAAACGAACCTTATGGGAATTTTTGCTCAGATCAAAAGCCTACAGTGTCAAACATTTTATAACGATGGATTTTTGAAACTTATAATTACTTTTTTTATATTATCGATTGTCTTAATTTTGGCTCTTTGAAAGTAATTATTATTCAAAAGAAGCACGAACTTCACTTAGAAGTCACTCTCATGTACTCAATGTTCATTGAAAATTTCTTAAGCCTAAGATATGTAAGTTTGTGAGCAAAATTTTAGGTGCCAAACAACATAACCTTTGTTTCGGTTCAGCCTAACTTATGTCACTCCTGTATTTACCAACGTGACTTGAAACAATTAAAAACATGTAATGATAGAAGTGTTATTGACAATATTTTCACTGTCTGAGTTAACCGGGGAATTTCATGAGCGTTTTTCTGAATGTTACTTGAAAAAAATGTACTACTATAACATAATTACAAATTCTATGACATTTATGAGTTACAATTTATAAACGCAATGTATAAATTGCTTACTGTATATTGTGTGTCTATCTATTAATTAAGTAATATTGTGTGTGTTATTAATAAGAACTAATACATTACATTAAAAATTATTATGAATTAAACGTCACAGTAGCAAGAGGTCATGGTCGCAAATTTGTGACTGGCCTTACTTCAATCGAGTCTTGATGCCACTGAACATGGCTGTGCTGAGAGGCTGATGTCCATTAAATCTGTCGGAACCCAAACTTCTAATGCTGACTTGATATAAAAAATATGTTGGGATTCCCGACAATGAGAGAGTCTATCTAAAAGCCAAGCAGGGAGCCGAGTCGTCTCAGCTGGAAGTCTCCTTGACTCTCAGAAGAGTAAAGAGAATTCTGTCCACATTCATTCGCAAATATACTTCCGTGACCCAAAGAGCCTTGGAAAGCCATGGGAAACTGCCCACTGTGGGTCTAATACCGACTCACCCCTGGGGAGAGCCGAGGCTGTTGTCCGTTTTCGCCTAACCACCGGACATAACTTCCTGGCAGTATACATCCACTGGCTTGGCCTGGCTGCTGACGAGGCCTGACCACTCTGTAGCCATATCAGAATGGATGGCGACCACCTGCTCCAATGCACTGGACTCGATTAATACCCGACTGACGTCATAATCAGTCTGTACAAGGTAGCTCTGCGTCAAATGGTCAAGAAGCCAAGCACGGGCGTTGGATAAATAAATAAAAAAACTTGATGTAAAAGTTGGGAGGGTACAAAGCCAACAAAGGTTCCTCATCTTTATTGACCTCAGCTTACATTTTCGAGGTCTGTTGTGAAAAAAGCTCTCGTGTTAACTCATAATACAACTTAAATAAATAATAACTCATAAATTAAAACTGTAAACTATCGAAACTATGTTCAAAAGTGAATATTTTTTTCAGATTGAAATGGTGGATAAAAAAAAAAAAATTGGAGAATTCCTTCCTACGGTGATGATGACCATGGTTCTAAATTACAAGGTCCGTCGCCAAAAGCCTTCGTTTAGCTACATGGTTATATATTTCCAAGATCCAGCTAAAATATTAAGCTTCTTTGATTCTATAGTAGAAAAAATAAAAGATGAAAACCAATGTCAAACGACGGCAAGAGGGGGGCTGCCCATCCGGTATAGTGGTTAGTGATGCTGACTGCGACCTGGGTTCGAATCCCGGAGCACAGGCATGGATATTTGCGTCGTAATCCTTCATGACTTTAAATTCCTTCTTTCCTTTGTGATGTATGTTTCATGCTTACTTCTGTAAGTCCCCGTGTGATACTTTGTGGTGCACGGAGATTTATAAATGTTCGCAATTAAAAAAGAATAAAAAGGTGGAGCTAAATAAGGCGACGTTATTATTCAATCACTCTAAGATGATGAAATTATCCATTTGAGAAAAAATAAGAAAATAGAATGGTAAAACAGACAAAATTGAAAAGCCAATGAGATTCTACCGAAATAAAAATAAACTTTGCATTAAAAAGCGAAGTACCACCGAGCATTCTTTTCTGTAAACTTTGTTTCATGCTATCAGAGAGTTGGTTTCTATCTCCATTTATTTTACATATCGCATTAAGTGATAAATGAGTTTTAGAAACACTAAATTATTTTTAAAAAAATACCAAATTGAGAACAAAATGTTACTTGAAAATGTTAACAATTTACTTGTCCGACATATTATTAGTTTTGGGATATAAACACCTTTAATTATGGTTTCCTAACGTTACCAATACGTTGAATTTCAAATTTGCGAAATTATTTGACTTCATTATTTTTCACGCGCTCTTAATGTTTTAATCAAAAAACCACCTATTGATTTATTTAAAATATTTTTTGCCGAGTACTAAAAACAGATTTTAAACCCCTCGAAACATATATTTTTTAGGTTAAAAAAATTCTTTTTAAGTGTAGTATATTTTTATATTGCACAATTAAATTTCAACAATTATATATATCTGCGTGAATCAGTTCATACTGTAATGAATATGAATAATGAATAATGAATATAATGAATCGTATAATTCATATTCTATATCTTAACACTAAATAATAATGAATTTTGTTTCCACGAATTTTCATTTATTAACTGTTCCTTAATCCCCCAATTTAGAGTTGCAAACAGATACGTTTATATAATGCATAAACTTGTATCAATATTGGGGTCCTTAAAATCTCTCTGTTTTGAGTCCATAAAATCAACAATATTTTGAAATGGTACATAATTATTTTAAAAGTTTTTTTGCGTTTAGTTCTTAGTTATAATTAAAATATTCGATACATAACCATGCAAATATGTATGAATCTTAAATAATTCTAGTTTATTCAAGAAGGTATGCTATCAGTAGCGTACACAGGAATTTTCAGAGGGGGGGTCCGGGGTTGAAGGTTCACCATTCTTGTATCCTACTGCTTTTGATTTGTCGATTTTCGGGAACAAAACACACTAAAAAACTAATTATTGAATAAATAATTAGCATTATTTAATAAAATTAATCATTAATAACAAATACGAAATTAAATTTTCCGTACTATATGTTTAGAATTATTATCAATCGGGAAAAAAATCAAAGGCTTTGGGAGGGGGACCCCCAGGACCCTCCCCCTTCTTGTGTGCGCCATTGTATGTTATTATCATAGATAGACAAAGCCCGCATTCTTTCAGATTAGGCAACCTTATTGAACACCGAATTACAAAAAAATCCCCTAAGAAATTCCAATATCTTGTATTTTTTCCCCTTCACAATATTACTTTACGTAAAATTTAAATAAAAGCAAACGTTACACTTTTTTCCCCTCCTCTCCCCGCGAATCGTTTTTCTAAAAGAATCCCGACTAGCGTCATTTCCCTACCAAAGTCCTCTCTCTATGCAGAAGAGGGAAAAAGACAGAGGGAAAAAAAGGCCTCCCAAAGATACACTATTACCACTTTCCATTCTTCTCTTAAAGTTCACGGAAGAATGAAGGGAAGTTTCATTCCGCGACATTAAAAAACACTCGCAAGGCATTTTCTGCGCTTCGCTTAAAAAGGGAAGAATATTTTTGTATTTGTTTGGGATTCTGAATTTTTCTTCGTCGGAACACTTCCTTTTCTTGGATAACCTTGCTCTCTCTCCGCCCTCCACTCTTTCCGGACTCATCTCCACTTTCCCTCTTTTTTCCCGTCTCACTGGTAAATAGGGGTTTTTTGTTCTCCGTGCATATGCACATTTACTTTGGGAGATTGGGTGTTAAGTTTGCTTTGGAAATGCTTCGCGTTTTTGCCTTAGGACGACCGACGGTGTGGTTTTGGAGTGTAAAGCGGATATTTGAAAACTGAATTCCAACAAAAAAGAGTGAGGAACAATGCGTGATATAACATTTTAAGGTACACGATACCAAAAAAGTTATAAAAAAAATTTCTACTCTCACTTACCCATCTAGCGTTCATTGTTAGTTATTTTCAAAATTATATGAACTCCTTTGCTATTCTCAAAATTAAACTCGTGTAGTATCATTAACAATGCAGATTTGGTACTTACGGACATATTTAAAAATACTGGTTGTTGTAAAATTTGATGAACTTTCCTGTCAAAAACATCCTTTTTCTCTAGTTAAAATTAAACTGTAAATGCAATGTCTATGCCTAATATAAATCATAAATATCTTGGGAAATTTAGAGTTTTGGATGTATCATATGAAACTTTTGATCAAACTTCTAAGCGGTACTAATCGGTCTATCTTTGGATAAATAGGTAGATAGATTTGTAGGCAACAGCAATCTGGCATTTATCATCCTATTTCCATTCTCTATGGCACAGTAGTAAATGCAAATCGCTGGCCTTATAATAAAGTTGTAACAAACCGCAATCTTAGTTCCTAAGGCTAACAGTTTGCTGTTGTACAATTGTGGTAAAATTATTTTCTACTCATACTGTCTGGTGTTACTTCTATTTTTGCTTTGCTTATTCAGAATTACAACTTTTTAGTATATATTAATATTATTATTGATTACACACACACACACATATATATATATATATGTATATATATATATGTATATATATGTATATATATATATGCATATATATATATATATATTATGTGTATGTATATATATGTGTGTAATAATTCCCTCTAGTATCCTTTTAAATAACTTTTAATTCCTTGGTCCGGGGTCTCTCAGGACTAACGCGTAAATAACAAACTAGTTACCAGCCTAATGGGAATCTTTTGAATTACATCCATCCACACACCCAAATCATGTGATTTTCCAGGTTAGTATAAATAACGAGATTTCTGGAAATTCCTCTTTTTCTGTTCTTTGTCCTTCGTAATGTAATTGGCTGCAGTTTCCTGGTATATGTGTATTATTGTTGTGTGTGTTTTATTTGTGATGCTGTCCATTTATGCTTGTGCGTCTCCACATGTTCAATGTAGAATAAACCGGATTAAATAACCACACAAGACTGCCTCAAAAATTCCATAAATATGCAACATCAACCATAATAAATAGTGATTTTATTAATAAATGCCTTCCACTGCTGACATCTACAACATGTATGTTTATATATATATATATATATATATATATATATATATATATATATATACATAAATATGTGTGTGTATATATATGTGTGCACTTGTGTGTGTCTATGTATGTATATTTACATATATTTGCATTTGTATGTGTTGTGTGTGAGTTCAGTGTCTTAATTCAGAAAATTTTATAAAGTTTCTCCTCTCACTTCGTAATGTGTTCACTATTAGTTATTAATACAATCAGTGGCACACACAAGGGGTGTGTCCTAGGGGTCCGGACCCCCCCCAAAGCCGTTGATTTTTTTCCGATTGATTATAATTTTTAAGTATATAGAACGTAAAATTTAATTAAATAGTTGTTGTTAATGATTAATTTTATTAATTAATGCTAATTTTTTAATCAATAATTAGTTTTTTACTGTTTTTTGTTTAATCAAAAGGATCACGATACAAGAAAAGTGGATTTTCGACACTGGACCCCCCCTCCTCTTGAAAAATTCCTGTGTGTGCTACTGAATACAATTATATAATAGGATAGATTGTGGCTGCATGGAAAAAAAGAATATCAATCGAAACCTATCTCTGTTACGGATATCAGTAGAATAATAATTTAAAAGATTAATTTCAAAATTTAATATTGCCATAATGGGATTGAATTTTCGAAAAAAAATTGAAAAAAAAGACTTGATTTGACTTACAATAATTATTCTTCTATATGATTACTCATTGCTGAATAGTAAGTAGTGAGTAATAGAGCGTAACATTTCATAACCCAGTTCTCTTTCCCAGTATCGTCCATCACCACTGTCCGATCCTAGTTGTTTTTCGTCTTTCGTTTTATTGTGCACCGTAACCTCAACAGTAGGTTTTTATTTTTAAAAATTTAATACTAAAGAAGCTGTTAAATGTACCCTATGTTTCTTCTTTTTTAACTATTTAATAGGTGATTTCTCCCCACAATAAATGTTAAAAGGTATTAAAATACAGTTCATTTTGACAAATTCACTGACTTTTATCATAAAAAAAATAAAAACTCCAAAAACATCCCCTATGTGGTAGTACTTAATGTAAAAATGATTTTTTTTAAAAAAATTCCGTTTATGTATATACTATAGAGCAGCCTTACTCAACCTTTTTTTTCAGCCGGGCCACATACATATGACAACTATTTCACGCGGGCCACAACATGAAGATTAATGGTGGTGGGGAAGGGGAGTTATAAGATCAAGGACATTTAAAAGGCGAAATTGATCAAAATATTAATAAATTTGAATTTCATTTTGAAACTATATTAAACTCCATCAAACTCAACTCACAAAACACAGGTTTTATACATTTTTTACTCTGTTTTGGGGTAATTTCAATTTCCTTTAATCTATTATCCCCAGTCCCCCAACCCCAAATATTTTGTTGCTGTTGCAAAGATTTTTTTAAGAAAGCCAATTAATCTCGTCTTGAAAAAGATAAAAAGAAAAAAGGAGGCATTGAAAGGTTTGTATTTAGTGGTATGGTGACGAGCAAAACTATGTTTTTTCAGTAAAACATTTTCACAGCAAACTAAACAAGTTATTGATCCACGATTGTTTATTTTCGATGAAACAGCCAAGATACCAATCGTCTTGAAATAACATATATTATATTGTTCACTTAGAAGACACGAGAGTTAATTAAAAATTAGTTTCACCCACAAAATGATCACTATTCACTGTTTTTGCTAACCTAACCATTACAATTATAAAAAGGAAAAAAGCTATACTGCTATTTCTACCAGCAATACATCGATAGCAAAATTGATATAAGGAATTGCTTGATTGATAGAATTTTTCACTACATTTATAAAACATTGATCTTAAATAATTCAATTGGTTAGAACAACGGAACACAACCGGGCCACTAAGAAAAGTCCGGTAGCCCACATGCGGCCCGCGGGCCGCAGGTTGAGTATGGCTACCGTAGAGCATTTTTTTCGCATAGGTAGGTTTTGAAATTCTGAAAAGAAATCGTCAATCCCCCCTATTATATAACCTCGTTTGCTATTCGTGCACTTTAACTTGCGTAGTCTCATTTGTAGTTAAGTAAGTATTTTAAAACATTGGTTTTCTATTGTAAAATTTGATAAAATCATCTGCTCTTCTCTGCGAGGCGTTTACGGTTTGTAAATACTCAAACTCAAACTCAGTGGCGCAACACCCCATGAGGGCCAGAGTCTACTGTGTCCATCTCAGTATACGTGACTATTTGGCGCTGAGGTGCATAAGTGGATGTTCTGATCAGTTGGTCATTCTGAAGCGAGATCCCCAGTGTTTAAGTCACCAAGCAAGCTTAGCACTTATTTATCGACTCACTGCAGTAGGGATGAAAGGCTGAGCCAACCTTGCTCAGCCCGGGAAAAGAACCCGGACCAGTGGTGTGAAAGAGCGATACGCTACCACTCAGCGACTGAGCCTTAACGGTTTGTAAGTAAATAATTAAAATATTGGGAAATTTAGGATTTCGGATGTATTGTATGAAAATTTTGATGGGAATAATCCAAGAGTTAAGAAATACACATATGGAGCTCCTCCCTCTGCTGGTTTAAGTATGATTTGGCTCATTTTCATTCCACTTTCCAGTATTAATTCTCCAACGAGTGAAATCAGGGGTCTCACACCCCTCTTTCCCTAGCATCAATCTCTCGAACAGATTTTCGACTTGCTGAATGCTTAGAGCGCTCCCATACCGCACAAGTATTATACATTTACAAACATCCCCGCCTTCTTCTGCACAGTAACCAGCAGCATCAGTAACCACTCTTAAAACTTCAATAATATTAAAATTACGGCTTCCCTTAATAACTTCAAAATACCATTATTCACGAAATGTCCGAACAAACTACAACAAAGTACTAATGCATGAAGTACTATCACACGAAGAAGTTATAGGAACAAAATTTTGCGCATTGGAAATAAATAAAACTTAAATTTATACAAAGGTACCGACGTAGAATACATGATAATAAGGTAAAACGAAATTAAATTTGATGATCGATTTTTAGATGATAAAAGCTAGAATCATCCTGGTTTCTACATACACATCTAAGAACTACTACTTCCACTTTTTTGCACATTAGATGAAAACACGATTGAGAAAACATTTTCAAAGGGAAAAAGGAGAAAAAAATCTTTCCCACTAAGAAAACATTTTACACAACAATAAATGCATCAACCGAACTGACTGTGTACACAGAGCGAGCGTGTGTATTGAGTGACTTTCAACGCAACATCTTCTAGAAATTGCAACAAATTGGCTCTCCTAACATCAAGAGAAGTACTCCTTCCCCACATCAATAATAGCGAAATCTTTCTTCAGAATTACCCCAACAAGCCACACGAAGGTCTGAGTTTGTAAGAATACACCACTTTTTGAAAAGAAAAGATACGTTTTGTGGTATAACCTTTTCTCCATCAACCCGTCTTTTGTATATGGTTTCGTATTTCGAAGATTTCTTCTTTTCTTACCTTCTTCTCTTACAGAAATCCTCTTCTAAAGAAACTCTGAAGATGTGGTTATTGAAGCGATTTTAGCTCCACGTGTAAAAGAAATGATGGATTTCTTCTTTTCTGCATTACTTTTTTTTACCTCTTTTCATTTTAGACCTCAAGCTAAAAAAAGAGAATTTTCTTCTTTTTTTATGACTTTTTTGTATGTATTTTTTTTTATTTTGTGGAATTGTGCCGAAATTCTAGTTGATAAGAGCAATTCGTTTTAACGTAGAGTTTTAGAGAGTAGTGGTTTAACTTTTGGTTTTAATTCTGGAGTCTGTTGTAGTTTGTTTCGTTTAATCCTAATCGTTCAAAAGAGACACAGAGAGAGGGAGAAAAAAGTCATTAAATTTTATTTTTTTGAATTTTAACTGAGTAAAGTTGCAAATTAAATCATAATTCTTTCATCTGTATGGTCTCTATAATAACAACACTTTAAAGCACTTTAGCTAGATGTATCACTATGATACTTTGCGTGAAAGCTTATACACATACATACAGAGTTAATCAGCATAATTTGCTTTACCCTCAAAAGTCGTTCCTGTTTACAGTCGTGTATTGCAAAACTTATCAAAATGGAAAGTTTAAGCCCAGCTGAATTAACATTACTAAGTATTGTGATAAACGCAATGTCGTGCTTATTGGTGTTTAGAGGTTAGAAGAAAGATCAGCCTCTCTTAACCAGAACAATTCTAATTTATTATTCTCTTACTAAAATTAACAACCCAGGGTAGGAAATGCACACCTCTAGTAAGTACAGGAGCAATTATACGGCAGAAAGGATACATAATACTTGCTTATAATGCAATTAATTTACTCTTGGTCTAAATTACTGTAATTCCGTTCTCAGATGTTCAACCTTCAGTCGTTATCATTCAATTCTAACTTATTGATTAAATCGTCAATCAGCAATCATTTGATCACTCAGCAATTACTCGTCGAGTAACTCTCGTCTAGCTGTCTACTTCTTCCAACTAACATCTGACTACTAACTTCGCATACCTAAAAGTTAATGCTTAAATATAACCCTTCATTTACATAAATTGCGTCTTCTTTTTAAGCAGAAAGTTTTCAATAGAACAACACTTCAAAGAAATAGATTTACCCCAAAATGATTAGTAAAAGCTCGCGGATAAACCCGTTACAAGTTAAGGGACACAAAAACTTCATTGAAGCAAAAAGAGTAATCTAAACATGGCAATGACTCCTAAAATAAACAAAAAAAAATGATCTACTTTGCAAAACATCAAAGAATTTCTTTGTTCTACAAAATAAAATATTTCTCCAAGATGTGTTGACGGTATGAAATGTTATAAGTTTTATAAGATTTTTTACTTTGAAGAAATCTACCCTACCTGATATTCATGGATAACTCATAGATTTATATGGAGTGAGTTTACAGTCATAAAAACAGGTGTAATTTGGGGACATGGAATGTGACAAAAGTAGAATGGATATGCTAAATGAGGAAAAATCAGGACATCTAAGGGGAGGGAACGACTAAGAAAATTCGTTTTGGGACGAAGCTTGGTGTAATAGTAGTACTCTTTTAGGGTGTGTCACACCTTGTTCAGCAAGGTTACAAGGCTATATGAGTCATTGTAGATAAAGTTGCATCTTCTTTAAACATGTCATGTTTTGCTTGCCAATTCTAATCAAATATAGATATTCGGGTGAGTGAGTGTTTATTGAAGTCACACTCTAAAGCAACACGACGGCTATTGGAGACGGCATCGTACTTCTAAATCACGGTCAAAAGAGATGAGTTGGATTTGCCTCCTCATATGAAAACTTGTGATATGCAGAGCAAACATGTGTTACCCAGAAACTGAATTATGTGGAAAAATAGTATCAGTGTTGTACAACTACTTTTTTAAAAAATAAGTTGAGTAAAGGGAATTACATGCAATTTTTACAGCATAGAGAATTAAGTATGTGGTGGTGTGATATTGATATAAACCAGTAATAGACACCACGCGATGACGATCATATTGGCTTGATGGCTACGATACTCTTTTTCGTATTGGAAGATGCCCAGATTGAATCTTCTTTCCATCTTTGGTGAGCCTGGCCGTGCAAAGAGAACCGCATCCTTCACGCACAGAAGTCGTGGTGCCATCTATCCACCACAAATGCAACCAAGCCGTTAGACACATGACGCAATTAAGCCGTCATACACGATGACGTAACCTACAAAGCCGTCACGCACGAACGACGCAAGCCAGAAACCCGTCGCACTCAAAGTGACGCAACTGCTCACATGATCGTTCGCTCGCCTATTCACCGAATCACCGGCATGGGGTAGTGTGGCGGTGTGATATCAATGTAAATCAGTAATAGCCACCACGCGATGACAATCGTTTTGGCGTGATGGTAAAGATACTTTTTTTCGGTACAGAAGGGGCTCAGATCGAATACTTCTTCAAGTATATCAAGTATATTGATAACTGCTTAATTTTTTTTTCTCATTATACATTAACTGGGCTCAAAAATTAAATTTATAAGTTAAGATAGATATCTTTACATACATAAAAATAAAGCATCTTTAAAATCTGATCGCAATTCTTGAAGAAATATATACGCATTCTTTTTCTATTAAATTTAGTTTCTTTTGCATCTATTCAGAAGGTTTTTTCAAGAAAATTACAAATTTCTTTTTTAATTTATGGAAAAATATCTCCAGAAAATTGATTAAAAAATTATTTTAAGAAGAAAATTATACTTAGCGTATGCTACCTTTAATAATGTTCTAGTACTTCTTCTAATGATTTTCTTCCGACAGGTATTTTATTTATGTGTGCTTATAATGACAAACGATGTTTCTTAAGCGCTCGATATAATTTTTTTTATTGAAAAATACGAAGAAAATCTTTTTCGAATGTTATTTCTCTTTCAAGAATATAAATTGCTAAAGAATACGGATGAGGTAATATAATAAATCGAATATCATTACTTTAATAATCTTTATTATGTAATTTAATATTTTTGTCATTTATCGTAATAATTCATTTTATTTTAATATCACTTTTCTGTAGTACACAGAAGTTAAATTTAAATCATTAACCACATTAAACTGATAATAAAATACGCTTGTCTGAATAGTTAAAATGTAGTTTCTTTTCTTAGCATTAAAAAAAATGAAAAAACAGACATCTGATATGTTTCTTAAAATAAAAATATATCTATAATGTATGCAATGAAATCCGGTACTAATGTCTTTCTTTTATTATTATTTCAAAAATTGATAGTTTAAAAGCAAATGATGCCGTTACTAATGATAACTAGTAATGTTTCCTAGAATGCTAAGAGAGGAACACGAAATTCAAACACAAATGGAGAAAAAACAATTAAAGTTAATCCTATCTATATTTAATTTTTAAAAAAATCATTTAAATATTTAAGTTAGAACCCATTTTATGTTCATCAGATAAGCAAGTACTTTATCTAAAATGACTGATTGCTTAAAAATATACCCGTGGAAATGACTATCTAAGCCAAAAGTATATTCCATTTATTAATGCTTACAGGACCATTATGCTGCTAAGGGTAAATACTAATATATAGCTTTTTATTTTAGTTTGTTTAGATATAAAATAAATAAAAATCATAAGAAAAGTACACAAAAATGCATAGAAATTTTTGTATTTTGTGCGAATAGAATATAGTTATTCCCCTAGAATTATTTGTCATTATTAGGCATTTTTTTTTCAAATATACTTTTCTCACTATTGCACAACATTTTCCACGCCGAAAAAGATGTTGTTGTCGTTTCTCGTCTTCATATCTAGCCATGTTAGACCAAGTCCATGATTTTCCTCTAAAAAAGTCCAACACCATTAGAGGATTTTCATAAAAAATCTTTTTTTCTAAGCCCCAGGCAGCCAAGAATATGTTCTGGAGATGCCTGGCAGGCAGAACACTTAGCACAAGTCGGAAGAACTTTGTTTCCATCCTTAAAGGTCAAAGTGAGGAGGTGGCCCCACTCCGGAAACGAGTTAGAATAGCTTGTTCTTACCTGTTCCATTGAAGGAAAAGAGAACCAACCAGGGCGTTTAGCCTAATACCAGTGATGAGCAGGTGGAATAGTCGATTGCTTGTTGTTGATTAAGTGGAGTGAAGTTCTGAATAGGTGAGAGCGGCCGAGTTCATAGTGAGTTGAGCGGCGCCATCTTTCGCTAGAATGTCAGTAATCCCATTGGCCGCGATGTTAACGGGCGAAGGAACCCATTGGAGATGGATCTGGCGAGAAGAAGAAAGGTGTTTTAACTTCTCCAAAATAGCCACTCCTATGTTATCTCCCTCCTTATGCTAGTTAGAGAGAGAGAGAGATGTTGAATGGCACTACGGCTGTCAAATAATATTCAGATGCTGTTCAAACCAGGAATTGAGAATGCCTCTTTAAGGCGTGTGTCAATAGGAATGAGTTCACTGTGAAAGACAGAGCAGCCATCAGAGTTTCTTAGTTTAGTGTGGCTGGAATAGTTTTGGGGCTAGAATGAGAGCCGAAAAACGTAAAACACTTGACGTATTATTACACAACACAATAAACTGAAATATGTAATAAGAATAATATAAACCGTGAAAGGCAACATAGGATTTGACAGCTCTTTTTTCCTAAGTGTTCCTGTTTACGTAATTGCATTCGGTATACATTCTATGTTTACATTCTTTATAAAAAATTTACAGATAAGGTTATAAACAAATTCGACAATCAGCACTTTTTAAATGGGGGGGGGAGAGAATGTTTCTTTTCATCATAAAAGAGTTACCTGAATTACTAGAATAGAAATTCGAGAAATATCTAAGTTTCGAAATCTAAATATTTAAGGATTGTACTTATTCTTATGGCAAAAATATTCTAATTAAAAAAATTATATTTTGAATCAATAATATCCATGAACTAAAAACACATTCCTCGATTTCAGAAAAAGTAAAGCACGTAAAACAAACTGAGAAAAATGCATTGATTAAACTAAATCTCATTCAAAGCATTTTTAACGATTTTTAAGTCAAGAAATTTAAATATTTATATTCGAAACTATTTTTTAGATGCCCAGAATACTAAACAGGCACCGTACTTGGAGAATTTAAAGAGTTTACTGTATCTTAAAGTAAAAGTTCTTCAAAAACTGCACAGTTCTAAAGAAACCTCATACGTTTTCGAGAGTTCTAAATTTGAATAAAATATATATATGCCACTTAAGTTTCCAAAATCATTCACTTAGAAGACCAACACTATCAACTCGAAAAAAAATAATCTTACAAACATAAAAGCACAATTTGCCCACACTGAAGAAGATAAGCAATTTCTCTGCTATTTCTCAGACATTTCCGCGTTGCTACCATAAAACCCTTGGGAGTAGGAAATTGTATCTTTCTTTACATTAAAAAGGAAGGAATGGGAGAAAAAAAAGTTCCAGCCCACCAATGCGTAACGTTCCAAATTTTTATCGCATCCAAACAGTTGAAATTGAAGCAACGAAATCACCTTTTTTTTCTTTCTTACTTTTCTTATATTTTTTAAAACTTCTAAAACTATAAATTGATATCCTGATTTCCTCTCATGTTTCTATTTCTTTCTTTATAAAAAGAAAGAAGGGAAAGAAAAACTGAACCTTGCAAGAATTGTTATTAAATTGATATTTGTTTTCGGGTGCATACTTTTATATATATATATATATATATGTATTCAATTTTATTCCTTCTAGCGAAGAACTTTTATACGGGTGAATTAGTCTTTTCGGAATGGCAACATCGCAGGAAATAACTGCTCAGTGTACTCGTATGGGTCGTTATAGACAAGCCTTATAAAGCTTCCCGTTTTCATTGAATCGCTGCTTTAAATGGCGGTACCACCAATTCGAATTTAGACTGCGATTTAAGTATTATGATAGAAGGTATTCAGGCTCCTAAGAATGTAGATTGCGTAATTTCAACCGTGTAATGGCTAATGTTTTATTGATTTATTTTCGCTAAAAGGGGCTAAGGTAAAATGACGCGTAGGTTATTACGAAGGGATGTAAACGCAGTGCTCAGAAATTACGTTTTTACTGCTGTAACAATTCGATATAAGCAATCTGGGGTCATTGTATTTTGTTTAAAATTAATTATTTCAATCGAAAAGTTTTGTTATAATTCAAATATCAGTAAAGGTATTATAAACTAATAAAATATGATGTGCCTGGCCCTCATGTCTCGAACACATGAGAACATGGAAAGTATCTACGAAAGGAATATTTTTACATTTATTTTTGGAGGAATTCAGGAAAAAGGAATGTGGCGAAGAAGATCAAATTCCGAGCTCTATCAATCATATACAAAGTTTGACATTGTTAACTTCATCAAAATACAACGAATTAAATGAGCAGGTCACTTTGTCAGAATGAAAGAGTATCGCACCACAAAAAAAAATCTTCAGGTGCTAAACCAATTAGCACACGAAGAAAGAGCAGGTCAAATCTTAGATGAATTGATGGCCTAGAAAAACATCGCCTAGTTTCGAGAACTAAGAATTGGAGAACACTAGCAGGAAGAAGACTGGTCTGGAAAATGCTTCTTGCCGCTGAGGAAATAACCAAAATACGATACAATGTTTCAAACACTCTATTGTAGAGGTACCGTAAAATCCGGAGTATAACCCCCACACACACACACTTTTAACACAGAAAATAAGTTTGAAATTAATACTCCGGATACAAAAATGATAGATTAGAATTTTAAAAAGAAAAGATAAGGATATAAAAAAGTAGATTTCTACATGGATACTTATTGAATAACCAGTGACTTACACAAGAGTGAGGTTGGTTTGAGGGTTCAACCCCCTCTTCTCCCTAGATCAATAGATGTTTAATTTTTACCGTAAAGATTTCACCTCGTCGATTTCGTACATGTGTTTTTTAAAATGTAACAACCCCAAGTACACATAAGAGAGGTATGTGTATGCTGAAACATAAAAAGTTGGTCATATTCGTCTTCTGTTATATCACTGAATTTGTTTCATCTTTTCACCATCACTGTTACTCCGATCCGTAAATAAATAAACATCTTACGTTTCATCTTGAATCTTAGATATACTACATTTTTTAAAAAATGTCTTATAAATAAGGTTAAGTTTATTTTTATTCCACGCTTTTATTTTCCGCTAACACGTTATTTCTATACTTCAAAAGCTAAGACAATGCACATACACATTTCAGGGTTTTTCGTAGGAAAAAAAATTGCACACTTCATACGTCGAATATACCCAAAAATTAAAAATTTCAGTTTGAAAGTATTCGTCAGAATATACGTTACATTTTCATTCAAAATTAATTCGGGTGTATTTTTTATACATATTCGATGTGGATGATGGCAGGTATATACTTGTAAGAGGATAAGTAGCTCACTTTATTCATTCAATTAAAAATATTATTTGTCTAGAATCAGCGCATAAATTAATGCAAAATAAAATCTACTATTAAGCAATATACAATTAGCAAAATAGTTATAATTATTGTGATACGAATTCACAATACAACATATGGTAAAAATAAACATTCATTTAGAAAGCATCTTTGAAGTATTCAATAACAAACTGCACGTAGAAAACAAGATAAATTACTTAAAAAAATATTTTTAAAAGTTTTAAAAGAGAAAGAGTATATTTAAAGTATTTTATACATAATAGAACATTTAGATATTATTAAAACATTATAAATGGTTACAGCATCTATGAAAAATTATAACAAAAATAATAGTTATCAAAATTAGTAAATTAAAAGAAACTAGTATAATTATTTTAACTATGAGCCATTTTACTACGTCAATAAAATTGACATGCTGTTAAAAGTATTTTATAATTCATTAATATTATTTATTTTATAATCATATATACTGCAAATAGTTAAGAATTATACAACATGGTTGAGTGAACGGCATTCAAATGTAGACAGGTCCACGTAAGTAAGAAGCAGGTTTTTTCGGAGAAATCATAATTTATTCTGAAACATTGGTAATTATAGTTGATTTTTTTTAACAGAAAAAAGTGAAACACGCGCGTGTATAAATCCAGATTACGACAAATTCAAAGTTCATTCAAATACAGTGGGTGATCGGTTAACGAACATAATCCGTTCCAAAACTATGTTCGCTATCCGAATTGTTCGTTAACCGATCATCGATTCACCATAGACTTCTATGTGAAATCAATTAATTCGTTCTGGAGGCCCTAAAAATTAAATTTTAAAAAATGTATAATTTCTTAGTAAGTTTTTTAAAAAATAATACATATAGCCTTGCATATTATTCAGTACTTTTCATTTTTTGCTTATGGGGCGTTGAAGAACATGTCCAATGTCGATTGCTTTCCTCTCTTTTTCAGGATTTTCCGGAAGTAATTAATAGCATTGTCGTTGTAAAGATCCCCAACCCTACTGACATCAGCTTCGTTTGGCTGCCATTCTAAGACCATTGCTCTGACAGACTCCCACTTTTTCAAAAAATCTTTAATGGCAGATTTCGGCATTGGTCCTCTTTCGTCTTCCTCTCGTTCAGAAGGAGACACATTTCGTTGTGTTTCTTGGTGTTCTTCATTCAAAATTTCTTGGAGTTATTCTATCGTCAGTTCATCTTCATGTCCCATCATGAGCTCTTCTATGTCATCCTCGTTCACCTCCAATTCCAGATCTCTAGCAGTTGTCAAAATTTCATCCATAATTCCAGGGGTGTCTCCCTGATCACCTCCGAATATGTGTTCGTTGTCCAAACACAAAAAATCTGTCTTGAAAGTGTTCGTTATCCAAACACAAAAATCTTTCGTGAAAGTGTTCGTCAACCGATTTGTTCGTTAACCGATCTGTTCATTAACCGATCACCCACTCGATAAGGGTACAGCAATACAAATCCATAGTCAGAATATTGCATACAATCGCTGTCGAAATCTGACACTCCAATGTTGCTTTCCTGCATTATCCATTCATAGGCAGTGAAATCAATCTAGATCAGCGATACTCAATCTGCGGCTTACCGAACCTTTTTTAGTGGTTCGGTCTGTTCCCAATGTCCTGAAAAATTAACTTATTTAAGAACAATGTATTAAAAATTTGGTGTCAAGAAATCAAATATATCAATTTTGTTTTTTGCTGTCGATGTCGTACGAGTGCAAATGGACGTTCTTTTTTTTATTTGTAACGGTTACGGTTAGTGATAACAGACAACAATGGAGTAGTGGCAGTTATATGGTTGGAACTAATTTTTAACTGTCTTTCATATCTTGCGAGCGAGAAACGTTCGAAGAAAATATATGGTTTCAAGACGATTGGGAGGTTGACAATTTTTAGTGAAAAGCAAATATGGATCAGTAATTATTTGATTTGTCAGGAAAGTGCTGTATTTAAAAAATACCAATAAACAGGAATCATTCAATGACACTTTTCCTCGAAGATCTCTTTCAGGAGGTAATAAATAGGATTTCTTGGGTAATCTTTGCTACAGTAATAAAGTGTTTTGTCAGTGGTAATGTCACAGCGGTAACAAAGACATCTTATGAAGTTTGTTATATTATTGGTAATCATATTAAACCATTTACTAATGCAGAAATTTTGAAGGAATGTTTATTAAATGCTTCTAATTCAGTATTAGTAATAAAAATAAAAAATAATAACAATAAAAGGAATTAAAAAAGCAAATCAAGAGTTAAAATATTTTGATCAATTTTTCACATTATAACCTCCTCCCCACTTTCTCCTCATGATGCAGCCAGCGTGAAATAGCTGACATCTGCATTCGTCCAGTAGAAAAAAAAGGTTGAGTACCTCTGGTCTAGAAGCTTCTAGCACTAACTCGTCAACCATTTGACCAGAGATTCTCACCTGGACAATGCAGTACCTTAAGGGGGTGTTTATGAACTTTCACACACTGTATCAAAATACAATAATTCCAGAAAATACGACTATATAATTTAAGGACAGTCTAATATTAAGTAATACATATCTGATTTAATATCATGGTTATGTTTGAAAAAATTGTCTTGTTATTACAGCGTAATATATTGATGTTATTTTTTAAAATACACATGCATCTACTTGCACATATATATTAAGGAAACAAAATTTTTTCATAACCCCATGATAAATTACATATTCTAGGGTAAATGAAGAGAAATATAAAAAAGTTTTTAACAATCATAGATACTTTTAAGGTATCCGACTTCGTTCGGAACCGTGATTTTAATAAAGCGCATAAATGGACAATTTTCATGATATTTAGTTTCACTTAGATTAGAATACATGTATGAAATTGTTTTAAGGACATTTTGACAAAAAAGTTAATTTAAATACAATATTTCGGCGAAAAATTAACTTAGAATAACCTTTTTTCAAAATGTTCTCCTTTTGTGAAGCATGCATCTATTATAATAATATTTTGCCTGTATATAGCTGAGACCTCTGTACAGAGGCTGAACTATGAATTTTGAAAACTTCACATTATTTTCAGAGTTACAACCCACTGAAATAATTGTCAACGTTTTTTTCTTAAAATTTCTCCCCTCTGTTGTCGTAAAACATAGATAAACTTACTTCTAAGTTATATATTTCAAAAATTCTAGTTGATCCTCTGTACAGTGGTCTGAGCTATATACAGGCAAAATATTATTATAATAGAAGCATTTTTCACAAAAGGAGAATATTTTGAAAATGAGCCATTCTATGTTTATTTTTTGTGAAAATATTTTACTTAATTAATTTTCTACTATAATACTATTCTTAAAACAATTTATTATACATTTACTAATCAAAGTGACACTAAATATCATAAATATTATCCATTTATACGCTTTTGCAAAATCACGGTTCCGAACGTAGTCGGATGCCTTAATTACAAAAAAAGAGGAAGCTTATCATGTAACAATTCTTTTAACATTTTTTTTAAAAAAATAAATCAATATTTATTGATTTATTGAGTTTTATCTCTTAATGTAATTCACAAATCTAAAATTTACTGACGAATTTACATTTTTTCGAATGTCTCAGAAAATGAAAGAACAATATCTAGACTAAATTGGTTCAAACTAATTAATTATATTTAGTTGTTATTTAATTCTCTACATTTCATTTTAATTATTTCAGACGCGCTTAAGTCGTTACATTTTAGATAATTTAGAAGCTAAATATTTTAATTGTTTAAACTAGACATTTATTAATAGATATATTAAGAATACTTAATGGAAACAAAAACCTGTTTTTAATCCACGTGATGGAATTAAACATTTAAAAACATTAATCAACGTTAAGGAAAATTAATATTAAAACAATTTAGTAATGTCACATTTAAACAATTAATGAGAAAGAACAAAAAATAACGATACTAGTTCAAACATTTTAAATAACAGTTTTAATTGAGGGACATTTTTAATAAAGTGAATAAATGTTTCAAATTTTGCAAGGCTTGGACAATGTTAAATAAAATAAATGTTCTGATTATCAATTGCAAAACTCGAGTTTATTTTAATTGCTGGAAGATACAATTTTATAAGAGGATAATTAAAGGTATGAATTAATAGAAATAATTTCTTAACACTATATATTAAATTAAAATTTGTTAATTTTTATCACACGTGTGAAATTAAATTGATTATGAATGCAGTAAAAAGCTTTCATTGAGCTTTAAAAAATATCTCTATGTGGTAATGTTTATTTCCTCCTTCTGAACATGATTTTTTTTATGAAATAAATCAAGGTAATATATGCCATGCTCTAGCTCAGGGCTGGCGAACCTTTTTGAAAAGAGTGCCACTATCTCATATAAAAAAATTATGCATGCCACTTCAAACTTTTCCTACAAACAAAAGAATATGAAAAGATGAAAAAATGCTACTAGGCTTATGGATTTTTTACGAAAATCGCACCTAATTAATGCGAATCTATGTCGTGGAAATTTAAAAATAATATAATAAATAAGAAAAAATATACAAACTTATAAGATTTATTGTTAATTTTTTCCCTTTTAATCAGTTAGGTTAGTTATAAAATAAAAATGAGTATATATATATATATATATATATAAATAGGAAAAACTAATTCTAAATTATTTTACAGTCAGTGCTTTCTTAATGGGAATTTTCAATTTGTATATTTTTTATTGAGTATTCAATTTGTAAATTTTTTTATTGAGTATTCAATTTGTAAATTTTTTGATTGATTATTCAATTTGTAAATTTTTTTTATTCAGTATTCAATTTGTAAATTTTTTGCATTAGGATTAGTTCTTGAAGATGCAAAAAAATCGGGTTTATTAGGTATGCATGAGTTTCTCTTTTTTCTCCAAAATCGATAAAAAAAGCAAAAGTGTTAAACAAAGAAGATATATGATAAATCAGGATTGGAAAAGAACAACCTTTTCTTTGTTATCCTAAATTTAAATTATTTAAATGTCTTATAGTATCGGCAAGAAAAGCAAAATCTCAAAGCCTATTTTCATTCTTGAGAAGCAAGCTCTCATTAGGCAGTTCATTGTTTTCTTCAGATATTTTAATACACGTTTCCTCATTGCACTTCCATTGGAAAACCAACGTACACAACAATGAAAGAGTGTTGTCTACATTATAATTTTCTATTGTAATTTAATTAAATGCATTTAAAACAAATTTTGATGTTTTGTTTTGTCTGAGACAACCAACTTTCAGTAAAACAGTAAAAAAATTAATAATTCGTTTCTTTTCAAATTTTTAAATTTCTTAATAAGTCTTCGCGTGTCACTCTTACAACTCAGCCGTGCTACACAGTGGCGCGCGTGCTGCAGGTTGGCCACTCCTGCTCTAGATTATAGGAAAAATGTTTAAAAAACCCTCTAGTATAAATATAATATATATAATAATTAAAAAACAGTATAAAATGAAAATATCCATCACACACATCGTACCAATTTACATGTTAAGCTCAATAGAAATAAATAAAAAAATAATACATAACTTTGTATCATTTTTTTTATTCCTGGTGATTATTAGAAACAATTATTAATATTGCTATTCTTATTTCACCTGCATCGCAGAACCCGTCAGAATTTTCGTCTTCAAAACCATTTATTGATAGCCAAGAGCTTTTTAACTGGTCCAAGTAATCTTCGATGTGACCCTCTCTTTTAATTTTCTCTACAAATATAACATTAAAAAAACATATAGTAAAAAACATTTTCAGCGAAACAACAGCATAGTGATATAAATTTCAGTCACATGATTTTGGAAGAATATTTGGGTTATTCGATACATAAATTGCACAGAAAATAACAGAAACACAAAACCTAACTTTTTTCATTCATTATCACTTTTATTTGCAAAATAAATCTCAGATTAGTTATAAAAAATAATCTAAAAATCATACGTTTCTTCCAACCACAAGAAACAAAAGAATGACAAGCTCAAACAGGATATAATGATTGACATTTTTTCTTACATCAACGTTCCTTATTACACAATAGTCTTGAAAAAAGTTGTCAGCAACAACCAGTAGCGCACACAAAAATTTTTCAAGGGGGGGCAAGGTTGAAAGTTCACCATTCTTGTGTCATGCTCCTTTTGATTTTGTCGATTTTCGGGAACAAAATACAGTAAAAAAATATTGAATAAATAATTAGCATTAATTAATAAAATTAATCATTAATAACAAATACTTAATTAAATTTTGCGTATTATATACATGGAATTATAATCAATCGGAAAAAAATCAAGGGCTTTTGGGGGTGTCCGGACCCCCAGTACCCTCCCTTGTGTGCGCCACTGGCAACAACCAATTTATAGTACACCTGTTTCGAGTACAATGTTCTATTAATAAAATGTTTTGATGGAAATTTCCATCACCATACAAAGAAGGGTTTGAGTGTGTGAATATTTGTTATGTAATTAGAACCCCCAAAATGTTTTTATAAAGTAAAATAATTATGTATTTTTAGCAGTAATAGTTGTTTTTAGTTTCAGTTACAATGAATATATAGTCCAGCGTACAACTTCTCAATTCCTTTCATCTTTGTTCCCTTGAAATAATCATAATTAAGGTGAAGGTTACTCAGTGAATGATTCATGTAATTCATATTTCACTATCGCTCAGATAGCCAAAATCTCCAGAATGTTGTTTTCTATCTAGCCAGATGGCGGTGCAGTGCTCGATAAAATAGTAGTTTTAAAAAAATTCTTTTCTCAAAGAATGAACTTGTTTGCTTTTGATCGTCTAGTGACAAAACATGTTTCCTTCCATATTTATATATAAAATTTCGTTAAATTTACTATTTCAACAATGCTTAGGTTCAAGATAACTCACCAAGTTGGCAACCCCGATTTCGTATGATTCGTACGTTTTGAATAGGCAACAATGGGCTTCGTTTCATATCATGTCGCTAATACGGCTGCAATAGTGCATTACTGCAAGCTCTCTCAGAAAGTATCGCAACGATTGCCTGGACTGGAATCTTTGCGTGAGAAGAAAGGAGTTGTCTTATACAAAGACTTATTAACAATCAACGGAACTTAATACTCAATTTTCCAGGAAGCTGCAAGAGCTGCAGGCTTATCAAAATCTGAGGACTTTATCAATGAAGTGTTGGGCAATATGCAGCTTCAGTGACAAATTAAATTGAAGATGAGAACCTAGAACGAGTTTTGTGAAAAAAGAACAAATAGAACTGCATTATACATGTCAAGTAGAGTATTAATAATTTGAGTAATGGGTGCGGACACAGTTATCTAGTTTGTACAATGTGAGTCGAATCCTCCGTTAGGCGTATAGGCCATTTCTCCCTTCTTATATGTTAAAATAAATTTCACTCTTTTTGACTGATTTTCAGCCTCTGCTTCTTTTTAAATACGACACGTAATTTTCGAGTGCAAATTACGGTAGTATTTTCAAAAATCATTGCTCCATTTTATGGAACTTCTTAACATTTTGGATGCTTAATTGCTCAGTTTGCTTAGAAAAATAATTATTTTGTAATTGAAGAAAGAAAAATCATTGAAAGCTGTTTTCGCCATAAGCACCAGAGCGTAAACTTAACGCGAAGTACATTTTCGAACAGAAAAAATGCCTCAATTTTTATAAAAATTTATGATATTGTAACTCACGCGTTTCTTTATGAGATAGTGTTTTTGAAATTTTAAAAATATTTCATAAATAATTAGTTTTTCCTTTTAAAATGTTAAGAGATAGCTCATTTAGCATCATGGTATAAGAGAAAAAATGTGAAAACGCATTTTACAAAAGGAAAAAAATGAGTCAACTCGGATAAAAATGAGTAGTATGATTACAATAAGTGATTCTCTACAGAATAGTGAAGCCTGAATATATAATATTAATGTTTGAGTACTTTTATATCTGAAAAAATATTCTGAATTTGTGTCCTGTTCTTTAACATTAGCCGAAAACAGCCTTAAGTAATAACCTTTTCTAGTATGGGTAATGTGGAGCCGTAAACTGATTTTTTTCCCCTAATAATATGCCTCAATAAATTTACGATTTGCCTTTTAAGTTTGAATGTGTTAATTGATTAATCCACATTGATTTTTATGATTTCAGGTGTTCAATAGATAAACAAAACGACTTAGAAACATTAACAATGGCTTAACTTTAAACCCATAATATTAAAAGAAATGCTATTTTCCCTGCAAGAACACACTCCTTGTGGAAAACCAGTTTTAGAGGCGAAGTTCGCTTCCCAGCATGAATTTAAAAAATAAGATTATGGCAACTATAGAAGATGTAACCAGGGTTACCCGATTGACAACTTTATCACTCTCGTCTACAAATTTGGTTAAAATACAATATTGCCAGTGAATTATCGAGAAGGCTCAAGAATCAACTCCTAAAAATTACCATGAGTCTAAATAAAGGACCTTGAGAAACAAAGGACGTTCTATTCAGAAAAGAGCTGAGTCGAGATCAGAATTTTGTTGTACGTTATCCGTCTGAGTTCTTACTGGTGCAACTGTTCTAGCGAGCCATTTCTGGAACGTTGTAAACCTTGTTTATATCGAGTGCGTTTTACACTATTGTAAATAATCGGTTACAACATTTCTTTGTGTATGTACGTCAATTTGCCATCGTGCCGTTCGTTTGTTCGTCCTGGTCTATTAATAAATCTATTATTATTCAAATACTTGGAACTTTCGGCTACTATTCACCCACGCAAATTTACAACAATAATATTACAAACTATAAAGGTGAACATATAATTCAATACATTTACTACATGATATAAATAAAAATTTTAATTCTAAATCTATTTTTAATTTATTGTAAATATCTTAAGCAACTGTTTACGCTCCATAATAAGTAAATAAAAAAATTAACTTAAAAGATAATTTAATATTATTTACAAAATGATCTGATTTTTCAGAGTACCTGTGTATTCTTTTCGAATTACTTAAATCAAGATAACACAGCTATTGGATGAATTTTGCGTATTGAAGCTTTTTGAAAGATATTTTTAAAAATAAGGGCGTTATAAAAATGAAGAAAAATTACAGAATAGATATCAAAAATTAAATTAAATGCCTCTGCTAAAAATGTGTTTCAGGGATAAGGACCCTTTTCCTAAACTTTCTCCCCCTTTACTTTTAACTCCCTGTCTAGTACTTCAACCACATTACTATTAAAAATTTCTCTCTTTCACAAACTCTGAATACTAAATTGATAAAAATTAAAGCTGCTATATAAAAGATGTGGGCGATAGAATACAAAAAAGAAAAAAATGGATGCCCATAATTAAGGCGAACCCACGCTGGCATCGAGGTTAAGATCACTACTCTCGACGCCAAACAATAAGATTCTTCCAAACGATGCTGTTAAATTAAAACCCACGAGCTAAAAGTTAAAACAAAGAACCGAAAACGAGTGGTAAAAAAAAGCTGAAACTTTCGATCGCAAACACAACGGGTTATACCATTAAAAATTACGGGGAAAAGTAACAAAAAAAAAACGTTCCAGAAAAGAAAGAAAAAGAAATTAGGTCGTATTTCATTGGCCAGCTATGTTCGGAATGTTTATTATTGTTGGGGGGACTGTAATGGTGTAAAGTTATTACAGTCAGAAACTGATAATTTTGCGTGGAGTAATTTTTTTCTCATTTTTAGCGAAAATGTTTATTATTCTTGCGTTGTGTTTTGCCATCTATTACGTATCATTAAAATGGCAAAACGCCAGTGGAAAAAAAATCCAACGCAAAAACTGTTATTAAAGAGTGTGAAAATTTTCATTAGAGCCGCTGTGTATGTTGTGTGATTAATTTTTATCAGCTACGTCGTTACTGGTGGTTTTAAAATTAGGAGGGGAAATATTTAAGTACTCTCTTTAGATGTAAAAACAAGTGCATTTTGTTGTTATCGCTTTTTTCTTCCTCATTTTATTATACTGTTCTACGTCGTTGAAGTTTATTGATGCTTTTTAGCTTGAAAGTAATTTTTCTCCAACTTTTATGCGTGGGCTTAATAATTAAATCTATAGAACGCTTACCAATGTTAATCATATTTTCATTACTCAACTTTAGATTATAATTAAACCCTTAGATATATATTAATGTTAACTAATATCATTTGCTCGAATTAATTAAAGGAGTTCATTGTCAAAAACACAAGGGCAAGTTTTATTATGAATTCTTTGAGAATAAAAAAAAGATTTATATATTTTTGTATATTAATAGAATAATTTTTTATATAAAAATAATTACTCTTCATGTTTATTTGCAGCTTTGTTGAGTTGACTGATTTGGTATTATTGGCTTAATGTTGATGGAATGAATGACAATTATTGAAAATTGATCCAAAATATAATGGTAATTCTTTTTAAATTAAATTCTCAGCAAAGCATATGGACATCTCGATACTTCTCAATATGTATTTTAAAAAAGGTTATAAAGCTTAATGAAATTACGGATAGTTTATTTAAAAAGTTGTTTTAAAATCCATATTTAGTCCCAAGAAAATTGGGGGAAAGGGAGAGGGGTGTAGTAAGTAAATTAATTATTTCCCTGTTTTGAAATAGGTATACAGAATGAGTCTTATTCAATGCAAAATGAGTTAAATATTATAAAAATAAAAGGAACAAAACTGTTATAAGAGGTAGAAAAGAATAAGTCAAGAAGATATACAAGTAATTAACTTAAGCTCATCACATATTATAAACAGATGTTAAATATCTTTGTCAATTCTGCCCAACAAAAATGTGGAGATGCGTGCCAACTCAGATGTTGTACTCGTCATTTGAGCGTGGTTCATAATTAGGAGATTCTACGCCAACAGCATTCTACGCTCGTATTGCGTCAAAATACAACTTAAATAAATAATCAGTCAACTATTATTCATATTTTAAACTCTCTTGCGAAGAATGTACAAAAAAATTACATAACTAAATTACAACTTGCTGCAAAAATTTTGTAAAAATATATAATACTCAACTTATAGTAAAAAGGTATTATTTTATTTACGAAAAATATTATATTCTCTTTTAAATTCCCTACACTTTTTATCGTCTTTAATGCACAAAAAAGTACATACCTACAGTTATTAAACATAATGATAAAATTTGCATTAATTGAAGAATAATGATGAAATTAGCTCTAATTTTACACATAGGAAGTTTATAAATTTACCCTAGGAAGTTTATAAATTGACCCTAGGAAGTTTATAAATATGTTGCTGCGCCATCCTTCTAATTTATGTTTTGATTCAGTAGAATTTACTTCTATTTATTAAATGCAAGCATTAATTAAAACAATTAAAATTTAATATTAATAATTTCAAGTCTTATTTTGTCGCATTTTGAATCTGTTTAGTTATTTATTTAGATATTATTTTTACCGGTAATTACGACAACTGTGTGTAAATGACTAAAAATAATAATATTTTGTTTGTGCCTGCTCCCAGCGTATCTGACTTATTTAAAAAATCTTTACAAGTCTTTACATCCTGGATTGATGTATGGTTACAGCCGCTTTTCATGATTTAATTTTAGACTCATGATTGTGATTATATTATTATTAGACTCATTTCGATGATACACAAAAATAGTTTGTTACAGACGTGGTGAAATATATTTAACCATTTAAAAACAACCAAATGAGTGTCTAATTGTTGTGAGATCTTTTTCATAATTGTACATCATTCTGTTTTACTGATATTCAATTGTGTAGTTTTCTAACAATTTAAATGATATAAGAAGTAAATCAAATAGTTCTACTCATTTTTTGTGACGATATAGTTGTAAAACCGCAAAAGGTATGTTACCTAAAAATGTTTATATTCGCTATTACTATATTAATGATTATTTGCCTTACTTCTTATAGTAGATGAATTTAAGTTTGTGAAGGCCAATATTGTAAAAAAATTGAATGGGGAAGGTTTTTCAAGGATTTCATTAAAAACAACAAAGAAAGTTCACCTGAAGGAGTTGGTCATCATACGAAACAGGTGGTATTCCACCAAATCAAGATAAGAAATAAGAGCAAAGTACTCCCTCCCCTTTTTTGTCGAATCAGAAGCCAGAGTTCTCGCATTATAGTGATAGAGAAAAACACTGACCCTCTTCTCGACTATACGCGGATCACAGCTTTTCTTATTTTCTGTACCCTCATTCATACATTCTAAAAACCTTTTTTAGGATGAAGTCAGAAGATCTAGATAGACTGTTGCTTTCTAACGTTACCGCATATCACTTCGATTTTTATAACCAGGAAAGCAAGGAAGTACAGAGATTCGCTGGAATTGTTGATCTGCAGTAAACTAATGTTAAGGTGCCAAACGTCCTCCTTTGATAGGTTCTGTCCTTCCTCGAAAAGTGTCCTCCTTTTTGTACTCCTTTTCAATATTTTGAAACTGATCTGTTAATATCTGTACTCAGAGATGAACCAAACATGTTCCCAAAATGTCAAAGAATGGTCGGAAACAAATTTTACAGGAAATAAGTTTTCAATGGTATTTTTGACTTTGTTGCAAATAAATTGGGAAGATGTTGAAAATTACGTTGAGTTTTTATCGAAAGAAATGCTTGATATTAAAATGGATGACAATTGTCTGTTTGAAGTAGAAAGAACACTGAATGTATACTTAAATTCTAATAAATTAAAACAATTGGAAAATCAACATGCTGAGAAATTGGTAAAAGATGGGTAAAATTACTTAAACCATTTAAAAAATGAACACATTCCATATGAAAATGTAATTACTCTTGTTGAATTTACGTTGTGCTGTCCTGGAACTAATGCATCAGTTGAAAGAGTTTTTTTTCAGTTGGTAATGATTTTTGTAAAGTGATTAGTGAGAAATCAAAATTGAATGTTAATATTTTAGCTACAGTGCTTACCGGAAAATTCAGTATGAAGGATATTTTTTGCCCGAACTTTCAGATATATTGAAAAATGATATGTTGACAAAACAAATAATTCATTCAGTGGAAAAATACTCATTTAAGATAATAATTTAAAAGAATGTAAGAGTAATTAGCTTATTTTTGTTTGAATTAATCAAACGTTTCTCTCAAATATTAAAGCTGTTATTTTTTTCTTAAATTTTTCGTCCTCCTTTTTCATTGTCAAAAAATGGTCACCATACTAATGTGAAACTCAATGATCTAAATTTCTAGTGAAATAAACAATCATCGTCTTTCGACTATTATCAAACTAAAGGTGAATGTTTTGTCTTTGTGGTACGATGAGAATGGGAGATTTTGGATAAAAAGTCTCTTCTCTAAAGAGGGAAAGACATCTAAGTCCTACTTGATCTTGACAGATTCTTCCCGAATTTCCAAAACTATCGATATTATTTGCTGTTATCAATTGTGCTCTTCCTATGGGCATGCTATGTATTCCGACACGTTGTGGGAGTAGTCTTGGCTGAACAAATATTTGTCGAGCTTGTACAACAAATAAAGTCTCATGTTTTTACCCTCTCAGATGTGTTTATAAAGTTATACCATGGGATACACCGAAAATTTATCTATTGATTATCAACACGTCTTATAGGTCAACAATTCCGATTACCACATCGTCAAGGTAATCGTGTGACGGGCTCACGCGTTTTTTCATTATCATATCCTTTTGGGTGCTTTGAGGCCAGAATAAATGGCAATTCTTTTCCAGCCAACCCGAGAAGTAAAACGTGAATGAAAGATACAAATTAGGAAGCTTTTAAATAACAGAAGTTTAGAGTAAGCGAGGCGGCATTTGGGGAGTGTTATGATAGTCCGTGTTGCAAGTGTGAAGAGTATTTCGAGAAGTTAAGTGACAGTCAAGAGAGGTTACCCGTGACAGAGAGCCTTTAGTCAAGGAGCATACAATTGGAACTTCAGCAACAACTTCAACTAGGATCAGATAGATGGCTGTTTCGTCGGACATTAAGGTAGGAGTTACCATTTTAATATTTTGATCTGTGTTTACATTGAAATTGAGCTTAGGCGAGTTAGTTATTGATAGTGGTTCAGGTTACGTTATTTCGGTATTATATATTGTGTGTTTCGTCCCATCGTAGATTCTCTCTTATATCATACTATTGCCTAATATGTTATTGGTTTAAGTTAAAATCTTAATATAATATTAAGATTATGGCAGCTTCTCTGGTTCTTCATTTATTCCTACACCTCCAGCTCACGCTGATAATCTAGGAGAAGGGCACCCGAGGGGGGCACCCTTACAATCGGTAATTTAACTGGGAATTTGAATCACCAAAAAATGTTAGAACTTTTACGCATACCTAGCAGATGTTGTAGCACATTTGTCATACATCAAAACTTCTCTTTGTAAAAAACATGGAAAACTATGAAGGAGTTCTCCGAATGAAATAAAATTTGCAACAAATATAAATTATAGAATGTTATGCAAAGTGGTAAAGTTTCAGAGACACCACGCATGCGTAGTGTGAACAGTACCCCCTGAACTGATGCTGAAAGGATATAAATAGAGGGCTGTAGTAGGACGTTGAAATTCTTGCTTGGTTATTTGTTAGTGTTGAACGTTTACTTTGGACCGAAGTATGCCTCCACGATGAAATATGGTGAGATTTCAACAACTTACGGAGTTTGAACGGGGGAGAAATATCAGTCTTCGTGTAGGAGGATTCTCCTGTCGTTCAATAGCAGCTGATGAGCAGCGAAACAGTCCCACAGTGATGTGAGTTCAGAAGCAGCGGACAGACGAGCACTGAACAACTCGAAAACACTGGGAGTAGACTGCAGAAAGTGACATGAACGCGCGATGATAGACACCTAGCTCGCATGATGGTGAGTGACCGCACAGCTTCCTCCAGTCAGTTGGCAGCAGGTTAGTCTACTGCTACACTTATATTAATGTTCTGTGTCAGTTCGTAAATGTTTGCTGCACCACGGACTTAGTGAAGGATTCCTTTATACAGGTTCCCTTTCACTGCAAACCCTCGACGACAGCGTATGAAATGAGCCTATGAACATAGAGCTTGGAGAACAATTTGTCTTTTCTGACAAATCCATTGTCATTGACGTCTGGCGTTTTACTTTATAATAATTTAATCGGAAAATATTAAACGGTTTAACCATATTTTTATCTCTCGGAAACGTGTTAAAAATTACTATGAATCGTTGATCTCGGAAATCCATGGTACCTTTAAAGCTCTTAGAGTAAGAAATGTTTGCATGAGCATCGATTAAAAATTGGGCACCCCAAATGAGCAATGCATGTTTTCAAGATCTTTTCGTATCATTTTCTAATAAGTGGGTGACTATAATTATGGATTTAATGTAAACCTCATAGTTATTCAAAATTTGTTTTTTTTTTAATTTGTTTTGTTCCGTAACACCACAATTAAAATTTTTTTGTGTGTAAGCTAAGAGACAGATGAGCTACGATGAAGTACAGTTATAATCCGTAATTGAATTATTGACTCCTTAATAATTCACCCTAATTTGAAATTTCTCTTGTTTTTTTAATTCTGTGTCTAAAATTAAATGCTTGGTAAACGGCAGAGAAGTACTGATTGCTTAAAAAGCACCGCCACTAAATTACAAATGTGTTGTTATCTCTGACTGTTCTTTTTCTTATTATTTTGATTAAATTTAATCTTAAAGTCATGAACAGTTTTTTTAATTCTTTCTGGTGCCTTCACGGGAAGTATAATAACCAAGACATCTCCTATACAAGCGATCATAATTAATATTTTAGATAGCAGTTGAAACATTGATTAAGAACAGTTACATACATATGGAATCTGTGAACTCTATCTTTTCTTGTTCTCTATCTTATTTTTTCTTCCTCAAGGAATGTTCGAATGTTCATTCTTTATTTAAAAAGAGTTTTCAAGGATAGTCTGATAGACCAACAAACACTTTTAAGGTATCCGACTACGTTCGGAACCGTGATTTTAAAAAAAGCTCTTAAATGGATAATTTTCATGATATTCAGTATCACTTAGATTAAAATACATGTATAAAATTGTTTTAAGGAAATTTTGAGAAAAACAATTATTTAAATACAATATTTCAGCAAAAAGTTAACTTAGAATAACCTGTTTTCAAAATGTTCTACTTTTGTGAAAAAGGCTTCTATTATAATAATATTTTGCCTGTATATAGCTCTGACCTCTGTACAGAGACTCAACTATGATTTTTGAAAAGTTCACATTTTTTTCAGAGTTACAACCCATTGAAATACTTATCAGCGTTTTTTTCTTAAAATTTCTCCCCTCTGTTGTCGTAAAACTTGGATAAACCCTCTTCTAAGTTATATATTTCAAAAATTCTAGTTGTGCCTCTGTACAGAGGTCTTAGCTATAAACAGGCAAAATATTATTACAATAGAAGCATTTTTCACAAAAGGAGAATTTTTGGAAAATGGATCCTTCTAAAGAGTGTTTTTTTCAAAGTTTAGAAGTTTAAGTTGGCATTACTTTCCAAGATGGCGACCGATTTAACAGCTGTCAAGTGATTTATTCTCAGTTTGGTTTGGCAATTCATCAAAACGATCATCAAGCAAGGCGTAGATTCGTCGAATGGGCCCAAAATGAGATTGCCGTTGTTCCCGATTTTCATAAGCGAATTTTGTTTAGCGATGAACCGCACTTCTGGTTGAATGGCTACGTCAACAAACCAAACTGCCGCATTTGGAGTGAAGCTAATCCACAAGTGTATGTCGAAACACCGTTACATCCAGAAAACTGACTGTTTGGTGCGCTTTATGGGCTGGTGGAATCATTGGTCCGTACTTCTTCAAAAACGATGAAGGCTACAACGTTACAGTCAATAGTGATCGGTATAGAACCATGATTACTAACTTTTTCATTCCTGAATTGAACAATCATGATGTCCAGGAGCTGTGGTTCCAACAAGACGGCGCAACATGTCACACAGCTCGTGCCACAATCGATTTATTGAAAGACACGTTTGGTGACCGCCTAATTTCGCGTTTTGGGCCTGTGAATTGGCCTCCAAGATCTTGTGATTTAACACCGCTAGACTATTTTCTGTGGGGCTATGTAAAGTCATTGGTCTATGCGGATAAGCCACAAACGCTTGACCATTTGGAAGACAACATTCGCCGTGTTATTGCCGATATACGGCCACAAATGTTGGAAAAAGTCATCGAAAATTGGACGTCCGGATTGGACTACATCCAAGCCAGCCATGGCAGTCATATGCCAGAAATCATATTTAAAATGTAATGCCATAAGATTATCTTTCGACTAAAAAAAAATTCATGTCAATCGAATAATACATAGTAGATTTATTGCAATTTAAAGTTCTATACCTTTAAAAAAAACACCCTTTATGCTCCTTTTTTGTCGAAATATTGTATTTATATAATTTTTTATTCTAATACTATTCTTAAAACCATTTTATATACATTTTCTAATCTAAGTGACACTAAATATCATAAATATTATCCATTTATACGCTTTTGCAAAATCATGGTTCTGAACATAGTCAGATACCTAAAATCCAATATATCCTCTTTCACACATGTTAAATACACCGTATTAAACGTCTTAGCCGTAACACAATAATTTTGTACAAGATTGTTATCAGAGAAAGTTATATATTACAATATAGGTTTGTCATCTATGCACAATTCATCATCTTTCACATTAAATCGTATTCCATGATTAGTCCTATATTTTATATTCATTCTATCATCCAAATATACGATTCTGTTCAATCCTGATTACATACATGCTCATAAACTCACCATTCACCTTATTATATTCAGGACTTAAGTGCTATAAATTTTCTCGCGCTGCTCTAAAATTATTCGAAGACTATACTAATCAAGACAAGATCCAAGAGTAGATTTTCATGAGGGTGGGATGGAGAGGAAACTCCTTCCCTCTCCTGACTGCGTCACTTCCGGTTGACCGCTCAATGTTCGCACGCACCACCGGGTCTCCTAGGTTCTAATTAAACTTTCATTCATTATCCAATATGCGGGATTCGCTAAAATTTTGGAGTTTTACGACATAATTATCATTATTATCCGTAGCAAGGCATTGTCGCATCCTTGATGCAATACTAATCATAGAGAGATGGCTGATAATGCCAAGCCTAGCCAGTGAGATTTGCTTGGAAGGTTGATTGGAAATTGAAGGGTTGTGGGTGGATACGAGAAAAGGAGGGTGCAAGGATTGAAATATTTTATTGAGCGTTCAAAATCGAGTTTCAAAGAAATTACTTAAAATCATAGCAGATAATTTATATTGCTTGTTAGGAATTAGTTCAATACTTTTCAAACTTTCCATATTTGTGACTCAATTTTCAGTCATAATTTTCCTCACCCCTTCCTCTCTTACAATAACAATGTATTAAATGCAATAATATTATACTTTGCCGCTAAAACTACAATATGACTTTAATTATAAACCGTACAAGTTATCAAGATAAGATTTTGTATATGGCAAGCCCATGTGAGTCGCTAGTAATTACTAAACTTGTTTTTAATTTAGAATTGATAAATAAATTATCAAATACCTTGTACAATACTGATACATTTATAAGTATCGGTGTGAATGTGTGTATTTTACTTTTTATAATGTCAGAATCTATTTTGTTTTGCTTCCTTTCAGTGCATTAAAAATTATTTTAAATCCTTTATTTTCAACTTTTTCATATACTCGCCCCCCACACACAGGTTTGTCACACATTCCTAGAAGGGCACGCCCCAATGTTTAAGAAACGTTTGATTAGTTAAAGGAATATTCCATGAGTAATTTTGGATCTAAAAGAATTGCGCATTTGGTTATTGGTACTTAAGTATTATAACGTCGATAAATTTCGTCAAATTAAAAGATGTCGCTAAATGCCTTGATATGCAGCCAATAGTGGAAAGCTGTGCCATGCATGTTCGAACATAATACTATTAACGATGGCGGAATTTGGCGATATATTTTATTTTGACGAAACGGGTCCACGGTATAATATGTATAAGTGCTAATTATTCTTCAATAATATTTCTTATTAATACCTTAATAATATAAAAGGTGTTTTTTTCATCCTTAATTCATAAGAATTTGTATGCCTAACTTTTAAAAAAGTTTTACTGGGACTATAAATATGTAGCTATGAGCAAGACTTCGAATATTAAGAGTAAATGAAATTTGAAATGGTGCTGATTTATATTAATAATAGTAACATATTTTCCATTTATTTATATTACCTAATTCTTTGACTCAGAGTTATTTCTTCTACTAACTCTCATTATTTAAAAATCTCAATACACATAAAAGTAGAAAGTTTTTTACAAAATAGTTCTTGGGTTAAAAAGCAAAGCGAAGAAAATAATTTTTTCGAAAAATTTAAGCCCTAATAGGCATTTTTTGTAATGCTAATCATTTTTTAAAAATATTAATCTTTCACTTTTTTTTTGCTTAACATATAGTTAAAACATCATATCTGTTGTATAACTATACATTTTTACAGAAACCTTGAAAAACCAGTGAATCACATTTTAAACTTCGAGGAAAAACTCTGCTTTATAAAAAATATAATTTTTAATATATTTAAACTTTTCTATTTTTCAATATATTCCATTGAAGAACTCTTTACATCCTTGAAGCGAATAACTGTAAAATAAACTCAATGTAATTCTATAATTTCGAAAATTTAGTTTAATTTTACTATTTAGAGTTATATTCACTAAATAATGTTATAAACAGTTATTTAATGTATGGATAGGGGAGAGGAGTACGTTGAAAAGGATTAAAAGGTATGTGTACATTGTTTTCAATAAAGCTAATTTTTTAGACTAATCCGGTTATTTAATTGTCACAAGATGTATATGTCAATAAACATAATAGGCTTAATTCTGGATATCAGGAAAGTTTATGCTGGTTTCTTACGGTAATCAAAATACAACTTTTTATTTTCAGAGATTATTTTTCAAATTAAATTTATATAAAGAATAATGTTAGCTGTATTTCTCTCCATAACTTAAGTAAGTAAAATTTTTAAGAATAATCAAGGTAAAATATTATATTAAGAGAGAGAATTTTTTAAAAAAATTTACTTAAATCTCAGTTTTCTCGATAAGTGTTCGAATATTTTTTCGTTACATTTTTATGAAAATTTAATAACCACAATATATATTCGTTTCTTTATACAAATATTTAATCGTCTTAAAGAATTTTTTAATCAATGGAAAGCTACAATTTACCATTCAATTCCTAATGAAAATAAAACTTTGAATTATCATAATGCTGGCAGTCTTAGACCGATAAAATAAGTTATTATTCCTACCTTAACAAATACTGTCACGTAGTACAGTATTACAAATTTAATTAGAACCAAGTAATCATATTCTTTAAGAATTATTCCCGACTCCAATATTTATGTAAGGATAAACGTGCATTATGCAGTTAAAAAACTCATAAAGGAGCAGATAAACATGTTTTATTTTCAAAAAGATACGCGACAGGCAAAAAAAAAAATTAAACAAAAATTGAACGACGCATTTAAAATAACAAAAGCGGTGTATTACTTTTTAGAAAAGATAATTTCTCTCCCCAAACACTCGTAATGGCTGTTAAGAAAACATAATTTTTTGCTTAACTGGTGATGCGTTCCAAGAAAGAAATGGTTTCATGGAATATGTAAAAAAAGTTTCTCTGATTAGATTTTTAAATTCCCCATTAGTAAAAAAAAGGAAAGAGATTGAAAAATTATTTAATTTCCAATTCTGATGTGACAGCTACGTTTTCGAAGCGGACGATCTGGAATAAGTTCAATTAAATTTATCCCGAATGTTTTTCTTAAAATGGCAATCGACTATGCGTTGCCAAATGTTCGAAGAGAAAAAAAACATATAAAGATAGCGGACGATTTTTTTCCGCTTGCGCGACATCGCTTTTCTATTAACAATGAGTGGAAGCTGGAAAAAAAATAGAATGTTTACATTGGTACTATGAAAGAAAAAGATTCAGTTTCCTATTCTGTTTTTTTATTTCTTCTGTTGAGTAATTCAATATGGAGTCTGTTTCTTCGTATTCGGCAACATTAAAACTGATTAAAAGACGATTGGAGGACTAGAGCATAAATGTTTCTGGTTCGAGGATATGCCACCTAAGAATATTTGTTGTTTCTTGAAGCGGAAGACTAATTTTTAAAATGTTTGTACAAGAGGGGTATTATTTTTTGCGTGTTTTGAATAAATTAGTAAATAAAATACATTTTCTTACACTTGCACTATCTTTTAAAGAAACGTTCTAAAATTAAAAAAAAGAACTAATGTTAATAGTGCACTAAGAATAGTAGAAACATTTCAAAATTTTTTGAACAATTTGAGAGGTAATGTAATGAAAATTTTATATATTTTTTATCAAACACTATTGAAATTTTTTTTGAAAAAATTATTGCTTAGATGTTTTCTTAAATGTACTTTTCTGCTGCTTATTTCTCCAACACTTCCTCGCCGATTCTATCACTAGAATTGTCTCCAGTTCGGCTAGGACAGGGGTGGCGAACCATTGGCACGCGTGCCATTGATGGCACGCGGCACAATATTTTGGGCCCGCCACCGATCGAAACGATCAACCGCGATTGATTCTTCGATCAAGGAATTTTCAGTGAGATTTTCGCAGTTCAAGGAATTATCAGAAACGCTCAAGTTTATTATGTACCCTGACGTGACATCATTTTATAAACTGAACTTGCCTCAATTCGATTGGGTGGAAATTGAAGGATTTGAAATGCAACTTATTAATTTTTAGTCTAATTCAATAAGGATTCAAAAATTTATCGAAACAAGGAACAAGTTAGAATTGATTGAAACAAAAAGATTAGCAAGCAATACAAGTAAAAATGACAGTAACGAAATTTTGGAAACATGAAATTCGATTCCAGAAACGTTTAACTGTTTGAAGTAGCAGGCTCGGGCTATTTTAACCATATTTTCATCGACCTATGCCTACGAGTCATTATTTTCAGAGATGAATAACATTAAAGAATAGCTTTGAAACCATTTGGCAGACGACTCCAATTCAGCATGCATTCTGCTAAAAGTAACATCTTACCCAGCCCTAATATAATTTATTTGTCAACCAATCTGCAACAACAAAAATCACACTAATGTTACTTTATATAATTTGAATTACACGTTTAACTAAACCACATTTAATATTATAAAATACAAAATGTATTTTTCTGTATTAAATAAAGAGTTTTGTGTTGTTAGTGTTTAGTTTAAAAATTTTCCCAATAATCACGTCAAAATTATTTGACGACCCGTCTATACGTCACTAAGCATGGTTTAGAAAAAATGGCACGTTGATTCATAAAGGTTCGCCACCCCTGGGCTAGGATAAGCACACATTTCTGACCATCCTTGGATCACACTGATATAACTTGTCAGTTGGAACATGTATATGGCAAATAATCCCGCAGGAGGACATCTGCCAAATCTATAAATCAATGCACACCCCGGATAACAGTTGCTTCTTGGACAGAGGTTGGGCAAATAATCTTATTAAGGATTTTTTTTTTTGCATTTATAACAATATTTTCTGAATAAAATTAAATTTATATGATACTGTTACAATTTTTATTTCTATACATGTAAATCCCATCAACTGATTTTCGTTCTATTCGTATAACTTCATGATGAGTTGCTTTTTTTATGTCATAGAGTATATTGGACAAATAAGAAGTTAGGGAACTATATATACAGTGGAAAGTTTTGAAACGCATTTAGTAAACGACACATGTGTATTAATATGTAAATAAGCAAAGCCACCTCATGCATTTTTAATACATTAGCTCGCTACATAACTTATTTTACATTATAAGAATTAAGTTAAAAAATTAAAAGGGTTCTCATAGGTCTTTAACGAACTCTAGACAGTATTCTAGAACGCTAGATGACAACGAGATTGATCTGAGGTACTTACTGCGCCTGCGCATGTGGTACAGCAGAGGGATTACAATTATGGTTATTTTTGTCTTATTTGTGACTCACGTAACTATTAAATGAAAAACTAAGCTAAACTCAGGGGCACAACAGCCTATGAGGACCATCTTAGTGTTCATGACCTTGGGAACTGGGGTGCATGAGCAGACGTTCCGGTCAGATAGTCAATCTAACGCAAAACCCCAATATTTAGTTTCTAAGCAAGGTTGGTACTCATTTATCGACTCAATGAAGGGATCGAAGTTTGAGTCGTCCTTGCCTAGCCCGGGATGTGAACCTCGGACCTGTAACGTGGAAGTGCGATAAGCTACCACTCAGCCACTGGGCTTCATGACGTAATAATTAGGATTTAAATATTATTAATTCACGAATTTATTTAATTACAGTCAGCATTTCCTCCCACTTAGTTTATTGTTATATTGCTCAAATAGAAGCATTTTTTGCTGTACTGTTCAAGCCGATATTTTATAAAATATTGCTTCGGTCAAAAAACAACTGAGTTTTTACTTAAAGTCGTAAAAGTTTTACCTTAGAATCATATAACTACTAAAATTAGTTGAACGGGAGATTTCAAAAATTGTGCAAAAGCGTCAGAAAATGTTTTTCCTCTTGTCTAGGAAGTACTGTGAAGAAGTAATTCAGACTATAAATCTAAGCCCCAAAACATGAAAATGCTAGGGACATTGTGACAGGCACTAACTCAAATCTAAAAGTAGAAACGTAGACCGAAACAAAATCCGAATGAAAATCGCATTGTGTTTGGCATTACATTGAAAGTGCTTAAAACATAGGCGGATGCCAACATTTTTAAAGGGTCTGATTTAGGAGAGGGATTTTAAAGAGAAAAAAATCTCTCGGAGAAGCTCCTTATTTCTCACTGACAAAGGATTTTTTTTTATCCAGAAAAAACTTTATTTATGATGGGAGTGATTTTTAATAGCCATTCTTCGGGTTCCTGTTCCTCAAAGATAGGCCGATGGAACAACCGGGGCTGTTAAAGAAGTATGCTATTTTCAGTTTTTTTTTATTCAAGGTGATGCCATTGTAATAGATGGCTGGCTATAAAAAAAGATTGTTATTCTGTTTCGTGGAAGCATCGCTAAGTCATGCGAAAGAGTTCTTTGTCTATTTTTTTTTAAAAGGAAGAAGGATTTTTTTTAACTTAAAAAAAGGGAGTAAGATTTTTTGGTTTTTATAAAATCAGAAAAAAGGGTTAAAGATCATTAAAATTGAAATAGTTCATACTTTTATTTTAAAATCATTCAAAATAATCGTTTGATGTAGTTTGGATATAATATCAAAAATATTAAATTTATACATTTAAAATATATATTCAATGATATATTATTAATACTCAAATTAAATAAAAAACAGTTGTTGAGAAACTAAGACCAAAAAATTAAATAACTTGCAATTAGTTATTATTCATAAATGACCTAAAATTGAATCACTTTGGTAAAATTTTACTGATGTAAAATGTAACACAAGTAATAGAAAAGTATTGTAAGAAATAGTCTATGAAAGCTTAGATATACTATATGTATGTAAATAAAACAGCGCGCGTCCAGAATACTTTTTTAAAATTATATAATATACAGCTATTTTAATTATTACAGATATCAATTATTAACTATTGTAAATATCAACAGTTAAAAATTGTAAATATTAATTATTCCAAGCTTTTAATTGCTATGAACGTTTGGTTCTATAACGTTAATGTATAGAAAATTGTTTCAAAGAATTCGAAGGATACTTTTATTCTCTTGTTAGGCTTAGCTGCGCTAACATCAAAACGTTGCAACTAGTCTGATGCCAAAATACAGACTGTTGCCAACCCGATAAACTGAAGAAGGTTACAAAGAAATTGCTTCCAGATTTACAAGTATAAATATAAATACATTTAGTCTACATAAAGTGCAAAATATAGTAAATTACAAATGTTTAAATATAAAATTATGAAATTCATCTTAAAAATTAATTATTTTTCAAATTATAATGTTTTATAATTTTATTATACTTCTGTTTGTTTATTAATTACTTTCCAAAATGTAATATTCTATAATTTTGTTACATTTTTGTTTATTAACTCACTTGGCTCGTGCAGCCATTAGTTTCCTAACAATTATTGCAAACATCAATTGTTAACTATTGTAAATATCAACAATTAAATATTATAAATATTAATTATAAAAAGCTTTTAACTATTGTAATTATTTTACAACGTAAATGACAGAGTAGCTTTTCTTTTTAACAAAAAAATAGCGTACCATTACTTCAAAATTGAAGATTTAACTTGCAATTAAATATACAATAATTTTTTTTAAATGAATGTCTAGTGCTGTTATGAATGTCTAAAATAAATTAATAAATAAGTAATAATTCTCGATTATTTGCATATAGCATAGTTGCAATGTTAATATATGCACAATTCAATAGATACTGGTCTATTAAGTACTATATTATGAGTCTCATGGCATTGAAAATTAGTATTGCAATGCACAATTTACATTTCAGCTTACCTGAAACTGTCTTAATTAAAAGTATACCTAAGCTTAAAAATGTATATTTGAAAATCTAATTTGAAATCTGATTACATAAATTGATTTATATTAATATACGGAAACAAAAATGTCAAGCAATTGTAAGAGACTTTGTAACGGGTCCTATTCACGTCTTTCACTAATCCTCTAGGGTTGCGGTCCCTAAACTATAGTCCGTGGGCCACTTGGAGTCCCAATACCTTCTGGAACGAAGGTCTCTGGTTCATTTAAAGTGTGTATGTGTTAAATCTTTGCTCTTTTACAGACTTTGAAACCTTGTAGAAACCTGTTCAGACTTTGAAACCTTGTAGAAACCTGAAACTTTGTAGAAACCTGTTCAGATTTTGAAACTTGTAGAAACCTGATCAAACTTTGAAACCTTGTAGAAACCTGTTCAGACTTTGAAACTTTGTAGAAACCTGTTCAGACTTTGAAGACCTTGACCTGTTCAGACTTTGAAACCTTGTAGAAACCTGTTCAGACTTTGAAACTATGTAGAAACCTGTTCAGACTTTGAAACCTTGTAGAAACCTGTTCAGACTTTGAAACCTTGTAGAAACCTGTTCAGACTTTGAAGACCTTGTGGAACCTGTTCAGACTTTGAACCTGTTGTTCAGACTTTGAAGACCTTGTGGAAACCTGTTCAGACTTTGAACACCTTGTAGAAACCTGTTCAGACTTTGAAACTTTGTAGAAACCTGTTCAGACTTTGAAGACCTTGTAGAAACCTGTTCAGACTTTGAAACCTTGTAGAAACCTGTTCAGACTTTGAAACTATGTAGAAACCTGTTCAGACTTTGAAACCTTGTAGAAACCTGTTCAGACTTTGAACCTTGTAGAAACCTGACTTTGAAGACCTTGTAGGAACCTGTTCAGACTTTGAAACCGTGTAGAACCCTGTTCAGAAACCTGTTCAGACTTTGAACACCTTGTAGAAACCTGTTCAGACTTTGAACACCTTGTAGAAAATTGAAAATGAGTCAACCTAGACTAGATCTCTAATCTGCCAAAATTGAAAAAAACTCTACTAGAATATGTATTTCTATCAAAAACATTAATTCAGGAAGGGTATCCAAAATCATGGGGGGTCTACGATATTAGGTTAATACATAAAGGGGGGCCGCGGTTAGCGAACGTTTCAGAACCACTGTGTTTTAGGGCAGTGCAGTGCAGTGCTTCTCAAACTTTCACTATTTGCGACCCAATATTCAATCATCATTTTCATCGCACCCCCCTCATACAATAACAATGTATTGAACTCAATAATACTATACTTTGACACTAAAGCTACAATATATATTACTTTAATCTCACCGACGGATATAAACGTCTCGCTCAACCAAAGCATTAATTTTCTGGACGTATATATACGTCTTTCCGAAGTACGATCTTTTCTGGGCAGTGCTATCCATAAATTTATTCCAAAGGCTTTGGAATGCAATAAAAGGACCTTGACAGTGTTTGCGAAAGATTTAATTATTTCAGATAAAGATTTACTTATTGCTTATTTATTTCTTTTCTCCACCCTCCCGCTAAAAAAACATCAAAATACGCTCATCTCCGTGGTAAGCGGTGGCATTGAGGGGCGAATCACGTAACCTTTAATCGGTAGTTAAAGAATTAGTTATAAATTGTATAAATTATCAAGATAATTGTTAACAAGGCTATGGAGTCACTGATAATTATAAAAAACTTATTCTTAACTTAGTATTGTTAAATTAATAATAAAATATACATTATATAGTACTGATACATTTATAAGTGTATTATATTAGTGTAAAGGTGTATTCTATATTTTCTTATATCAGGAAGTATTTTATTTGTTTACTTTCAGTAAATTGATAATTTCTTAAATAATCTTTTGTTTCCGACTTTTCAATAGGCTCGCGCTCCCTTCGAAGAGTTATCACGCCCCTTAATTGGGGTGCGCCCCACAGTTTGAGAAACGCTGCTTTAGGGTATTTCTTTTCAATTGCTATATAACTATATAACCGTGCTATATAACCGTGATCTACGTAAATGTAAGTTAAAGTTAAGAGATGAGAAGGGAGAGGTAGTTGATGTGTGTGTGATAAGTGGCGTAACGTATACTACCTCCCTCCCGGCATCGAGGGGGACCCAAAGCTTGATTGAAACCAATTACGTATTAAATCAATTTATAAAAAAATTTAAAGGCAAAATCTGACTTTGCAGGAGGATCCTTAATATCTTCATTACGCCACTGTCGATGGTCGTAAGGCTGAGACTGAAATTAGAGATATAACAATTGAAGCCATCTGAGTTTCGGTAAGAATAGCCGAGACCTTTACAGTGAAAGATCATCTGAGCTGTGGAATTAATAAACAAAATTAAATACTTTAAAAATGATTATTAATATTTAGGTAATAGCTAAGTTGTCTGCACCCTTCGTTTAAACAATATTTTTATAATAAATTGATAAGTAAAATAAAGGTGGTGATTTTATTAAAATGTGTCTTGAATCTGTACATCCTAATCTATAAGTGATCGCAGGTTCGCGGCAACTTGATGTATAATAATAATTCCTCATCTTTTGTAAATACATTTAACCGAAATTAACCTGTAATAATTATTGAATTTATAATTTAATTTATTATAAACAAATTCAATATTGTTGCAAATTAATGACCATCTGCAGAACCATGCCACACGTAAGTTAATTCAGAACAAATCCTACGAGGATCTTTGCTTATGAGGGTTTAAATACAAGGTGAGGGTAATTTTTTTACTTGACTATTAGGATAAATATAAGAAAACTTTTAGTGCCAAAGATAGCCTCAAATGATTTGTTACTCATGACTCTTGCCATTGATTAACTTATTGTTTCCTACATATCAGTTCAGGCGCTTTGCTGTTGCCAGCTTTTGCTTTTTACTGAAGCTTTCCCTTAAAAGTTCGTAGTTGTCACTAATAACGCACACTGGTAAACAAAATGTACTTGATAAAAACTACATAAAAACCCCCAACTTTTTTTTAAAAAAATTAACAACCAAAAAAAAAATGCGGAATTTTAATAGAGTTTCGAAAACTCGGCCCCCGATAACGGAGCAGTTCGGATAACTCGGCTATACCCTCGCAGGCCAATATGAACCCAAATTAATGGACAAATGCTGGGAAATAATGAAGACGTAAACTTTGAGGACAGCTTTTAAACTACTAAAATATCACTTAGGGATTAAACGTTGTCGAAACCACACTTACTTTAGTATTTTGAACAACAAGGTGCATTGAACATGGATTTGCCGTTTCTTCCTCGTCTTCGTGATGAAGCAGCAAAACGCAGAGTGCAAGTACGGAAGACAACAGGACATTATGCAGTTCTTTATAAAAAAAAAAGTAGCCAGTTTTTGCAAAGTCGGCTGCTTAACTTTCGTTACTTACAGCTTCATGCTTTCATAAAGTATTTTACGGGGGTGTCTGCTGAATTACTTTGTATTAAATATTAATTAATTTTCATTTACATGTAGTAAATGCTCTCTTCATAAAATACGTCTCACTTTGTACTTCATAAAGTTTTCCCTTGTTTAAGGGGTTTTTTTTATTGAAAACCTCGATAAAAATCTCCGTGTAACAAAAAGTCCTTCCTGGGGCTTACAGAAGAGTTGAAACATATTACACAAGAAAAAAAAGAAAATTTAAAAGTCATGAAGTATATGGGTATTTTATTTTCTGTTAAATTCTCAAGCAAACAATATATACAAAAGCAGTACAATATTTTCAGAGATAACACTCGAACTTATTCTTTTTAACCCCATTCTCGATAATTCGGCATTTTCGCAAACTCGATCCCCATTAGGCCGAGTTTTCGGGACTCAACGTCGTTAATGAAGTATCAAATTTGAAGTTGTATCTGAATTTCACAAGCAGAACAGCATTTAAGATTTAACAAAATGGTGTTAGATAAATTCATGTTGTTGCTGCTAATGCCACCTGATCGGCAAAGACGAGATTGAGGCCCACGAAATTCTTCATGGCAAAGGGCTAAGTGAAGCATGTCGTTAGCCGTAGCTTTGGGCACCATGCAGAGGACAGAGTGATTTAGCTCGTTTCCTCCTCGATTTTGAGGGAGAACACCCTGGGAATGGTAAGGGGCCTTCCACCTCTCTTCCCCTTCCACCAACCACACGAGAGGACTTGTGGTTCGACGGCTATTTACAGTACCCCCTTGCCGTGAAGGCACTATACATTTTCAAACATCGATGTCTTCTCTGGGATTCGAACCCAGATCCTACGGCACAGCAGTCGGCATCAGTAGCCACTTTACCGGATGGGTGACTAGATAAATTCAAAATATTTAAAGAACTTCTAGCCTGGTAAATACAAATAAAATTATAAACGTCTACAAAGAACCATGCATTTTGCTATGCTTCATTCTTGAGAATTTCAGACCCTATAAGCATTTCAAAGAGATATGCTTAAACTTTTTCTGTACAAAACACTTCATTTAAATTGACATATCAATTTAAATGTATAAATTTAAACAGTTTTATCACATTATTATTTTTTTTATATTTTCATTTTAAACTTACGATTTTATTTTTTCTGATAAATTAACAGACAAATCTCAGATACAAACTTAAACACTTTTTGCTTATGGTTTCTAAAACTGAAAATTGTGATATTCATTTTGCAATACTCTGCTTCTAAAAAACTCCAGCAGTTATCATAAACACACATTTCCTATGACGACTGCATTTTAACAGAGGCATCTTCCAACTCTTCTTCTTTAACTGCGTAAAGCAATTGAGTCTTTTAGAATCCGTCGTCATGTTCCATGATGGACGGTATTTGGCAGGATTCTGACACTTCTAAAACAAAGTGATCACCCTCCCCTCCCCTATCTTCTCTGCTCCGACGACGCTGTCTCCACCCTCCTCAACTTTTTGTTTTATTTTTTCATTTTTGTTTACCATGGGAGCACGGTTATTGTTAGATCTAAAGTAGGCCGGCTGTAAAGCATTTGTTGAAACGTGAGAAACTTGCTTCCTAGCTAACAAGGGACAATTAGGCACCTGTCTAGTGGCATCAATTAATTTATCGTCTGCTCGTTGTCTGACGAATCGAATGTCGTTTGCTCAACTTCCGGATTCGACACTGTTTGAGATGAGAGGAGGGAAAATTGTTTTCAAGCGCACATGATTTTAGAACAGTGGCGCACACAAGGGGGGAGGGGTTCTGGGGGTACGGCCCCCCACACACACTCCAAAGCTCTTGATTTTTTTGCCATTGATTAAAAATTCTAAGGATATAATACGTAAAATTTAATTAAGTATTTGTTATTAATGATTAATTTTATTAATTAATGCTAATTATTTATTCAAAAATTAGTTTTTTACTGTGTTTTGTTCCCGAAAATCGACAAAATCGAAAGGAGCATGGTACAATAATGGTGAACTTTCGACCCCGGAACCCCCCCACCCCCTTGAAAAATTCCTGTGTGCGCTACTGTTTTAGAATAATTTCTTTTGAAAAAAAATGTAGGAAAATTTGTTGTTTTATGTTCTGGAAACTAGCTATGAATATTAAATGAAAGACGGTATAAAATATTGTATTAAATGAAGAATAATTTACAAGTTATTGTTGCCGCAAATTGGTAACTTTATTCTAAGTTTACGCAAACCTATACCTTAAAAGATCTTAGTTAATTTTGTGTATTCATATTATATAAAATTAAAATATAAATTCAAAAAAAGCTTAATGTTTCTTTCAAGGTCTAAAGTAACGTATTGGAAGCATTTCTCTTAAATATATACATTAAGTCTTCGTTCTTTGAAATGACTGATTGCTTTGAGAGCCGTATTTTTGCAAAAGCGAATAAATGGATAATTTTTGTATATTTAGTATCAATTGAGTGAGTGAGATTAATATTAACGTTGCACAAAAAAGGAACACGAGGGCTGTTGGCGACGGACCTGGTAAATTTGAACCTCGGTCAAGTGACGAGGATGACACCTGACCTGGCATCCCTTCTCCTTATTACCACAACATACCTACAGGAGGACATTGAGCCTCAACATCTTTAACGTTCCTCGGTCCTCTCTTCACAGCAGATTATTTGAGTGTCGGTTGAAATAGAATATAAATATTCAATGATATTAAGAATATTATTACAAAAAATAATTATTTAAATGGATTTTTTAGCAAAAGTAATAGAAGAAAATAATTGAAGAAAAAACAATATATTTTCAAAGCACTATCTTTTCATGAAAAGTGTGCTTCTACAATAATATTTTCCCTATATATATAGCTACGACTTTTGTACAGAGAGTGAACTAGGATTTTTGAAATAAACAATTTAGAGATGGATTTATATATTCCGTTTTAATATATCAGAGAAGAGAAATTTTAGCCAACAACATCTGTTATTATTTAAATAATGTGAATTCTTCAAAAACCTTAGTTCATACCCTGTACAGAAATCTTAGCTATGTATAGGCAAAATAATAAAACTATAGAAGCATTAAGGAGAATGTTTTGAAAATATGCCATTTTTTTCATTTTTTTTGCCAAAAAATTGCATTTAAATAATATTTATTACAATAATATTCTTAATACAGTTTTGTGTACATATTCTTATCCCACTGAAGCTAAATAACAAAAAAAATCGTTTGTATGCTTTTGCACAAATTCACGGTTTCGAACATAGTTACCTAAAAATATCTAAAATTTAAATCGTCTGATGCATTTCAAACATTTTTCTTTTAGCACTGCATAAATTGTAATAGTCTAAATATGTACTAAGTAAAAAAATTTACGGAAAAACATTCTGGTTTAAATAACTTAAATTTTAAGAAAACATTTACTTGTATTAGTAAAAGTATTTTAGTAGCAAAGTAAAATGAATTAGTAACTTTTAGTTCAATCCAATGATATTAAAATATGGCAGTAGCACACCGAAAGAATATTAACCACATTTTGCAGGTAGTTAGTTCCTCAAAACAATAAATTTGGTTACAAAAACATTATATACTACCGACTTTAGCGATATGATTTGATAATCAATTGAAGGATTTTCAAATTTTAATTTATTTTTTTATATAAAAACACGCGATATATTCTTCTTTCATATATAATTACTTTAAATTTTAGAGTAATGTCTAAATGTATGAGAATACTCTTTTTAGTGTAAAACTTTAACTTCTAAAATTTTTTGGAAGAAATTTATCTGTTACCTTGAAGCATTATGAGGAAATATATACATAAAAGTACCATTTTTTAAGGACATAAATTCTACTAATATAAGTAGAAATAGTAGATACTATCTAGTTACTATGTAGTAAATAGTATATCAAACATATTTTTTTTGTTGAAACCTTTAAGATAACATTTATTTAAAAAGTAAAATTTATTGTTTAATTCCTAGTGTATTTTCCTCTGATGGGTATTCGCAAATTAGTATTTGTGTTATGCTTTATAGATTGGTAATTTCACATTTTTAAATCTTTAAACCAAGAGTAAATTAAAAAGACAAGAACATTTTTCTAAGTGTATTTTGTAATACGTGAGTAATATAAAATTTTGAATCAAATCTATAGTATTCGCTTGTATGAATAAAATCAACTTTTTAAGCAATGTTGCCATCATAGCCTAGTGGTAATGGTCAAACTCTTGACCAGCGTGTCAGGGGTTCGATCCCTATTGCATTGAAGACCCCCTGTGTAAAGGAGCAAATGCACGTTAAATCTGTCGTGGCTCAAAATCCTCTTGGTGGTGTGGCAGCTTAAAGAGGGAGTCCCAACTCATCAATCATCATCATCATTTAGACCGAGGTTCTCAAAAAAAATTACGAGGATCTTTGCCAAAATAATCCGTGTTGTTCCATAGTGTGACATACATTCACTCATTCCATGAACAATTTTGGTGTAAAAATATGATTATAAAAAGGACTTTTATCTTTTGAAGCATAAGTTACAATGAATATATCGGGCTATAATGAAATATTCAATTTTCCTCTTGATGTTTCAAAAAAAAAGTTCATATTTTTACGTTTTAAAAATAAAAACAGTTTTTTTAGCTTGAAATAAAGTTACCTAGTTCTAATATATTATCATATTTATCTTTAAAAAAGTATCTAGTATATAGCTTTATTATTATTTAATACAATTTTTTACAGTACTTTATTATTATCTTACAAAACTAACGAAAATAAATTTTATCTGGTAAAATAAACTTCTTTTTCAACTTGAGAATTGATTGAATGAATTCCTTTATTTTTAGTATATTTATATATATATATATATATATATATATATATATATATATATATATATATATATATATATATGTCGTATCAAATATAATTTACAAAAACAGTTAGTAATAATACCAGTAGCTGATATTTTTTTATGATTCTTTTTGTTGTGTATGTGATTCCTTTCCTAAAACCTTAGTATAACTTGTAAGCTCCCAATCCTAACCCCCAAATACCATCTTGCTGTTTTGTAAATCGCAGTTGGTGTGTATTTCTTTGTTTGCAAATAGGCTTTACTCCCTTCACCGGCATCACTAGGGGGGTCTTGGACAAAGTTTCTCATCAGAAATCCGAACTTCTTTTCTCGCTGACAGTTATCGTGGCTCGCAAATCCACCCAGGCTGTCATGGCCCTGTCTTGGCCATCCTGGCCAAGATGGGTTTATCCCACAGAGATGGCTTATGACTGTCAGTTCCCCAACACTTGGCCGCCAAAACGGGCCAGGTGGGAATTCCTCTGAGTTTTTTGTTTTCTTTCTTCTGCCCCAGAAAAGAAGTTCCTTTGTTTTTGTTCCTGTCAGATTATGGTTGATGGTGTTTAGGAATATCAAACTCACCTGCTATAGAGTCAGCATATTCCACTATCTTTGTACAAAGTAAGGAAAAAGAAAGTGTGCACAGTTGTTGCACACAGAAGTAGGCTTAACTCTTCAGAATTCTACAGCAGTGTCGTGATTTAAATTTATGTGCATTCTGAAGTTTTTGAAGAGATAAAATTATCATTTGAATAGAAGTATTCGGTAGACGAATTATAATATGTAAAACTTTTTTTTCTCTTTTCGACGCAATATTTTTCATAAATATGAATGTTTTATAAATAAATCTATTTTTTTATATTTAGTTTGCTTGTATTCTGAAACTGATGTTTAACTTTTATGTAAAACATGAGGTTGTAACGATTAGTTCGAGTAATTGTTGGAAAAGTGGAATTTTTTAAAATTGTTTAATTTGAGAGTAATAAATAAAAACTAACTTTTTAAAGGAATTCGAACGGAATTTTGGATGCAAACGATTTTAATCAACGGAATATTTACTTTTGAATTAAAAAAAAAGGTCTTGAATTATACATATGAGAAATATCTCATAAATTTGGAAAGAAATTCATAATTAAAATTATAAAATACAGTTCAAATAAAACTTATAACGTACTCAAAATGTTATTTCATATTTCATAAAGTATTCGAATACGATAGTATCTTAAATATCTCTGCATTAATTTATCATTGCGGCTTAGGAATTTCTTCAATCAAGCTAAATCAGGTAACATAAGTCAAGTATTAAAAGCATTTCTGTCGATTTAAAAATTCCACATCAGGTGTCGTCCACGTCATTTGACCATGGTTCAAAATCACGTGGTCCGTCTCCAAAAGCCCTCGTGTAGCTGAACAGTGTGACGTTAATATTCACTCACTCACGCGTATTTCATGATGTATGACTACATATATGTATTGATATCTAAAAATCTTAGCATTAATATTTCACTTGAACAGAACAATATATGAATTTCTAAAACAGAAGTATATTTATCGTTTCCATGCCCCTCTAATCTCGTAGTCCAATTCCTCATCATTTTTAGCGGATCTCTACTCATTAAAAGAAACACGTTTGACAAATTTCAAGTTTGTAAGTCTAATAGTTCAAATACGGGTTTTTTTTATCTCTAACACCCACGTAACCCCTTTTCCCTTAAGAGTAGATTTTCACAAAACTAGAGGACGTTCTTACTAGAATTCTCAAGAAAGATAAAAAGGTTCACATAATGTCAAGTTTGTAAGCCTAAGAATTAAAAAAAAGGGAATTTATAAATCTATAACGCTCCGCAACCCTTTACCCATTCTGAGTCTATTTTCCCCAAACCCGTTCTTACTGGGGATCTCTACTTCCAAGTTTCAAGGTTTAAATTAATAGTTCTAAAATGCGAACTTTTTATTTATTAAAGTCCATACAATCCCTCCCCCGCAACTTCCCTTGGGAATTGATTTCCTCAAAACCATTTTTAGCACATCTCTAAACAAAAGAAACATGCAAACCAAATGTCCTGTTTGTAAGTCTAATAGTACAAAAAAGGGAATTTTTGTTTATAAAGTTCTTGCACTCCTCCTTCGGAATAGGTTTTTTAAAAACCCATTCTTAGTGGATATCTACTCATTAAAAGAAACATTCCTGAAAAATTTCAAGATTGTAGATCTAATAGTTTCTCGGAGATCTCGTGATGAGTCATTAAGTCATTTTTCTACTATCTCTTTTTATATATAAATGGATGTTTGTATATATGACCTCGCTTCTCTCTCACTTCAACATCATTCAACCAATCACTATGAAGCATGGCATTTATATGTATTTTTGGTGGAGAAGGTTTTTGTGCTATCCTCTTTGTTGCAGCTCCCCACCAGTCGTCCCTGGAGCATATCCTCTTCTGCACCGTTAAAAAAATCGCCAAGTTGTCAACAGGGTCGCCAAAAATGATGCCAACTTGGCTCTATCGCCAACATTTCCATGGAATCGCTATTATTATGTAAGGAACGGCGTTGCTTGCGAATGTTACAATTTTAACATAAAATAAATAGAACAGAAAGTAATAACGCATTATACAACCAGATATAAATTATTTACACTATTTTAACCCTTCATTACACAACATTTGTAACAATGCGTTACTTTTGCTGAGCAGAGATCGGCTTAGGAAGGTGTTTTCAAAAATCGACCCTCAAGAGAGTTACGGGGTGTTATGAAAAAAAATCCTTTTTATCACTTATTAGAGTCTATCACTTATAGACTTAAAATTTAACAAATATGGGTTTTTTTATTCAGCTGAGATATGCAAAAAGCTTTTCTTGTTTAATTTGCAATTCACGTAATATTAATTCATTAAAAGCTTCTTTATCCTTCAATCTGTATTGTTGAATTTTTTAATTCACCCGATTGAAGAACGAATATACCAGCTAGTATATATACTGTAAAGACGGCAAATTGATACGACCCACATCGCTCTATACATGTCTAGTTTGACATATGGAAAACACGTGACTCACTTGTAGATTGGAGACAGAGCACGTAGCTTTGGGGGACATTGTCCATTTTTTGGATTCTATTCCTCAATGCCAGTAGGACTGTTGTTATAATATGCTAGATGGTGTCCCATTGCGCATCCATTGACAGGGACTGTCTGACTTAGCAAACTGATACCTTCGAGGTCGGCTGCAGGTTTCTTCAAAAAAAGGGATGACGACATGGTGGAAAAACAGTCCAGATGTTCGGACGAGCCTTTTGTCGCCGGTGCATTTGAGAAGGACCAGAGAGAGCCATTGTTAGGTCCGTGTCAGTAGGGTGCTAATGAGTCTGAGGGCCATGTGCAGACTTGTATGGGCCTGCTAATGAGAAATGATGAGGGGTGTGTAGTGGATCCACCCCAGGAGTTTAAAAGGGTCATTTTTGGGAGAAGGGGAGATCGAGAAGAGAGCTGATTGTTTCGCAAAGAGGAAGAAACGGGAGAAAATGCTCTTCACGTGTTGGCCGGGTCGTGATGGTGAGAGAGAGCGGGGTCTCCAAACTGAGTTTGTGATACTGACGAACTGTGTAAGGCAAACACCCTCCGATGAATAGAGAAAGGGTCGGAGAAAAACAAAAACCGACGGTTGCACAACGGTTAGGTAACTTAGAAGCCAATTCAACATGAGACTGTAGTTTGTTATTCTTACGTGCAAACATGGGACTAATTAGTCTACAATTTTCCTGATACCACTTAAATTGAAATAATATGGACTTAGAATATCAATAAAGTAAATTTTTTAATCTCTTGCTGAGTAACTGAAAGTGCTACCCTGTCAAGACGTTACAATATGTATGTATAGAATCGTTACAAAAATAATGCATTATATTTATACCTATCCTTATATACGTAGAACGAAAAGTGCCTTCATATTAAATTTGTTATCATTATTATGAATATTTTGGATACTGAAGAATACATAAAATAATTTCTTCGGATTTAATTCCATGTTAACTGCGAACAACTTTTCTAGGCTCAATACAATTATTTTCGTCTAGGTTCTGTAAGGAGATATTTTGTTGGAGTAGCAAAATATTATTCGTATCATTAATACTCTCCTTCGACATTAGTTATTAGTTTCTATAAATACTTTCCTGAAAAAGTCAATGGTCTCTGTATTAAAACGGAAACAGTCGAAAACAAAAATGGATGCTCTATTCTTATATCTTAGTTATACCTCTACTCGCTTAAATGCATTTTATGTAGAAGAATAATATTTTCTTAGTGTTTCGAGAGATCAGAAGTATGTAATTATGCTATGTAGTGATCGGTACATGTACTGCAAAAGGTTCATGTTATATTTATAGAAGTAGTAGAAATTAATATTGATGTTTTGGCCTTTGCTGGAGATTATTAACTTATGGTTGGACCTTAGGTGTCTTATTACAAGAGAAGAGAAACAGTGATGTAAATTAGAACATCAAACGTTCGATTTCATCAAAGGTTATCCAACAGAAAAATAATATTGAACAGCTTTCAAATGTAAAAAAATGGTCATTTGTAATTATCAAGTGGACTCGGTGATAATTCAAAATTTTAAACTGAAACTATGAAACACAACAGAATTTTTCTAACAAAAAACAACTTGCACCAATACGTATAAATCCCCTATTTGAAGTTCGAATCATCGCAGCATTACGAATTCATGTCTCAATAGCATTAACAGCGAACCTCTTTTCACAGCAGTGCATTTGATAAAGACTGTGAAATATATCCTGGAGATTTCTAAGAAATATTTTTTTCCATATTTTTTATCTCTCTAGATCAGTGATTCTCAATTTGGGGGAGGGGGGAAAGGGGTACACTTTTAACAATTTCAAAATTTGGCGGCACACTCTAATAATCAAATAAGTTTAAAAGAATTTTACTTATCTGTGTAAAACATGGAAAACAGTTCATAATAATAATTTTTGATGTTAAATAAAAATAATATGTGTAACAAAATTAACTAATTTCAAAACTACTAAATTTCTATGATATGAGATGAAAAAAAAATAAATGATGAGAATTAGAAAGATTTGCCATTTATTGACAGGTTTTCCGTCGAGCGAGAATGCACGTGAATACTGTTTGAATTCATTTGGTGTTGAACAATGGGCGCAATTCATGTGACGTCATAGTCACATGATAGTGAAATAAATGTAATTCTAGCCAATCAATTCAAAAACACATGCGAAGTCATAGTCACACGATAAAAACACTCATGTGTTTCTAGCTAATCGGTTCACGCACTCCGGTGTTGCCAAGTTTTGCTCTTTGCAGAAACTTCCTTTTAAAAAGTACATATGTATACAAAATGCATTTTATTTAAAAGTATAAACATAAAATATATGATTTTTTTTAAGTTAAAAAAATCTTTTTGTGGAAATTTTTTTCCTAACATTTAAACATCTTTATCCAAATATGAAATTCGAAATTTTATCTGAGTTTTACAGAGAGAGAGAGAGAGATAGAACAACAAGTACAATTAGTTTAATGTTTATTATGAATTCGATGGATAACATGTGTTTGTCTTTATAATGTGACATCATGAATTGAGCTTAATGGTAATGAGAGTTCCACACACATACATGCAATTTGGCGCTCGACTTTGATGTCCAGACAGAAATATCATCTTTGTATTTGGCGATATTCACGAGTTTAGTCAATTACCTTTTCTCTGAAAACTTCCAGGACTTTCCTAAACTAATTCTTCGAATTGCAGATCGTGAAAGTAAATTGTGTTATTTCCTCTATCAGACACATAGATCCCTTTCTTTAAGAACATTCTTGAAACTAAAACGGATATGCTCCACTTTTAAATTAAATGATGTTCTATTTTTCCATCACTAGTAATAAGGGCGGCAGTTCACCTAGTATGCAACACTAATCGAAGTAAAGAATTTGTAGCTTAAGAACATTTAACGTATTGAAGACCCAATTATCCCTAACGACAAATCTTAGTAAAATCAGGAATCCAACCAGCAATTTACTCTAATATCACCAAACATTATTTTAATTACTGGGTCAGAAGAAGGATAATACACAGCAAAACAAACAATATTTGCTATAAAATTTAAAACGGCATGCTGTCTTTTGGATTCCATGAATGTCTTTAGATTTCAGTTCTATTTAAAATGTTCTCTCCAACTTTCGATCCCTCACTTGTTATCTAGCCGTTCTCGCTTTTTTCCTTAAATAATAGGGATAATACTCCAGACCAACGTTTCTCAAACTGTACCCCCCTAGGAGGTCGTGAGCATATTGAAAAATCGAAAACAGAAGATTATTTTAAAAAATTATAAGTTTACTAAAAGTAAACAAACAAAATGCATTCCGACATAAGAAAAAATAGAATGCACATTTAAGCTGATATAATACACTTATAAATGTATCAGTCTTTTGTACATTTTTTGTATACTTATGAATTAATCAGTATATTTATGACTTAAAAATGTATCGGTATTTTTAATGTATTTTATGATTAATTTAACAGTACTAAGTTAAGAAAAAGTTTAATAATTGCCCATGACAGTGTCATATATAAAATTATATACGAAATTTAACACTTATCTTGATAGTTTATTCGGTTTATAATTAATTCCTCAACAACTGCGGATTAAAAGTTACACGATTCGCTCCTCAATGCAACCCTTTTCCACACGTAAGCTCGAGTATGTGACGTATGGGCGGGAAGAAAAGGAATACATAAGCTAATCCTCCGAAATAAAACACTCTGTCAAAGTCCTTTTGTGGCATTCCAAAGCCTTCAGTATAATTTTATAAATAGGAGTGCACACAGAAAAGCACGTATTTCAGTAAGACGTATAGTTACATTCGGGGCATTAAACGCACTGGTTGAGCGAGACGTATATATACGCCGGTGGCGCTTAGGTTAAAGTTGTATTGCAGCTTTAGCGTGAAAGTATAGTATTATTGAATTGAATACATTGTTATTGTACGGAGGGGGTCGCGATGAAAATTATAATTGAATATTGGGTCGCAAATATTGAAAGTTTGAGAAGCACTGCTCCAGACAATAAATCACGTTGATGATGTTAAGGAAGAATAAAAAAATAGCAACTGGTTTTTGAAAATATCTAAACAACTTTGTACTCGACATCAAATAGAATTTTTTTACAAGCAATTACTCATAATGTATGCAAAAATATATTTTCCTTGCAAATTGTGAAATTTAAATTTTTCTTTTGTTCTAATACAAGTTTATATGTATATAGTCAAATCTTTTCAACCCCGTTCATCTCAATGAAACATTAAGCCGAAATCGCAATTAAATATTTATCCATCCTCTTTTCAAAGGTGATCTCATTATCATTCAAAGTTTATCCACTAAGCTATTGGTCCAAAGCATCCCACAAAAGACCGGATATCCTTTGAAATTTTCTGGAAGCCCTCCCCATTCTTATCCGGATTGACGAGGACCGGACAATTGACGTTTGACCCGGAGAGATTCTCGTCTTTCTCCGGACAAGAGATGTCCCCCGGGGGATATCCCTTCCCCCCTTTCACTCCCTCTATGAATTCTTCCATTATCCCGATCTGAGATAAGGCATTACTGTATTCTCCAAAGGGCGCCAAGAAGAAAGGATGGGGTGAGATTGAAATGGATTCCGGGGGTGGAGGGAAGAAAAGAGGAAAGGCTTATATGCAAGATTTAATGTGGAGATAGGTGAGACACACTGAGATTGCTGGGAGGGGGGCTCTAGTTGCTTAAGGGGTTTGGGGAAGAATGGGGTATTCTCTTTAATCAATTCGTGTTAAGTACTTTCTAAAACCACTGAACCATTAAGAATAAATAAATTTAACTTAATATAAAAATCATTATATTGACCAAAATATTTAACAAACTCTATTATCCTTTTATGATTAAGAAATCTATATTCAAGCTCAGTTTAATTGTATCTAAAGAAAATACTATTTTCATGTTTTTACGGTGGTTTTTTTCCTTGAATAAACTTGTAACAATGGGCTATCCTCGAAGTCTATCCTGGCAAACTCGATTTTTTTCCCATCAAACTAAATTGGTACTTTGAGCTAGAACAACTCAAAGCCGTAAATGAGTGTCACTATTAGATATATGAAAAATCAAAGGTAGAGAATAGATGTTAGGTGGACAATATTCCCCGCTAATATTGCCTGAGTTGTAGTTGCTTATTTCTGAAATATCATCCGGAATTGTAGTCGCTCACTTGCTCGAAGATATAAGAGGACTTTTCTTTGGCGAGCTCAGTATTTGCATCTCATTTAAAAGATAAGTACCCATTAGTTCTTATTATTCAGTTTGTCTTGTCAACGCATCGCGTACTCAAGTTTAACCTTAAACTGATAAAAAATGAATAGTTTTATCAGTTGTGATCCTTACGAGTTTCATTAATTATATTCATTAATTAAATTTAATTAATGAATAAATAGTAACAAACAAAAATAATAGTCCAATACTCTATACAGAAAAGAAAATGGAAAACTGCAAGGAAATTCCTTTTCTATTTTGTCACTTAATAATTGTGGTTATGTTATTTGTACATATATATATATATATATATATATATATATATATGAATTATAATCATTTAATAAAAAGTAACTAAAATAAATTTTGCTTTGTTGACCTAAGTAGGAATTGATTTTAAAAAAATTATATTACTTGTTTTTTCTATTTTAAGTAAAAAAATCAGCTTACAAAACATATACCTTCTTTTAAACCATCTTCGTAGAATTTTTGAAAATTATAATCGTAACCCATTCCAAAAAAGGAAAGAATAACGAAAAAAAAGCAAAATACCAATTCCAGTGACTTAAACATTACTACCAAGAGCCATTTAATAATGTTTTAAATGACGGATCGATGTCAATGAAAAATATTTGCATTTTACATTGGATATTTTAATCACTTCATTTCATTTCATGCAAATGAATTGCTTAATGCGTATCATTATAGTAACAGCTTTTTTTCCTCTCTTTTATAGCAAGCAACATCAAGCAATATGAAACATTAACCTCTTTTTCAAAACCCAAGCGCGATATTTTAAGAAGTTTCGAATCCCAGAACGAACAGAACAAATACATCATCATCGAAAAGGTGCTCTCACAAAGATTCATTAACTCATAGCCTTTTCATCTACGAATCACATGCTGCTGATGTAACCAATGATTAATCGACGTCAAAGATAAAGTTGTAAAGTGAATGATTACAAAACCATAAGATGACTAAATTAAGACCGAATAGCTAGCCAGACGCCAGAGATTTTAACAATTTAAAGGTCACGTAAAAATTTGGCACGGGGTTGTGGCATGACATAATCGCGAGCTTAAGCCCAACGAAAGGGATCAACACAGAACAACAACCTTTTGTCTTTAAATAACACTGAAGAGTCAATTTTTTCTCGTCATCTTGTCATCCTGACGAAACATGGATGGCCAAGGTAAAAAAGAATGTTAGACTGTGTTCGAAGTACTTGTTGAGCTCAGCGGATTTGTAGGTTTTATCTCCCCCCTTTTAAAATTTAAGGTCCCATAAAAAAAAGGTTACGGAAGCGAAGGAAATAGTGTGAAAAATAACAGCTGTGTGTATTTTTGTAGTTTGGCAGTTTATTGTAGTGGAGGATTAGTTTGTAGTACTTGTGTTCACATTCAGGTAAATTTAGATATTTAGTGTTAACTTTGAATAAAAAAAATGTGTATACTTAATTGAGATTGATTTTTAGCCTGATATTAAAAGTTGAAGCTCTAGTTACCTATGTGTTTAAAGGAATTTAAAATTTTAAATAGCAGAAAACGTGGAAGCTTCTGTAAACAGATTATAAAAGCGAATATTTGTAGAGTGTAGTTTCAGAAAAAAAAATTCTGTTCACATATTATTACTTTTTTTAAAAAAGAAAAGAAAGAAAGAAAATTTTCGTATATTTGGGAAACAATCAATGTTTATAGACATAAAAAGTTAGAACAAAGTAAAAAAATCTTTATAACAATAAAATAATCCTTAACTTAACGCGATACGAAAGTAACAGAAAAACAAGATTTTATATTTATCAATAAGTTCATCGTGTTTCTAAAGTTCAATGCATAAACAGGCATTTTTAATTTAAATATACGCTAATTCATAAAAAAAAATCACAAAAATCTTATAAAATATTAATTCCTAAAATTAATTCAGTTTATAAGAATTTGTTATTCTTGAATTATATATTTGAGACCCACAAGGGGCTGCGGGATAGCCTAGTGGTCAAGGTCACAAACTCATAGCTGGCATGTCATGAGCTCGAGCCAAGTACCGCTGAGACAGGTGCAGAGGGGACCGATGTCTTGTAGATAGGCACAGCAGGCCTTGGTCTTCATGGGCTGTTGCGCCACTGAGTTCAGTTCAGTATATTTTAAATGATATTGTACAAAGCAAAAGTAGTCATATGGAATAACAAGAGATACTGTACGTTAGCACTAAAACTTTGAAATTCTTTTATATTATTCATTCAATAGCTTTGATTAGTCATACTCTCAAACTATGCTGTGACCGTGGTAGCCTAGTAGTCAAGATATCGGACTTGTGGCCGGCGTGTCGTGAGTTCGAGCCTAGAGCCGCTGAAGACCCACGGTGCAAAGGGGGCTGACGCACATGAAATCTGTCGAAACTCAAGCGTCGTCTTGTTGGCAAGGTGAGGGAGTTTGGAGAGGGAATGTTAGGGCAGATGTCGTCCTCGTCACTTGATCATTGCTCAAAACTACGAGGTCTGTATTCAAAAGTCCTATTGGAGCTTTATAGTGTGACGTAAATATAACTCAAACTCTAAGTTGAGACCCAAAGAAAGGTCTAATGTTAAAGTGATATTTAGGCTTTGGTACGCCCCGAGTTCGAGTCGTGCTTCCGTTTTAAACCACCGTAAGTAAAGGGTGTTTTTTAGAGGTATAGAACTTTAAATTGCAATAAAACAACGATGTATTATTCGATTGACATGAATTTTTTTTTATTCGAAAGATAATCTTGTGGCATTACATTTTAAATATGATAAAGCAAGGCATAGATTCGTCGAATGGGCCCAAAACGAGATTGCCGTTGTTCCCGATTTTCATAAGCGAATTTTGTTTAGCGATGAAGCGCACTTCTGGTTGAATGGCTACGTCAACAAACAAAACTGCCGCATTTGGAGTGAAGCTGATCCACTAGTGTACGTCGAAACACCGTTACATCCAGAAAAACTGTTTGGTGCGCTTTATGGGCTGGTGGAATCCTTCTTCAAAAACGATGAAGGCCACAACGTTACAGTCAATGGTGATCGGTATAGAGTCATGATTACTAACTTTTTCATTCCTGAATTGAACAATCATAATGTTGAACAATCATAATGTCCAGGAGCTGTGGTTCCAACAAGATGGCGCAACATGTCACACAGCTCGTGCCACAATCGATTTATTGAAAGACAATTTGGGTGACCACCTAATTTCACGTTTTGGACCTGTGAATGGGCCTCCAAGATCTTGTGATTTAACACCGCTAGGCTATTTTCTGTGGGGCTATGTAAAGGCATTGGTCTATGCGGATAAGCCACAAACGCTAGACCATTTGGAAGACAACATTCGCCGTGTTATTGCCGATATACGGCCACAAATGTTGGAAAAAGTCATCGAAAATTGGACGTCCAGATTGGACTACATCCGAGACAGCCGTGGCAGTCCTATGCCAGAAATCATATTTAAAATGTAATGCCACAAGATTATCTTTCGAATAAAAAGAATTCATGTCAATCGAATAATACATCGTTGTTTTATTGCAATTTAAAGTTCTATACCTCTAAAAAAACGCCCTTTAGTAACAACACTTTATTATCTAACATTCGATTAACTTCAAAATCTTCTTGTGATGGCGTGCAAAAATTTGTAAAGAAAATATCGTCTTTGTTACACGTCTGCAGTTAAAAACTACATAAATGTGGTTTGCGACTCCATGTTCTATGTTTCTTTGTCGTCCCTATTCTGCCTACTATGACTCCTCTGAATTTGACAGTCGGATTCGGCAACACCTTGTATACAAGTTCTATAATTTTTAACAATAAAAAAAATGTAAACCATGCATTTTCATTCTGGATACATTTTCATCATCATCATATCTGGTCTGTGACAGTGTCTTTCTTTGAAGATTCCTCCATAATGACCTCTTGTTTACTTTTGTTCTCCACGCTTTCTCGTTTTTAATCCCAAAGTCTAATTCGTCTGAGTCTGCCTAAGTCACCTTTGGTCTCCCACGCTTCCGAATCCCAGTGACCCTGAACTGCAGTACCATTTTGATAACATTATCATCTGGCATTCGAGTTTATGTGGGCTATACAATTCATTCTATTTATAGTTATGTATTTAAGGTTGTCTTCGATTAATGTTAAAGAATAGGAATCAAATTCGGAATATTTTTTTCAGATGTGAAAGTTCTCAAATATTAATATTATATTCTGGCTGCACTATCGTATAGAAAGTAGCATATTTTATCATACTAATAATTTTTATCCTAGTTGAATTTTTTTCTTTTATAAAATGTGTTTCGCCTTTTTTCTCCTATACCGTAAATCGAAATGAGCTCTCCCTTTACATGTTAAAAGGAAAAAACTAATTATTTATGAAATACACTCAGGAACATTGAAAATAGCGACCCAAGAAGAAAGCATCGGATTGAAATGAAATTTAATACACATAATGACACAGATGAGAGATTCACTTGATCTCAAGAACAAGACAATTGAACGAATACAGGGTGTGTAACGACACAAATACTGGGCAACTTCAATAGCGCGTTGGACCACCTCTAGCTGCAATACATGCCGCCACGCGGTCCGGCATTGAGTTGATTAGACACCTTATGTTGTCCTGAGGCAGATGGGCCCACAAATATTGAACAGCCAACTCTAATTCATGTACAGAGTGACATGATGGAATCTGCCGTTTTAGTTGATCCCACACGTGCTCTACAGGGGACAAATCGAGGGAGCAGGCCGGCCATGGAAGAGTCTGAAAATGACGTAGGAAGTCTTGAGCAACTCTTGCTGTATGCGGACGAGCATTATCTTGCTTGAAAATTGCCCCTGGGAGACCATTTAGGAAAGGTCCTACATGGGGTCGAAGAATATCATCAACGTAACGTTGGCCCGTTAAGGTTCCGCGCATCACAATTAAAGTGGACCGGCTATCGTAGGCTATGGCCCCCAGACCATTACACCAGCTGTGCGGGCAGTGTGACGTAGAACAGTGTGGGGGGAATTGTACCGCTCACCAGGGCTCCTCCACACCCGTACACGGTTATCATCTGTCTCCAAAACAAACCGGGATTCATCACTGAACACAACCTTTTGCCAATCTGTGACATTCCACATTGATCGGGCTTGGAACCACTGTAGACGCAGTTGCCGATATTCCGGTGTTAAAAAGAGTGCAAGGAAAGGGCGTTTGGATTTAAGATTTGCTTGTGCAAGGTGTCTGGAAATTGTTTGTGGAACAATTGCTACGCCTACGTCTGCTCGTATCGTTGAACGAGTCTTTGTGGGGTCCACAAGTGCTTGCCGCACGATCCTTCGATCCTCTCTCCTCGTGGTCTTCTTGGTCGCTCCAGACTCTGTTTTCCGCGCGTGGTTCCTTCTAGTGTCCACTGCTCCCAACAATTTCTCACGGCACTCTCCGAACGATCCGCCTGGCCAACAACACGGCGCGTCGACCAGCCTGCAGTTTTCATCCCGATGATCAGGCCTCTCTAAAACTCGCTTAACTGTGAGAAATGTCTTCTAGCACGTTTACCTGGCATGTTTCGCTTACCAAAGTCTTCCTACAATCGGCGGGTAATCGTGACGTTTATGAATCTTTGAATTTGCGCTGGCTTATATAGCACCCTCTTCCTGATTGTAGCGCCACCTCGGCGTGTATGAGTATGCGTATTGGCACAAAACTTGGATCATTTGCATATCACATTACGCTGTACTTATTTGCAAAGTTTCGCGATTGTACTTAGTTTCCTTCTTGGTTCGCTATTTTCAATGTTCCTGAGTATATTTTGGAATTTTAAAAACACTATATTATGAACAAATGCATGAGTTACAAATGTCACACATTTTTATAAAAAGTGAAGCATTTTTTTCTGTTCAAAAATGTGCTTCGCGTTAAGTTCAAGCTCTCATACATATGGCAAAAACATCCTTAATGATGTCCGGTTGTTTCTAAATTCCAAATAGTTAAAATTGTATCTTATTCTCCAGCTATTATTTTCGTTTACACTTACAAGTATACTTCGAGGTACTTTTCTCTCAAAAGATTCCATTTGATTTTCTTCCAGTTTTGTTATTGTCCTAGTCTTGGATGCATATGGCAGAATCGGCTTAACAAGATTTTTGCTGGACACATTTTGCTTGGTTTTTTGATAAATCCTGAAGAAAACCGTAGGAAAAAGATAATTATTTTTCCTGAATATTGACCGATGTAAGAAAATTTTCGAAATTTTTTAATAATTAAATAGCTTGTATAGGATTTTCAGCAGCTGTCTTTCTATACTTGCACTTATATCTGATTTAAGAATTGTACGTTTTACTTTACTTGACAAAGTACCAATTTAAAATGTTAAAGTTTCCTTCAATCCAAGGGAAACCTAAAACCTTTTACTAACATTACTTCTGTATTAAAGACGCAGTGTGGAAGTTTGGACAGTGGAATGCAAGCTAAGATTTAGTTCTCATTACTTGATTGTATTTCATAATTGCGAAATACGTCATCAGTAGGTTTCTTTTTGTTTCTAATAGATGACAATAATTTTAATTAATGGTTAACAAACAACCTACATAAAACAAATTTTGTATTCCGAAACATGTTAAGTACGTATATTTATCGCAATAAAATTATAAACAAAGAAAAACTATCAAACAAATTGTAATAGTTTAGCCATTCATTATTTATTCCTTAAGAAACAAATATTTCGTTCAATTATCTACTGTTTGTAATACTCTGTTACCTTTTCATTCATTTTGTCGCTCGAAAATACTTAATTCAGCTTGAATTCTAATTAAATAAATTTTGCTAAAGGAGACGCAGAACAAATCCCTTCTATTTTAATTTAATATATCGTTATTCCTATACATACGACTGAAATTTTGATCCAACATTAATGAGAAAAGGATAGGGGAATTAACTTTGACGCCCACACACACACACACACTCGTGCTTAAAACATGTATGTGATAGGTTTCAAAAGCATTTTGTCGTATATTGAATGAAAAATACTAAGAGAATAAATTAAATTTTGAAATTCTACAGCAGGAATGTCTGTAACATTTTTGATAAATATTCAGTTTTAAAATACTTTGCCACAAAAAAATGACGATTAATAAAATCATTTATTCAGAGCCATGAGTAGCCTAGTGGTTAGAGCGTCGGACTCCAGACCGGAGAGCCTGGGTTGGATGCCCGTACCATCAAATATCCTCCGAGTACACACGGATTACGTACTCGTTAAACCAGTGGGTACGAAAGTCTTGTGGACGGTCGCAGCAGAAACCACTGTGCAGGTGGTTGGTGAATATTTCCAGTTCCATGCCTTAATAGGGGAGGTGGAGATAGGTGGTGTCGCCATCTATCGTGTAGAAGTCCAACCTGTCTCAGGCTCTGGCAACGTGCATTCCTTCCCTTCGGGAAGGACGCAACAACTGCAACGTTTATTTATTCGTAAATCAATGTTGCTGGTGGTCACTGTAGTTCAATGGTCATGGTCTGGAACTTGTGACCATAATTGTTGAATCATGGTTTCACAAGTAAGTGCCTCTGAAGACTCGCCGTGTAGCGGGGCTGATGCATGTTTAATCTGTCGAGGCTGAAGGATCTTGGTATGGTGAGAAAACTTAAAGAAGGGGTCGCAAGGGTTCATTTTATCGAGTTCAAAATTACGAGGGAGTGAATATATATTAAAGTTGCACTATTCAGATAGACGAGTGCTTTTGGCAACGGACCAAAAGATTTTGAATCACGGTGAAAGGACGAGGGCGACGCATGGGCCTTCCCCTCGTCCAACTTCCACATCGTACCAAACGAAGGACGTTCGAGCCCCGACTTATTTTACATGCATCGGCCCCTCTGCACGGTGGTTCTTGAGCTGTACTCGGCTTGAACTCCTGACATTCCAGTCACGAGTCCATGAGCTTGACCAATAGGCTACTGCAGCCAATCAAAATTACTCCTGAATAATTCGCTTTTTATGAAGAAAATATTTATAAATAATCATACAGAACATGTGCTAGAATGTTTATTAACAATTCACACAGCAGCAACTCCAGGACTATTCATGGCGAATCTCAAAATTTCGAACCAGTATCCAGAGACGAGGTCGACATTACAGCTGTCACTCCGTTCTCAAAACATCTACTCTTTCCCAATGTGAGGATTCTGAGCCTTGAAGCAGATTTAATGTACCGTAATATCCGGCGTATAACGCGCACCTCTACTTTCCAGCTGCCTTTTTTAATTTTTCGGTACATTCGCCGTATAATGCGCACCCCTTTTTTCACGAAGATATCTGAAATGTCAGTTTGTAATGCTCTTATGTTTTGAAGTCATTAATACAAAGCATTATCCCAGACATTCTAAAAAATAGTATATTTCTAAAACTACAACTCTTTTAGTTCATAAGGCATGCCATTTCTTTTAAATAAACAGTATTTCGATATGTATAGAAGTAAATTTTTTTCTTTGCTCATCTCTCTTATGTTATTCCATTCCTACATTATTAGCTCACAATCTCTATTTATTTATTTATTTATCTAGGTGGAATTTTCAATCGTTAATAAATTACATTTTAAAGCGCTTAATTGAGCTGAAATTTCATATACGTGATTATTTTGGATAACAATACAATAATTTAATGAAAATTAATAAAAATTAATTGATTAAAACTAATTATTTAAAGAATTACAAATAGGGCCACGTTGGGATCATTTTTTGCGATTTAGCAACTCTTTTGGCGACTTGGGTCAAAACTTGAAAATGTTTCTTTCTCACGTTTTAAAGCCTTCAGTTGAATTGAAATTTTACATACACGATTGTTTTGGATGACAATACGGTACTTTAATGATATTTAATAAAAATAAATTACCAATTAGGATTGGGATTCTGTCATATGTATATACATTTTTATCTTAATTCTAACTATTTAATAAAAAGTAGCTAAAATAAAAGTTTTCTTTGTTGATCTAAGTAAGAATTGACTTAAATTTTTTTTATCTTACTTTCTCTCTCGTGTTAAGGTATCCGACTACTTGCGACAACTTTTTTTTGAAAAAATGGAAATATGAGGATTTTTTTGTGATTTTTAGATTTATTTAGTATATTTTAAGGAAAAAATCTTAAAATTGAAAGCAGAAAAAAAATTTATTATTATTAAAATGGGAAAAAACTGGTAAAAATGTACAAAAAATTACATAAACGGGGCCCGCTCTGTACAAAATTTTTTTGAGAAAATTCTCAATTTTTCAATTTTGATGTGTTACTTTATTATTCGTGTTTGAAATGACCTTCAGGATAAAAGATATTTCAATTTTTACAAAACCTAGAGCACTTTATCTTAGTGATTATACGAAATTGCTTAAAAAGAAAGTGATTATATCCACATAAAGGACTGTAAATTTTAAAATAAAGCAGCGATTGATAAATTTGAAGATCAAAACACTTCTACTGTTATACATAACATACTCAAAAAATTTCAGCAAATTATTTTCAAAACTTTTTGAGCAATCGCTGTCCCCGTTTGAACTTTTCGCAAAAACACATTTCGAGTAAAACGCATTTTAAAGTTTGTCCTCTTGTGTAAAGTTATGGCATCTGCTTTTACTAAAACACTCGTAATTTTTGTTCTAGTGAATGGAAAATAAAAAACTTGGTATTTTTATTGAGCTTATACGATGGCCTGTAAAATAAAATCATAAACAAAATTTGTCAATTTTTGAAAAAAATCATGATTTTAGGGTAGTCGGAAACCTTAAAAGTGCGTGCTATACGCCGGATTATACGGTAAATCAGCCCAAATAAATTATGGGTATTTAGTGGAATAACAAAAGAACATGAGGGACTGCTATAATTCTACCCACGAACTCGCGAGCTGCATCAGTCGGGTAAAATTCTAAAATTTTTCCGTATGTAACGTACTTTTCAATAGAGTATTGTCAGAAATGAAAAAGATTATCTTTGCACAATATTTCATGATTTAAAACTAACAACCCTTCTCTGTTTTTGAAGAGGTTTTTTTTTCACAAAGTAATCATTCAACCAAAACTTAAAAGATTTTATCCTTATTCAATATTAGAGGGAAATACTCGCGGTTAAAAAGAATTCGCATTGAAAAATGGAATAAATTGGAAAAGAACAAACTTGTTTGTGAAAAACAAAATAAGAAACCAATTGAAATTGAGAAAAGAAAGTAAATAGGGAATTAATACAAAAAAAGCTTAAATGTTTTCTAATTTTTCTGGTTTAAATAATCCTGAAATTCTGTCGGTGAGAGAAATATTTGATTGAGAGTAAAAAATGAAAATAAATTTACGAAATCCAATTATTGGATTTATGAGTTATATTTAATAAGAAAGTGAAAGTGATAAGAAAAAAATAAAGGGGATTTAAATTACAAAGTGAAAAATTCCTGAATTTTATGAATTATACTTTTATTTTAACAAGTGTTTGGCGCAGCTTGGCCAAAGTTGGTCCTTGCGCCACTAAACCCCACATTCACTTCACTTCACCTGAATTTTATGAAGAATTTACATTGATAAAAAATATAAATATTTAGTATCAATTCGTCTTTAATAGAATAGTTAATTTAGAATTGATATTGTTGCTATTTTTTAAATAAAAATAATATTTTTAAATAGTTTCCTGTGAAATTTTGTTCACAGTGAAAAATTGTGTTTTTATAAATACAGTAAATAATGAAAGGAACTAAGTTTTGAAGATGAATTTAAATTATTTTGTAAGTATATATATTTTCAGTTCACTCTTGGGATTTCAAATAAAATCGTGTATATAATTCCATAAAATGAGAAATTCTTTTTACCGTGCAAGTATTAATTTTAAATTTATATCTGAATTACAAATGCATTGAATTTTTTTTGGGGGGGGGATGTTGTAAAATAGTTCCATGAAGTATATTAGTTGGAAAAGGTTTTTCTTGAAAGAAATTCAGAAGTAAAATGACTTTTAATCAATTTATTACTTTAGGTTTTCTTGAAACATAATCCATTTATCATTTAATATCTTATTATTCCATTTGAACATAAAATGTATTTTTCAAATCCCATTTAAGAAAATTTCTTTTAACTTTTATAGTCAAATTTATTGTAAAAATTTTATTGTGAATTATGTTTAAATTTAATTATAACGGTTTTTAAATGATAATAGTATATTTTGAATGATATAGTACTAAGCAAAAATGGTCACATGGAATAAAAAGGTACTGTATACGTTAGCTCTAAAATTCCGAAATTCTTTCGCCTCAATAACTTTGAGTAGTCATACTCTCAGATATAGAGCTGTTGATTCGAGTCTTGATTTTACTAAAAACCCATCACCTGCACTTACGGAGACTGTAAGATTTTAAATAAAAAATTGAGCCCCTGAACTCATGAGAAGTAGAAATATTTATTAAATTAAATACCAGCACAGAGGTGTTTTTATAATTTGACCAATGATTTACGATCCCGAATACAATTACTTTCATATATCTCTCTGTAGAGTGACTTTCATTCAATTTAACGAATCTCTCAATCTAAGCTCTTACATGATGTAATATTAAATTTTTAAAGAAAATGGAGAGCAGTCTCATACGTCAATCTATCATGTGATTTGCGCTAAATTACGATGTTCCCTCCTTCAGATCACACATCGCTATTAATTTGCATATTCAAACAAAACAAAATAAATTAGTTAATTCCTTTTGTTAATGCATGGTAAATTCGAACTTTGTATTAAAATACGAAAGAAGTATTCTCCTTTAGCTTCTCTGTTTTCTTTTGTAAAGGATATTGAAGAACAAGGAACTATGTAAGCTTTAATTTATAAAGCAAGAAAAAACATGCTTATTCAAATAAAATATTTTAGCGTGGTTGCATTAATAAAATTGCCCCATACACATGTTGAAATATTCACATAGTATATCAAACTATATTTTAGCATTTTTGAATTTTAAATTGGGGGGATAAACTATTCCTTACTCTTTAAACTACGGATTCTTAAAGATTCTCCTCCCCAGGGGGTGATTTTTGCTATTATAGTTAAGATCATAGATTCTTTCGAAAATAAAACCAATTTTCCTGCTCTTTATTTCATATTTATATATATAAGATAAAAAAATAAAACTACTTTTACATGCATGTAATTTTGCGATAACCTATATTATTCACACTTTTATAAAATAATTATAAATAAATATAATTTAATGATAAATAACACTATATAAAATGAAAGAATATAAAGAAAACATTTTTTTATTGGGAAATGATCAGTGATCTAAAACAGAGGTTCCCTAACTTTTTTGCATAATAGATCCCTTGTCATGTTTTTGGGGTATGGGATAGACCCCTGCTTAATTAATATTGAATGTTTAGAAGTTTATGAACATAAATCTCTTTTTGACAGCTAGTACTCTTACTTTAAAAGAATTTGATGTCTAACTGTAATGAAATGTAGTGTTTAAAATTTAAAAAGAACATGTTAATTATTTAAATTAAAAGTCAACTAATAAATAAAACTGTTAAACAAAATAAATAAACAATAAACAAATGATTTTAATGGGAGGGATAAATCTAGATCTACAATATCAAAATTTCAACATTTGGTATCACTTTTGTCAGGTTTAACCTTAAATCTCCCCTCTGTCAGTATAGTGTCCAGTTTTTCTTTCTTTCATTCTTTTTTATTTTGGAGATTGGTAACCGCGCTGAAACTCCTTCACACTAAGAAAAGCAATTAAAAATTTCTTCAGAATATTCGATAATTTGGAACAAATAATTGACATTTTAAAACCAAAATTGCTGACATCCGTTTCTAAACTTTAAGGTCTTCGTTAGTGCAATTACTGTCAGTTCCTTTTGTAATGCAACATTTTTTTAAAGTAGCCGTATGAATTCATTGCCTGTTGTGGTATTACCATAGTTAACGCATTCTTAAACCTGGTTTCAAAATCTAAATAAAAAAGCATTTAAATGTTGAAGGAGTTTAAAACGTCCTGACAGAGTGTCTGTGACAAATTGAGAAAAAATTCGGGACCTCCAGTAATATACTTCTTCAGATGGAGAGAAAAGCTGAAATACTGCTTGTTTAATAAAATTTATGCTGTTTCCTTGTAAGTGCAAATTAATCTCACTAAATTTAGTAAATAAATCTGTTAAGTAGGTAAAGTTTGGTTTCCATTTGATTAAATTTTCTTTTAAAATTAAAATCACGATCTAGTTTAATGACAGCCATTATCACATACTGCCCCCCCTTACACCTCATGGACTCCTAATTTATTTTTTTGTTGACGTGGACCCCTTGCAGGTCGTCATAGACCCCTGGGAGTCTATGTAGGTCACTTTGGGAATCACTGTTCTAAAATATGATACAGAAAAATAATTAATAATGTGTTGCAAATAATGCATAGATTGCAATATCACTGTATAAAGCAACGATAAAATTCTATATCCTATATTTATATATAAGAATTTAAAATTATATAACATAATAAATCATAATATAATAAAAATTATAAATGACATGAAAAATAATAATAATAATAATGTCTTGTCATTTCATATATGAAGAATTCGAAATACTTATTATTACGGTAAGCTGGAATAGTTTACCAATACTTAACCTGAATAAGAACATTATATATGAATAGTGATGTCATATTCTTTATGGAAAGATGTAATCAATATGATATGAAAACACTGTTTCATTAAAAAAAAGATATTTTAAGATTTAAATATTTGTTTCTGAAAAACTATCAGCATCAACAAGTCATGAGGTCTTCTTGCGGATTTTAAAGGTTTTTTATTGAAAAATCTTGCTGTGAACATTCCTTCGATAAAAAATTGAAAAATGTAAAAGTCCCACGGAATTTTTAACTCAAAGTATATATTTTTTTTAACTATTTGGAGATTTTTTTTTTATTTAAAAGCATATTTTCAAATATTTTTTATTAAAAAAAAATTACGAATAAGTTCTGTTTTATGAAACATACGCATACAATAAATTAAAAATGGCAAAACTATTTTACAAGTTGACTATATTTTGCATAAAAATACTACTAAAAACAACTCCCTTTGTTTCAATCCTTAAAATAGCCCATCTCCTTTGAATTACTTAATTGTGGTAGGCATCCAAAAGGTGTATAAATGTGAAAGGTGTTAGAAAGGGTCACAAAACCTTCTTTATCGTCATCACCCATTTACAATGAGTTACACAAAGAAATAGTGCCTTGTCGAAAGGAAACGTGTTTGTTGCAACACAATGTCAGGAAAAAAGGAAACTTTATGTATTGTAAAGGTGTTATATATAGGAAAGGTGACTAATTTTCTTTTTATCCTACTTATCTTTCTGCACAAGTACACAATGTTATACATAGACGGCGGTTAAACAAAGTAATGTACAATTAATCTGAGTTGTACATTTGATAACAGAGCCTGACAAGATCTTGGCATTTTGTTCTACGGGATTACTTGTTAGAAAGGTTTCATTCTTGAAAATTTCAGTGCTTTTAAATGACTTACTTTCTGCAGATATTTTAGGCATAAGAAATCGAGTAAAGTTTCCTTTAGCTTAGTCGATTGAATCACTACCTATTTAATATTGTAGTATTATTTAAAGATCATATATATTATTTTTATTGAAACATTTAGCATTATTGTATTCTATTCTTTTAAATTCATTTCTTTTAGCAAGTCCATTTTGATTTTTTATAGTTCATTGAATTAGTTATTGAAATATAATGGAGGTTAAATGTTGAAGTAAACTACATTTTTTTTCTGATTTTTTTATGTATATGTTAACGTTATAGTGTGAAATCCGTTATTTCATAGATTCACTAGGTATTTCATGAAATAACTAGACAAGTAAGACATGATATAACTAAACAACAGTTAAAGTATTTAAAAAAATTGAATTCTACCTTTTAACTAGGTGTTCTATCAACAACGATTGCTTGATCGTTAAAGTATGGAATGCAGCACTCTTGAAAGCTCTTTAAACCGATAAAAATAGTTTTTAGTCAGTTTTGAAATGCATATAGTTGCTTTGCAATGACGTGTGTGTGTGTACCTTTCATTCCGTTGCTTCTAAACAAGGAATTTAAACGGCGCCTTTATGTTAGGGTCTTACGTGTTGGGTTATTAACAAGTATTTTTGCAACCCGTTTTCAAGCAATATATATATGACTTCTGCAGGAGAACAAGTATTATAAAAAAATTAAGTCAATTCCTACTTAGATCAACAAAGAAAAATTTTATTTTGGCTACTTTTTATTAAATAGTTTCAATCAGTGGCGCACACAAGGGGCTGGGGGTCCGGATCCCCTAAAGCCCTTGATTTTTTTCCCGATTGATTATAATTCTAAGTATATAGTACGAAAAAATTAATTATTTGTTATTAATGTGTAGTGTACTTTCATAATATTGCATCATCATTTCTTTCATAATATTGCATCATCATTACTTTCATAATATTGCATCATCCTTACTCATAGTAACGGATTCTTGATCCTTACGTCTTATTGGTTATTTCTTCTATTTTCCCAGAATTCCACTCTGACGAAGGGAGTATATAAACTCGAACTTAATTATTTGTTAAGTTGGAAAATAAAGTTTATTTTTGTAAAATCACTGCAATTTTACTTTGCCACTCACAACACAATACACCAAAAATGGTGACCCGTTCTTTGAATATAAAATTTAAAAACTTCTAATCAAAAAAAAAAAATTTCCAACGTTGCCTGTGCCTTCCGTAAATATGGAGGATATTTCAGTAGTTAAAATTCTAGCTTTTGTGTGTTTCATCAGATCCTGCGCTATGGTTCGGGATGCTTGAATCGACCTTCGAATTGGCAGTTCCGAAGCCGATAACCGACGAACGCACTAAATATAATTATTGCGTAGCTCATTTATCTCCCGATGCGGCAATGGCAGTTCGAGACGTCATTCTTTCACCTGGGAGCATAAATCCTTATACAAAATTGAAAGATGAAGTTATTGCCCGATGCGGTGAAAGCAAAAGCTAGGAAATTCGCCGTCTTTTAGCTGGAGAGCAGCTAGGAAATCGAAAACCATCGAAATTATTTCGAGTGATGCAACGGCGATCAGAATCGCACAACGTGACTGATTCACTTCTTTTGGAATTATTTTTACAGCAGTTACCACCTAATTTGCAATCCATCCTTGCAAGTATTCAATTCCTTACAGCTCAAAAAGCTTCAGAAGTGGCTGATCGTATTTTAGAGGTAACACCTGTACAGGTAAGTGCTGTATCAAAATATTCCAGCGTCAATTCTGATGATAGTAATGAATCGAGAGAAACTCCTCAAAGAGTTGAAACTTTTACGACAGGAGGTAAAAGAACTACGACGATCGAGAAGTTTTTCTCGAAATCGTTTCGATTCTCGCAATCGCGGAAAGAGTCCTAAGCCCAAAACATCAAATTTATGTTGGTATCATAATAAATTTGCCACAAAGGCAAGAAAATGTATTCAGCCCTGTTCTTTCCAGGAACACTTGAACGGGCGGGAGTAGCGGCGACGTATGCCTTGCCTTCGACTTCCTGTCGCCTTTTCGTTCGCGATCGTAAATCCAACATTTGTTTTCTAGTTGATACTGGAAGTGATTGCTCAATCCTTCCCGCAAATAAAACTCTAAAACAATCTTCTCCAGTTCAAACTTTTATTGCTGCAAATGGTACACCCATTCAAGTGTACGGGCGTAAATTAATGTCATTAGATTTAGGTTTAAGACGAAATTTTGTTTTTCCATTTTTTATTTGTAATGTGTCTAATGCTGTTATTGGTGCAGATTTCTTACATTATTTTAATATAAAACCTGATTTAAGAAATCGTACTTTATTTGATGTTTCTACAAAATTAAATTGTCATTGTATTATTAGAAATTCTAATATTTTCTCTATTAAAACTCATGTTATTGATAATGATTTTTCTAAATTGTTGAATGATTTTCCTAATATTGTAAAACCACCTTGTGCAAACCAAACAGTTAAGCATAATGTAGTTCACTATATTGATACTTTTGGACCACCTGTTTGTGCTAAACCCCGTCGCATGGCTCCAGACAGGTTAAAAATTGCGAAAATGGAATTTCAGCACATGTTGGATTTAGGCCACATGCGCCCATCCAATAGTAATTATTCTTCCCCATTGCATATGGTTCCTAAAAAAGAAAGCAATGATTGGCGCCCTGTTGGCGATTTTAGAGCATATTAAATACTCACACAAAAAAGGATAAATATCCGATTCCTAGCATTCTTGATTTTACAAGTGATCTACATGGGGCAAAAATATTTTCTCATATTGATCTTGTTAAAGCGTTTCACCAAATTCCGATTGCTTCCGAAGACATACATAAAACTGCTATTTGTACTCCATTTGGTCTCTTCGAAAGCACTCGAATGCAGTTTGGTTTGTGCAATGCGGCTAGCACTTTTCAAAGATTTATCGACGAAGTTACTCGTGGTTTGAAAGGTGTTTATGCTTTTATTGATGATATCTTAATTGCATCTCAAAATGTTCAAGAACATACTACGAATCTCCGTGCACTTTTTGAAAGACTTGATTATTATGGCTTAACGATTAAACCTTCAAAATGTACTTTCGGAGTAGATTGTTTAAAATTTCTTGGATTTCAAGTTTCCAGTGAAGGTATTTCACCTCTTCCTGATCGAGTCAGTGCTATTCAAAACTTTCCTAGACCTAACACTTTAACGCAATTACGTAGATTTTTAGGAATGGTTAATTTTTATCGAAGATTCATTCCTAAAGCAGCCTACATTTTAGCACCCCTAATAAAATTTTTAGAAGGTCACACAAACAAAAAGAAACCATGTCGTCCTTCGAAAAATCCTCAAACTCCTCTTGAATGGACTGAAGAAGCGGAAAATTCATTTACCGCTGCTAAAACAGCATTAACTGATGCAACTCTTCTTAAACATCCGATTCCTGGTGCTACTTTAAGTGTTTGGACCGATGCATCAAATTTCGCCATTGGTAGTTCCTTGATGCAACTTTCTAATAGTAACTGGGAACCAATAGCATTTTTATCTTTAAAGCTTTCTAAAACTCAACAAAATTGGTCTACTTATGATCGAGAACTTTTGGCAATATATACTTCAATAAAAAAAATTTATACACATGCTTGAAGGTCGTGAATTTATTATATATACTGATCAAAAACCCCTAACATACGCTTTCAAGCAGAAACCAGATAAATGTACCCCACGTCAACTAAGACATCTCGATTATATTTCACAATTTTCCACAGATATTCGCTATGTAGTTGGAACAGAAAACAAAGTTGCAGATGCATTATCTGGAGTAGAAATTGATGCAATTATAAAACCACCCATTTTAGACTACAACAAGTTTGCTCAAGCACAACTTCAAGATTCTGAAATTCAATCTTTCCTTAAAGCAGATTCTTCTATTAAACTAGAAAAACAATATTTTCCCCTTGAAGACGTTTCTTTATATTGTGATAAGTCACTTGAAACCCCTCGACCTTTCGTCCCTACAAATCTCAGACAAGTGGTATTTCAAAACCTGCATTTTCTATCCCATACTGGAATATCCGCTACAACTAATTTAATTTCTAAGCGTTTCTTTTGGCCAGGAATGAGAAAAGACATCAAAAATAGAGTTCGAGCTTGTGAAAAATGTCAGCGAGCAAAAGTATTCAAACATACCAAAGCTCCACTTAGCACATTTGCTCTACCCGATGCTCGATTTGCCCACATTCATATTGACTATATTGGACCATATCCACCATCCAAAGAATATAAATATTTTCTTACCATCATAGACAGGTATACCAGGTGGCCTGAAGTTATTCCTACCGAAGACATGTTGGCATAAACCACTGCTCGTGCACTTTTAAATGGTTTGATTTCTCGTTTCGGCACACCTGTTACAATTACAACTGATCAAGGGAAAAATTTTGAGTCTTCTCTAATCAGAGAGCTTAAAAACATGATGGGTAGCCATAGAATCCATTCAGCTTCTTACCATCCACAAAGTAATGGAATGATAGAACGATTCCACAGGCATCTCAAAAGTGCTATTATTGCCCATGAGGACGCTGGTTGGACCGATATTTTGCCTATCGTATTGTTAGGATTACGTTCAGCAATGAAGAACGATTTAAAAGCAACAAGCTCTCAACTAGTTTATGGTACTACTTTACGTTTACCATCTGATCTCATATCTTCAGAATCTCTTCAAACGTCAGTGACACCCACTTATGTTTCGAAGTTAATTTCCATGATGAGAAAACTTAGCCCAATATCCCCTGATTATCATAGTTGTACGAAGAGCTATGTACAACAATCATTAAGTACATGCACACACGTTTTTCTTAGAAATGATAAAATTCGACCTCCTTTAACTCCACCTTACACTGGACCTCATTTGGTTAAAAGTAGATCTGATAAAATTTTTGTAATTTGTATAAATAATAAAAATATAACTGTCACTATCGACAGATGCAAGCCAGCTTTTGAATTTTCAGAAGATTTAAATTCACAAAAGGGTAGTTCAAACTTTGAACCACCTCTGACCAAGCAACAAATTGCAGTTAAAACTGTTGTTGATAAAAATATCAGAACCAAACATTCTGGCAGGCACGTACATTTTCCTCTAAGAGATTAACTTACTAATTCAAATTCCTTTTTAGTAATTTATATATGTATATCTTTTATTGTATTTTTTATATAAATAATTGTATGTGTTATTGCAATTTATGTATTTTATAGTGCCTTATTTTTGTAAACAACAAACATTTTTATATTTGTATATTTTTTTATGCCGTTCCCTTCGTCACTGGGGGGATACTCTGTAGTGTACTTTCATAATATTGCATCATCACATCTTTCATAATATTGCATCATCATTACTTTCATAATATTGCATCATCCTTACTCATAGTAACGGATTCTTGATCCTTACGTCTTATTGGTTGTTATTTCTTCTATCTTCCCAGAATTTCACTCTGACGAAGGGAGTATATAAACTCGAACTTAATTATTTGTTAAGTTCCCCTTAGTCTTATTTTTCTCTTTGAGAGACTTGAGCAGCCTATGAGAGTCGATTTCATCACCCGCCATGCACCAATAAGAGAGCTCCCTTTCAGCTCTCCGCCATGAACTCAGAAATCCGCACAACCCAGGAAATAACTCTAACAATTGGCTCGACCAATCAGCTGCTTCCTACATGCTAGCAGGATACAACCCACAGTCGTTCCACATATATTTTTCGGATATGGGATGGAGGCTCGCTTCGCGAGCCATATGCCCAGAATTGTCACCCTAGTCACCGTAGTAATTTGTTAAGTTGGAAAATGAAGTTTATTTTTGTAAAATCACTGCAATTTTACTTTGCCACTCACAACACAATACACCAAAAATGATTAATTTTATTAATTAATGCTAATTATTTATTCAATTATTAGTTTTTAATGTATTTTGTTCCCAAAAGTCGACGAAATCAAAAGGAGCATGATACAAGAATGGTGAACTTTTCTACCCTTGAAAAATTCATGTGTGCACTAATGGTTACAATTAATATAAATATGTATATACATATGAAAGAATCACAACATTAAGAGGTAGTTAATTTTTATTAATTATCATTACAGTATCGTATTATCATCCAAAACAATCGTGTATATTAACTTTTAGTTCAACTGAATGCTTTAAAACGCGAGAAAAAAAATCTTTTAAAGTGTTGACCCAAGTCGCTAAAAATGAAACCAACGTGGCTGTATCTGTAATTCTTTCAATAATTAGTTTCAGTCAATTAATTTTAATTAAATAATCGTACTTGCATCCTAAGCAATAGTGTATAGAAAATTTCAGCTCAAATGAGCACTTTAAAATGTGAGAAGAAAACTTTTTCATGTTTTGACACAAGTCGCCAAAATGGTCGCTAATTCACCAAAAATGATGCCAGCGTAGCTGTATTTGTAATTCTTGAAATAATTAGTTTTAATCAATTAATTTTTATTGATTATAATTCAATTATTGTTCTGTCATCCAAAATCAGATGTCATCGTCGTCATCATTTCACCACGGTTCAAAATTACGTGGTTCGTTGTCAAAAGGCCTCAAGTAGCTGAACAGAGCAACGTTAATATTCACTCACTGACTTAACTAACCTCACTCGCACGTTTAATCTGTCGTGATTCAAAGTCCAACCGTTAACGTGGCGTGGAAATTTGGTAAGTTGGCAGCGCAGAACAAGTTCACCATAGCTCAAAATTACAAGGTTTGTCGCCAACAGTCCTGGAGTTGCTTTACAGTGTGGCATTAATAAAACATTCCCTCGCACTCAAGGATTTTCAAAGAACAATATTTCAACGTGTAGATGAACATTTAAGTTAAGAGAAGCAAATTACTAAACAGATTTTAAATACAATCGTTAGTTTCATTTCCTTTTTCCCTGCCAAATATATTTCAAACTGAAAATAAATACGATAACTTTGAATAATATAAATTATTTGTAGCTTTGTTGATCACAGTACTAACAAACCACAATGAAGATAAAAAAAACGAACTCTAAAATTCCTTAATAGAATTAATAAAATAAAATAACTTATTCGTTATTTAAGGCAATTTATATATTCTCCTTGAGAACAATTACAATTAAAGAAAATACACTGATGAAAAAAAAAATCCCAACGCCAAGGAAAAATTAATGTAGAGCAATGAAATTTAGACAATGCAATTGTCTAGCTAACATGTTTAATTGATCAAATTTTTATAAGATCGCAGGTTAATTTAAACTCAAGAAAATGCATTTCAAATGTGAAATCCTATTGCATAAAATGCCGGTGCGACCTCCTGGATTTTGAATGCAAGCGTTCTTGCATTGTGCCATACAAGTGCCTAATGTCACTTTCTGGTATGGAGTTCCATGTGTGTTGTACTTGTTGTGTCATTACTGGGACGGTCAGTGCTGGCTGTGGATGGTGCTAGAGATCTCGTATATCACATACGTTCCTATATCCCATACGTTCTCAATTGGAGATAGATCTGGAGATCTCATAGGCCAAAATAACATAGCAACACTTTGTAGAGCACGTTGCGTGAAACAGTGGTGTGAGGAAGAGCGTTATGCTGTTTGAAAAGTCGCCCTTAAGCGCTGTTCCTGAATGGCAGTACTATAAGTTGAATTACTAGACTGACGTACAAATTTGCAATTAGTGTGTTTGTGATAACCACACGAGTGCTTTTGCTGTCAAAAAAATAATCACCAGACCATGACTCCAGGTGTGTCTAGGCTGCAGGCAGTGCAGGCGTTCCTCTGGCCTCATTCTAACCAACACATGCTAATCGCTGGCACCAAGGCAGAACCCGCTTTCATCAGAAAACACAACAGATGAGATTTTTTTCTGTCAGTGTATTACAAACTCTTCTACGTGTATTAGTTTGACGAGCATAAGCATATAAAATTGCTTATCATCAAGTATGCCACATTTGACGAGTAGTCAGTTACGGTCGTTTTATGGATGTCAGTTAAAGTATCCAACTGCGTTCGGAACCGTGATTTTGCAAAAAAAAGTAAATGGATAATGTTTATGGTATTTAGTATCACTTATAGGATAGAAAATGTATATAAAATTGTTTTAAGAATATTATTACTATAAAAAAATATTTAAGTACAATCTTTTGACAAAAAAAATGAACATAGAAGAATCAATTTACAAAATATTCTCTTTTTGTGAAAAATACTTCTATTATAACAAAATTTTGCCTGTATATAACTCAGACCTCTTTACAGAGGCTGCACTAGAATTTTTGAAATATATAATTTATAAGTGGATTTATATCCACATTTTATTACAACAGAGGAGAGAAATTTTAAGAAAAAAACGCCGATAATTATTTCAATTGGTGGTAACTCTGAAACTAATCTGAATTTTTCAAAAATCCCAGTTCAGACTCTCTGGTCTTTACTTTATATAAGCAATATATTATTATTATAGAAGCATTTTTTATAACAGGAGAAAGTTTAGGAAAAAAAGGTTATTTTTTTGCCAAAATATTGTATTTAAATAATTTTTTTTTTGTCAAAATGTCCTTAAATAAAATATTTAACAATATTTTGGCAAAAAAATGAACATAGAATGAAAATTTTTAAAGATATTCTCCTTTTGTGAAAAATACTTCCATTATAGTAATCTTTTGCCTGCATGTAGCTGAGACCTCTGTACAGAGGCTCAACTATGATTTTTGAAAAAATCACATTATTTTCAGAGTTACAACCATTTAAAATAATTTATCGGCGTTTTTTTTCTTATAATTCGTCCCCTCTGTTTTCGTAAAACATGGATAAACCCACTTCTAAGTTATAAATTTCAAAAATTCTAGTTGAGCCTTTGTATAGAGGTCTGAGCTATATACAAGCAAAATATTATTATAATAGAAGCATTTTTCACAAAAGAAGAATATCTTGAAAAATTTTCATTCGATGTTCATTTTTTGTCAAAATGTTGTACTTAAATAATTTTTTTATTCTGATACTATTCCTAAAACAATTTTATTTACATTTTCAAATGTAAGTGACACTAAATATCATAAATAATATCCTCTTATTCGCTTTTGCAAAATCACGGTTCCGAACGTAGTCGGATACCTTGAAGATATATCGTTTAACAGGAATGATGCCCGTTAAATTTGTCAGTACTCAAAGTTACTCTTCTGCAGTGTTGGGGATGATAAAAGACATAGTTATAGCTCAGGTAGTTCAAGATTATGTAGTCGATCTTCATGTTTCTTCTAGTGTAATGTTACTAAAGAATAGATAATCTGCTTGAAATATTAAATGACGCATTTTTCTCTTTTTGTATGTATGAATATATTTTCTATAGATAAAAAAATACATTGTTATATATAATTAATATTTTAAATTTAATTTGATTTATTGTTTGATTATGACTGATACATTTCGAAGAGATAAAATGGCTATTTGGTATTTTAGAAAATACGTGGATTATCTCTCTCTTTCGCCAATTCTTTAATTTTTAGGTTTATTTTTAACATGTTGAAGACCTAAAATTCTAATCGATATAATTAAAAATTAGAAAATATATGTGTTGGCTTAGAAAATATTTTTCTTGGCTTAAAATCTTTAAATTACGACAAATACTGCAGCTATGATTAAAATTCTTTTCTTGTTACAATACTCTCACTATTTATGTTCTTTTTCTTGCAGAGACTCTTGTGCTGGGAAAATTGAATTCATATCCAGTGAAGAATCCTACTTATTTTGGTATATCTTCATTTCACAAACTGGTATTCAATGCAGGACGCATTTATCTCTCTCAAAAAATTTTTGTCTTGTTCATTTTCATATATCTTGCTTTTATCATCATCTATATTTTTACGGTCTCTTTTACTCTCGTATTCGATATTCATTAAATAGTTTAACAACGAAAATGTTTAAGGGTAACTTCATACTTTTTAACTTATGACAATTTCTAACTAAAAAAATACCAAGTGTAAATATTTTTATTACTAACTACTAATGGGTATATTTAATAATTCCTGTGTTCAAACACTCTTACAAAGCATTAAGGTATCCGACTGCGTTCGGAACCGGGATTTTAAAAAAGAGCATAAATAGATAATTTTCCTGATATTTAGTGTTACTTAGATTAGAATACATGTATAAAATTGTTTTAAGGATATTTTGAAAAAAAAAATTTAAATACAATATTTCGGCAAAAAGTTAACTTAGAATAACCTTTTTTTTTCAAAATGTTCTCCTCTTGAGTAAAATGCTTCTATTATAATAATATTTTGCCTGTATATAGCTCAGACCTCTGTACGGAGGCTCAACTATGATTTTTGAAATATTCACATTATTTTCAGAATTACAACCAATTGACATAATTATCAGCGTTTTTTTTCTTAAAAGTTATCCCCTCTGTTGTCGCAAAACATGGATAAACCCACTTCTAAGTTATATATTTCAAAAATTCTAGTTGAGCCTCTGTACAGAGGTCTGAGCTATAGACAGGCAAAATATTATTATAACAGATGCATTTTTCGCAAAAGGAGAATATTTTCAAAATGGGTCATTCAATGTTCATTTTTTGACAAAATAGTGTACTTACATAATTTTTTTATTGTAACAAATATCATAAATATTATCCATTTATACGCTTTTGAAAAATCACGGTTCCGAACGTAGTCGAATACCTTAATAATTTTTAAGTATTATGCAGCATTAATATTCTAGTTGACATTTTACCTTCGAAATTCCAAATCGTATAGATGATAAGAGAAGCCTAATGGCTGAGTAGTAGTGGATCACGCTTCCACACCACAGATCCAAGGTTCAAACCCCGCGCTGTAAAGTTTGACTCAGCCTTTTATCCCTTCAGTGGGTCGATAAATGAGTACAAAGCTTGCTTGGGAACTTAACACTGGGGGTCACGTCAGAATGACCACCTGGCCAGAACATCTTCTAACGCACCTCAGGGTCCAATGTCGCGCATACTGAGTTGGGCAAAGTAGGCATTCAGGAGGTATAGACAAAATTAACAAAATTCAAACTTACTTCATATGTATATTGCGTCTAGATCTTATTCTGACCTTCGGTTTCCTAGATCAATGATTTAAACAGGATAATAAGTAATTGAATAAAAGTGTATACATTAGTGAAACTTTAACGCTAACCAAAATAAGGAATAATTCTGAACCAAGAATGAAGGGTTTTGGAAAAGATTTTAATGCCAAAATTTGGTGTTTCGTAATTCTGAATGAATATCTTATTTGCATGCATTGATTGAAAATTATATCAATTCTTTTTTATTTCAATTTCAAGTTTGCAATTTTCCAAACATCTATCCAAATACAAAAATTTTCCATGCTATCACACACGCAATTCCACACTTTTTTCCTACCAATATTATTCTAAAGATTCAGATAATTTATACATTGATTACTAAATCATTAATATTCCGTAAAATCCGGCGTATAGTACACACCGGCGCACCCTCTTTTTTACGAAATAACTAGAAGTGTACATAATGCTGTTATGCTTTTAATCCATTTATTCCAGGTACTATTCCAGGATTTAAAAAAATAGTATACTTTTAGAATCAAAATCCTTTAATTTCATTAGGTATGCCATTTATTTTAAATGAACAGAATTGCGATCTTTGTAGAAGTCAAATTTTTCTTCTGCTCATCTCTCTTTTTACTTTTTGAAGCTATCATTTTTCATACCCGGCGTATAACTCGCACCCATAAATTTCGATCTTATTTTATGTGTTAAAAGTGTGCCTTTTACGCCGGATTTTACAGTATGTATTCGTATGATATTTCTACAAAATTACAGAAAATTTTCCTCCGGAATTCAAAACCCCTTTTTAAGAAATAAAGTGTATCGTGTAACATAAGTTTCAAAATGTTTCAGATACGAGTATCTTGGATGGATCATAAATAATTTTTTTTGTTTTATTATTATGCCAATATTTGTGTCAATTATATATTTATCTCTCTATTTGTTTGAACATTGTAAGAGCAATGGATAATAATTGTAACAATATATATGTATTTTTTTTCTTTTATTTTTCAAGACAAACAATATATTACCAATAAAGAGATTCAATTTATTATATAACTGAAATCCAGCAATAAATTAGCAATAATCAAATATACAAGTTACAAAATTAGATTTATTTTCTTTTATATTCTACCAAGACATCTGAAACATAAAAAAAGTATCAACTAAATGTTTCATTATTAAAAAAAAAGTACAATTTAAGCAAAGGAAACAATACATTACTAGCTTCTATTATTTTATTTTCCCCGTGACAGATTATACCGCTGCAAGGAAATAAATTCATCTTCCGCTGAATCCAAAGGCAAAGTCGGACACACTGCATACATGTCCGGTCAGCAATTGCGATATTTATCTTGGAAGATTCCTCCCACAAATTACTACCCAATGCAAGAGACGCCATGTACAAATTCATCTCTCTCAGAATCGGCCTCTTTTTTATTCCTTTTGGCCTTTTCATCATCTTTTATTCCTTCCAATAGTCCACGGTGAGGACTCCAACAGCCAACCACTTTTCAAGATGAAGAAAAACTGTAATGAAAAAGACGGATAAACAAAACAAATATCATTTATTAGTTGCTTTGTGACATGTTATGGCATGTATAGTAATTAAGCATGAGTAATGTTCATCAGAACTTCGTGGGATCCGAAAAGCAATAAAAGCCTAAAAAAGGAACCACAGATATAAGAAGTATAACAACAAAAAAAAAAGGCATTATGATATAAGTCACATAGATTTTCTTGTGCAATGCTGGTTCTTTTTTTTTCTTACAAAAAAGACGTTCGTTCCCTCCCCCTCTGCAAAAAAAAAAAAAAAAAAAAAAAAACGTTTCTTTGGTTGCGTAAAATTCATTACATGCGCTTAGAAAAGTAATTTGTTGGGGAAAAAAATGATAAGGTGAGCTTTGGAATGATATTTGAATTCTTTTTTTTTAATTAACCAAGAATTAGGTATATATAGTTACTAGCTGTTATACCCGTGCGTAGAACGGGTGAATTGAAAACTTAAACAATACAGATTGAAGGATAAAGATGTTTTTAATGAGTTCATTTTACGTGAGTTGGAAATTAAACAAAAAAAAATCTTCTTGCATATCTCAGCTGAACAAAAAATCGTATTTGTAAAATTTTAAGTCTATAGATCTAATAGCTGACAAAAAGGATTTTTTTATTTATAACGCCCCATAACTCTTGAGGTTCGATTTTTGAAAGCACCTTCCTAAGCTAATCTCTGTTCAGCAAAAGGAACACATTGTTACAAATTTTGTGTAATGAACGCTTATAATAGTGTAAATAATTTATATCTGGACGTGCAATAAGTTAATATTACTTTCTGTTGTATTTACTTTTTGTTAAAATTGCAAGATTCGCAAAAGCAATGCTGTTCTTTACATTATAATGGCAATTCAATGGAAACATAGCGAAATGGTGGCGATAGAGCCAAGTTGGCATCCTTTTTGGTGACCATGTTGACAATTTGACGATTGATTGAATGGTGTACAAATCGAGGTGCGATGACGAGTATACTCGTCAATCACAGAGTAAGTGTCACTGTTAAAATATTACCGTAAAATCCGGCGTATAATGCTCTCATTGAACACAAAAAATGACATTGAAATTTACGGGTGCCCGTTATACGCTGGGTATAAAAATGATAGCATCAAAAATAAAAAAAGAGCATAAGAAAAATTAAACTTCTACATAGATCGGAATACTATATACAGTCGAAGCTCCCTATTACAAACCTCTATATTGCGAATTTTTCTATACAGCAAACTTTTTCATGGAACCTTGAACATTTTACGATTTTCTTCATAAAATAACCTCTGTATAGCGAAGTGGAATTCCTATATAACGAACTTTTCTTTTGTGTTTCAATTTTTCTTTCTCCCTTTTTTTAAAGTATTTTTGAAAAAAATTCAAGTTATTCTCTCTTTAACATATTTTATGGTGGTCATAAATCCTGAACTGGTTTTATTAGATCCTAACTCGCCGAGAGCAATAGAGTTCTGGACGTTTTATCCAAGAAGTGCAGCCCTTAACCCCCATTGCCTAATTCAGTAGAAACAACTTCGATCTCCTCTTTCACCCTCAGAGGAGTTGTCCCGTGTCGCCGTGATCTAATTATAAAATAATGTATGTTTATTATTACTCGTGTGTTTAAATTATAAAATGTCCTTAAAATTCATTAATTTTAGTATAAAATTATTTTCTCAATATTGAAAATACAGGGAATTCTTCGACATTCTATTTTCCTGTTTTCCTCGCAATTTTTCTTTCTTTTTTTTTTGATGGGTAAGATATATAAAATAGACATATATATATATATATATTACTTTTAAAAAAGGTGTGAATAATTACTTTTTTAATATATAGTGTTTATGAATTTAAAATTTGTTTTATGAGGTTTATAATGTATATTAAAAGATGAACCTCTTTAAAACGAATTTTCCATATAACGAACTTTTTTCCTGGATTTAGCGACATCGTTATAAAGAGGTGCGCCTGTATTTGAAATAAATGACATACCTAATGAAGTTAAAGGGGGTTTTAATTCTACTAGTGTACTATTTTTTTCCATATCCTGGATAATATCTCGAATAAATGACTTAAAAAAAGAAGAATATTGTACACGCTTACTTCTGGTTCCTTTGTAAGAAAGGCGGTGCGCGTTATACGGCGAATATACCTAAAAATTAAAAAAAAATACAGCTTGAAAGTATGGGTGTTCGCTATACGCCGGATTTTACGGTAAATAAAAGAAGATGGGTTTATTTTATAAAATTGACATTTTTTTATTACTAATAATTATTGTACGGGAGGTCTGTGTAATATGAATATTTATGAATTTTAGTAATGTGAATATTTATGAATTTTAGTATTGTGAATATTTATGAATTTTAGTAATATGAATATTTATGAATTTTCGTAATATGAATATTTATGAATTTTAGTAATATGAATGAATATTTATGAATTTTAGTAACCATCAAAATTTCTGGATTGAGTGATCTAAACACACATGGGTTTACTTCTTTTTCTCGTATAATTTCTTAGAAAATTACACTTTTTTCACAGAAGTAAAGAAATTAAGCAAATTATAAGAAATAAAATAAACAATGAAAAAAAAAATTTGAAATATTTTTTAAACAGATGTTACACAAAATTTTTATATAGAACGAAAAATTTTTAATTTTAAGATTCTTTTGGAAGATATATTTCAGCTTAAATATAATAATAGAAAAAGTTTATATTATCATTTGATACCTCTGCATTTTTTTCATCACCATTGTAAACTTCTATTCAATGTCCGCACAAGCACTTTATCATTTTATTTCTTTTGAGAATCCTTTGCTCCATTCGAAGAATCCATATTAAAAAATTGATTTAGCTTTAAAATAATCATCACGTTATTCATAATCTTAGAGGGAAGTCATTGATCGAAGATTTTTAAATAATGATCACATGTACAGTTAACGATTAATGGTCTTAGACTTTTCAGAATAAAACTATTTTTCAATTCCTACTATTAGCTCACACTCTCTATATATCTATTTATTTATTTATCTTGGTGAAAGTTTCATTCGTTAATGAAATATATTTTAAAGCGCTCAATTAAGCTGAAATTTTATATACATGATTATTTTGGATGGCAATACAGTAATTTAATTATAATTAATAAAAATTAATTGATTAAAACTAATTATTCAAAGAATTACAAAAACGGCCATGTTCGCATAATTTTTGACGACTTAGCGACCCTTTTGGCGACTTGTGTCAAAACTTGAAACGTATTTTTTTTAACCTTTTAAAGTGCTCATTTGCGCTGAATTTCTCTATACACTATTGTTTTGGAAAAAAATTCGATAATTTAATCATAATTGATTAAAATTAATTGACTGAAACTAATTATTTAAAAAAATTACAGATACAGCCACGTTGGTTTCATACATTTTAAAGTATTCAGTTGAACTGAAATTTTATATACAGGATTGTTTTGGATGACAATACGATACTTTAATGATAATTAATAAAATTAATTACCACTTAACGTTGTGATTCTGTCATATGTATATACATATTTGTATTAATTGTAACTATTTAATAAAAAGTAGCTAAAATAAAATTTTTCTTTGTTGATCTAAGTAGGAATTGACTTAATTTTTTTTTATTATTATCAAAAAACAAAACCGTAAGCTAAATATTTATAACTAATTTCGAAGGAACTTAGTAAGGATTACCGATTACGCCTAAAGATGTGGGATAAAGGGAAGGAAAACTAGCCATGTTCAATATCAGTTAATTTATATGTAACACGGTCAACAACACATGTTCAAGCAATCAGAACAAAGAGATGCTCCCAATTAAAGCTATATAAAGTCAATTAACAAGGTACGCGAAGTATGAGGAGTCTTTAAATACCAGTACACTTATTTCAGGCTCAAATACACCGCCTTCTTTTAGCTATCTAATATCTATTCAATTTCTAGTGACAAATCGTCCCCTTAATTATTACCTGACCTTAATCATAACCTTATTACAATTATCCTAAAGCAAATGTCTACATTACACTATAAATTTGATTAATCACTGTTCCGCTAGCAAACTATCCTCTCTCTCTCTCTGCCTCTATCTTGAAAGCTTAAACAATAAATAGTACACCTAACTTACATGTCACGTTCCCTTCTTCAGAGGGTTTGTTGCAAATAAAAAATAGTTTTTAAGGGGACCAAAGATTTCCCAAGAGGATTTGTTAATCAGAAAGACTCGGATAGAGCCATCGCAATTTCAGTGAAATTTAATATAATTATATTTTTTAATTAATTGTCAAAGTAATTTAAATTAAAAAAATTTTTAAAATCTAAATATATTCTTCAATTAACTGTCAAATTAATTTAAATTAAAAATATTTTTTCGGAATAATCTTGAAGTAATTCTCAAACGTACAATTTTTGAATAGTAGGCTTCATTTTATACTTTTCTGAAAAGGGAACAGAGTCGTGGCGTTCCAACTTCCTGTCGTAATTGTATAATCATCCCACCACCAATAACAATAACCTTCCCCCGCACCACAACAATCGACTTAACTTCCTCCCTACCCCCTTCCTACAACTCATTTTCTATTCTGGAATAACCTTCACAGTGCATCACACGCTTCAAGGATCTTCAGTGGACTTCCATAACGTCCCCGAAATCCGTTAGAAATGTCCTTTCCCTTTAACTAGGCGAATTTTCCGGAAGCAGACATAAATTCTAGAAGCAAATTCTTGCTTCGGGGGGAAGAAGGACAACCATACCTCGTTACATCGACCCTATGATCACGTGTGAAAGAGTATATCTCCCACTAAAAATTAAATTTACCTCGCTCCAGCGAGGACCATCCTTTGGAATCATAAAGTACCTTTCCCCAGTGGCCAATCCTGGAGGTTAAATTACGTTCAGAACGCCAACAACTAAACTAGACCGCGGCATAATGTCCGCACGAAAGGATAGCGTATAAACTTGTACGGATAATTACGAAAGTGTTCGCTCTCTCTCTCTCTTAAAGTTAATTTTACATTAGCGAGACTTGGCGAGGGATATATATACAATTCCAGGATTGGCTTGGATTTAACGAGTTCGTCTATTCTAGAACGACGGGGGTGGTAAACAGGGGTAGGCGATTTACGACGATTTAGAACACATCTGAGTGAGTCGAGGATTTAAAATTCTGGAGAATCTCGTCTCTGTATCGGAATTGGTTACAATGGAAATTAGGTGATTTTGGTCCTCTCTGGATTAAGAACACTAGTGCAGCCTCGAGGTATGTGTTTAAAGGTGGAATAGTTAAAGAGAGGGCTGACAAAGGATAGTAAGTTTCTGCTCTGTTAAACCAGTGGCATTAAGTAGCAGCAAATGGGATGATAGCTTAATGTAGTGTTCCGATAGGGAAAAGGAGATTAAAAATGGGAAGGAGGATTTTCTGTTGGAATGGATGTATTAAGTTAAATGTGTTTGTTAAATGAAGATGGGGAATCATGAAATGGTTGATGGGTTGGGGTTAATTTGTAAGAAGTGGAACGCTGAGAAAAGTAGATTTGTGAACGGTTTGTTCTTGATGTGCGATATTGCTTAGAGAATGAAACTTGTGTTCCGTGAGGCAAGGCTTAAAAATTATTAATGAAAATGTAATAGATTACTGTTTGTAATCATGATGCATTATGAAAATGACATTATAGAATTTCTAAAAATCAAAGGATATCTATATAGACTTTTCATCATTTAGGCATGCATTTTTTCATTGTTCAAAATATGGTAATTAAATTATGCTTCAACTAAAAATAAATTATTACTTGATCAATATTTATATAATACTAAAAATTCATTAAATCAATATTGTATATAGTTGAACGAGTGTTTTTGTTAACCCAGTGCTTCTCAAACTTTCAGTATTCGCGACCCAATTTTCAGTCGTAATTTTCATCGCGTCCCCTTATACAATAACAATGTATTGAAAGCAATGATAATATACTTTGACTCTAAAGCTGCACAATACGGCTTTAATTATAAAACGTACAAATTATTAAGATAAGTATTAAATTTCATATATATATATATATATATATATATATATATATATATTTCATATATATATATATTAAATTTCATAGGGCCACTGGTAATAATTAAATTTGTAAACTTAGTAATGTTAAATTAATTATGAAACACATTGTGTAATACTGATATATTTTTAGGTGTATTATATCAATGTAAATGCGTATTTTTTTATTATGTTAGAATGTATTTTGTTACGCTTGCTTTCAGTAAATTAATAATTTTTTAAAATAATTTTTTGTTTTCGAATTTTTGATATACTTGCGCCACCCTGGTAGGGTTAACAAACCCCCTAGGGTGCGTGCCCCACAGTCTGAGAAACACTGTGTTAACCCCTTCAGGAACAGCGAAAAGAGAAAGAAACACTTCCCCAGGTCCTTACGTTTGGAGAAGATATGTACTCACGGGACCAGTCGAATTTCCCTACTAAGCCTAATTTCCTTTAAAAATTCATATAAAGTTTTAAATGCAATCAAAAATACGCTAAAACTTACAATTTACTATAATTGATAATATTTGAGCATGGGCTACAAAAAAAATTTCGTTATATTTAAAAAAAAAACAATTGCGAATTTTAAAGAAAATGTTTTCATCTTAATAAAAAAAAATTACATACACTTTCAAAAAAATTGACAAATACATACATCCCATACATTTAAATACGAATATAGAAAATATTAGAAAACTAAACCAACTTATTCAAAATGTAAACAGAAATCCATAAAGCAATAGATCACGAACCTCTAAAGGTCCGATTCTCTCGGAAAAATAAACACGTGCAGTTGTTTATATTCAGAAATATCTCGGATCTAATTAAAAAAAATCACTGAGCCGAAAACAAATATTAAAGTTCAATATTTTATGAAACATTATTCGAAAAAAATAGGTCTTTAACCGCCATCTAGTGCTTGTAAAATTATTATAAAAACGTTCCTAATTCTGTTTACACCGGTGTGATTATATGATACCGTGGGCCGTGAAGGGAGAACCGCGTGATCACATATATGTGATCATAGTCCTGAAAGGGTTAAGGATTTTATTTCAGAAAGAAGTGCACAGTTAGAAAATAAAATACCATTATTCCGAGGATAAAGGTATTCCATTATCCTCAGGATATTAAACTGAAATCTTAATTTTACTTTTATGATTACACGGAATACGTTAAAACATGCTGTTACTACTTCTGCCACCTGATCGATAGTAACATCAAATAAAGCCTTACGAAATTCATCGTGGTAAGGAGCCAAACGTAGCTTTGAGCACCATGCAGCTGACAGCACGATTTGGCTTAGTTCCACCCCAATAAAGGAGGAAAACATCATGGGGATGATACGGGGCTCCCATCTCTCTTCCCCTTCCCCCAACCTCGTGAGAGGACTTGCGGCTTGACGCCTATTTAGAGTACTCTGAGGCAGAATATATTTAAAGACATCCATGTCTTTTCCGAGATTCAAACTCAGGCCCCACTGCATAACAGTCAAGGTCAATAACTACTTTACCAGATGGACAGCACGTTGAAACATAAATACTGAAATGAAAGTTTAAGATATGTTTCTCTCTCTCTCAGTTTAATTCAATTATATGGTGATGTTCATGTTTCCTAATCAGTTATATTTCTCTTACGGGAATATAATAGGTATTATATTCCCGTATTATAGGTATTATATAACACCAGTTCGCAGCCCTCTAGAAGTAATAATAATAATAATAAATATCTCCAAACGAATACCTCATTTATTCCTTTTCGTAACTTAAAAATGACCCTAAATCGTTTTACAATACTTCTCTCAACAATAAAAATTATTAAGCCAAACTTTGGTGTATTAATTTTATATTTTCTTTAAAAAAATCCCATTGCAGTTACTAGTGATTTAAATAAAGTATCAGATTTGTTTGAATGAATACATCGTGTCCTTTAATGTTTAAGTGGTAATTCTTTCTGTAACTAATGAAAACTAGAAATTTGGAAAAAGATTAATTCTGCAGACCAGTGATTCTCAAACTTTCAATATTTGCGACCCAATACCCAATAGTAATTTTCATCAGCCCCCCTCTCTACAGTAACAATGCATTGAATTCAACAGTACTATAATTTGATGCTAAAGCTACAATGTAATTTTAATCTCATAAGCACCATCGGCGTATATAAACGTCCCGCATAGCAAAAGCCTTGATTGCCCCATATGTACATATACGTCTTTTCAAAGTACGATCTTTTCTGTGCCCTGATATCCATAAAATTGTTTCGAAGGATTTGGAATGTAATAAAAGGATCTTGACAGGCTATATGCGAAGGATTTACTTATTTATTCCTTTTCTTCCCCTCCCCCTCTAATATATCCCATACGCTCACATTGGGGAATGAATCGCGTAACTTTGAATCGGCAGTTCAGAGGTTAATTATTAACCATATAAATTATCAAGATAAGTGTTAATTTTTGTATATAATTTTATATAGTACAAGCCCATGGGATCACTGGTAATTATTATAAACTTGTTCTTGACTTAGTATTGTAAAATTAATTATATAATACATTGTACAGTAGTGATAGATTTATAAGTGTATTACATCAGTGTAAATGCGTATTTTATTTCTTATTATGTCAGAATGTGTATTTGTTTACTTTCAGATAATAATTTTTTTAAATAATCTTTTGTTTTCGACTTTTCAATATGTTCGCGCCCCCTTCGTAGAGTTATGATTTCCCCTAAGGGAGCATGCCCCACATTTTGAGAAGCGCTGTATATACATATTTATTCGGTTCTAAGTCCGAAATTGCTTTCTAATTCGCTAGGTACTTTTTTTGTCTTTTTCTATAAATTCGATCTTCACGTTTTGCTTTTATATTTTTATTACGTTATTTTTTGTTATGTTCATTATCTATTATTTCTTGTTTTTATATTATATATTATATAAATTTCTTTCATATATATATATTATATTGTGACGGGCTCATGCGTTTTTTCTTTAACATGTCCTTTGGGTTCTTTGGGCCAAAATTAATGGCAATATATGGCAATTGATGGCAGTTTTTTGCAGTTGATGGCAAGTAGAGAAATGTTAATATAGTTCGTGGTTCAAGTTTGGATAAAGATACGTGGCGGTGATTAGAAGTTACAATTGATATAGAGAGCCAAGGTGCATTCCAGTGCACACAAGTAAATACAAGATTGCATTACGGCTATTAGTGATTGATTCTTCAGACTGCAACAAGGTAGGATTGACTATTGAATATTAGAATCAGTGATTGTATTAGAATTGAGGTTAGGCTTTTCAGTTATTGATAGTGGTCTGAATTAGGTTAAGTCGTTATTATCTATATAAATTGTGTGTTGCGTATTTTGCCATCGTAGATTCTCTCACATTAATTATTATAATTTAATTTGTTAGAAGTTTAAGTTGAAAATCTTAATAAAGATATATTAAGATTATGTTTCCTTCTAGTTCTTTCGTTAATCCTACGCCTCCAGCTGACGCTGATACTCCGAGAGATTTTCTCCCAGGGGGGACATCACAATATATATATATATTATATTTTTATTGCGCTATTTCTTGTTATGTTCTTTATCTATTATTTCTTGTTTTTGATAAATAATACATATTTCTTTTATATATATATATATATATATATATGTGTGTGTGTGTGTGTGTATGTATATATATGTGTGTGTATGTATATATGTGTGTCGTGAATTTATACTATATGGGGGATTTTGGACCGTATTTTCTAGCTTTCCAATCTTAAATAAATGACGATTTTCTAAGATCTCCTAGGTAGTTACAGTTTCCACTTTTTCTTTCCTGGTTTACACTGCAAATACTTTTCGCTAACCCCATGAATGTTTTGAAAAATGTATCTGCTGATGTCACTGCAAATACTTTTCGCTAACCCCATGAATGTTTTGAAAAATGTATCTGCTGATGCCCCAATACATTGCATTACATAAAAATTTAATTCCATATCCTCGGGAGAAGTAATCTCAAGTAAAAAGTCAATTTTTCATCTTTGTCCGAACTCCATCTCTTCCTACTCTCAGAAAATCAAACAAAGATTACCACTTTCGTAAAATAGCAAGCAAGGAAGGCAAGTGAAATCATAAGGCTTCGGTTTTCAATGCAAGATTCCATCCTTTCTCTTCGAGTACGAGTGTTTCCAATTCCAAAAGCGTCATCGTACTGTATATTTTAGGAAAAATTCCCGAGTGCGGGAAAAATGAAAAATAAGGAAAAACCATTGCACTCCGTAAAGTGCTTTCGGTAATTTGACTCTGGAGTATAATCAAAATCATCTACGCTTCAAAAACCCCTTCCTATTTTCCATCGAATTTCAAGAATCGATTCTGCCCGTATATATACCCAAGTTATTTCGAGCCCCAATACAAAATGCACTCCCGTCTCGCCAAACAGCCCGGGGCGGCTACTTAAGCCCCAATCACGTTTCTGCGCCCCTGCTCCTTGCACGAGTGCTATAATTTGGGGAAAGTTTTGTGAAAAGTAGTGAAAATAGTAACCTCCGTTCTCGGTCAACGTGGTATAAATCTTCGGCTTGAAGTTTTCTCGATTCTGTACAGTCGCCTTACTTCCTCCCGCGTTAGGGTGAGAGATCGTTTGACTATTGAGGGACCTGAAGGGGGCGTGTATAAATTTAGAAAATCATCTCCAAGGGGCTTTGTATTTTAAAATATTTATTTTCCTTTAAATGCAGTCATATGAGACTTTACTTATAGGATATATAATAGGATATAATCATATTTTTTATAGGATATAATCATATTTAACTCTATATTATATAACTTAATATTAATGTATATATATTTTCAAACTCTAACTCAGTAATGCTATAACCAGAGGCCGTATAATTGTAAATAAAACACTCCTTATCCAGCTGCATGGTATCGAGTGATTGAGTAAGTGGCACACACAGTTATATCAACTTCTCACTCTAAAGCAGCACAAGAACTATCGGCAACGGACCTTGTCATTTTGAACCTCAGTAAAGTCACGATGCATCCCTTCCTAGCTACCACACCAACGGGAGGACAACGTGCCTCGGCCCCTCTACAAGGCGATTCTTCAATAGCACTATAGGCTTGAACTCAGGACACGTCATCTACGAACTTGTGACCGACTACGAGTTGCCGTGGTTACCATCTGTATGGTATTGAAGATAATAAAATAATGACAATAACTTTGTTTGTAGTTTATAAAAATCGGAATTTGAACCCGGTGAAACAGAATGAAAGTACGAATCCCATCTGAATTGCCACAACTCTTCAAGCTAGTGGGGCTAATATTATGGTTTGGGGGGCTGTTTTCCTGGCATTGCATGGGTCCTTTGATTCGTTCGGAAGAACATCAGAATTCCCAAGAGTATTTATGTGTTATCGCAGATCGAGTACATCATGTTATGATAAGGGTGTGCCCTTCTGGGGATGAATACTTTCGGCAAGATATTGCTACCTGTTATGCATCTAGAATTGCCCCCAAATGGTTCAAAAAGCATGACAGAAACTTTTACTTGCTTAGTTGGCCTGAACAATCACTAGATCTCATTCCAATTGAGACTGGTGGGATGAGATCAAGCGAGGCATCTGGCAGCTGCATCTAGCACCATCCATTCTGAAGGCATCGGAAATTGTAATTAATCGGATATGGTTTCAGTTTCCACAAACCATCTACCAACAACTCATAGAGCTCATGCTGAGAAGAATCCATGCAGTATTATAGGCACAAGGTGGTCCAATATTGTATCGAAGGGGCAGTCATAATAATTTAGCCACTTAGTGTATATATATGAGAATGAATATATTAATCTACACATATTATAGGTTTCATATAATAAAGAATTGATAACAGATTGACACTGAGCGTTATGATCGTCTGTAAATTTATAAAGTGAATATTTAAAAATATTAATCCCCCATCCTTTCTTTTTTTTAAGTATGTTTAAGCTACAGTTTGCTATCTTTTTGCAATAAAAAAGGATTGCCTTACAGTTAATGAATTACTCTCTGGAATAATTCTTATTTTGTTCCAAATAGCTTTCTTAAATATGTAATCTGTTTTTTTAAAAAATACGTTTTATTTTCTGTTATATATGGAACCTTGTTATCCTAAAAATATTCAGATGAAAAAGAAACAGCAAGGAAAAAATAGACAAGGAACGTTGAAAATGAAGAAATCTTTATTCATTTAAACCCCAGAATTAGATGTGATATATTGAGACCTATTCCCATGCGCCGAAAGAGACTTAGCAAGTCACAAAGTAGCGTGAAAAAAGTGAATAGAAACTTGATTGAATTTAATGACCTCGTCTCTAATGAGCCAAGTTGGCTAATTATACCTGATTGAAGAAGGTAATTCGGAAGTTTTAGAAGGATTTCTTTTCAAACAATACTCGTATACGCGTTAATGGAGTTCATTTGCTGTCTTATAATGAGATTCGAACAGATCAAGCTGTTATTCTCAAATTATGGAACAAAAAAATATGAAATGATTAATTGTAGAAATTATTTATAATTATCTTAGTAATTTCTAGATTTCCTTTCTAGAGAGAGAGAGATAATTTGTGCTGGAATATTTATAGTCTGATTGGAATTGCATTTAATGATGTCTCGCTAAATGGACTTCTGAATTATTATCAGGATTATAGTTTGGATAGAAATTTACCGTATATTCCGGTGTATAACGTGCACTTATACATTCAAACTGTATCTTTTAGTTTTTAGGAATATTCGTCGTATATCGCGCACTCTTTTTTTTACGAAGAAGCGTGGAATGTACATGTGCAATTATCGTTTCTTTTGAAGTCATTTACTCGAAGTATTATACCAGGCCTCTGAAAAATGGTATTTTTAAGATTACAGCCCAAGAAAAAAATGGTAGAGACAAAGTTTATAGTGTATTGTGTGACGGGCTCACGCGTCTTTTCTTTAACATGAAGAGGGGTTCTTTGGGGACAGAATTAATGGCAACTCTTTTCCAACCAAATCCAAGAAGTGAAGTGTGAATGAAAGATGCAAATTAGGAAGCTTTTAAATATCAGAAGTTAGAGTAAGCGTGATGGCAATTAGAGGAATGTAAACAGTTCGTGGTTCTAGATTGAAGAAGAGTAGTTATACGTGATAAAGATCCATTGATCAAGGTGCATACCATTGCACACGAGTTATCGCAAGACCTCATCTAAAATTATTGTGATCGTTTACTGATGCTACAACAAGATAGGATTGACTATTTAATATTAGTATCTCTAATAGTATTAGGATCGTGTATAGGCGAGTCAGTTATTGATAGTGGTTCGAGTTAGGTCAATTCGGTAATATATATATATATTGTGTGTTTTGCCACCGTAGATTCTCTCACATATATTATTATAATTTAATGTGTTAAAGGATTAAGTTGAAAATCTTAATAAAGCTATATTAAGATTATGTATGTCTCTAGTTCTTCCATTAATCCTACACCTCTCTCTATATATATAGCTCACGCTGATACCCAAAGAGATAATCACTCCAAGGGGGGATCATCACAATTTATTGTCGAATGTTTTATAAGGCTGGCCATTTCTTTTGAATGAACAATGTTTAGATGTACAGTGAAAATCGCGTTTAACAACAAACTGAAAAGCCTAAAAAAAATTTATTCTAAAAAATTTTGTTGTGATTAGAGCACATTTTATTTACATTGATATTTATATATGCAAGCATTTTATAAAAATCAATGAAACAATATATTCATAAAAACTTAATGAAATTTAATACAAAATTTTCAACTTTCTTGAAAAACAAAACATTTATTGACTTTTGTGAAAATAATTCTATATTTTTCCTTGAGTTGCCTTTTCTAGCATCAAACTGTCAACAAATTGTTCGAAGTCGTCTATTTTGTTATTTATTTCATCTCTGGAATGTGTGTGTAAATAACTGCCCACACTTTTCATGATGTTCCTCGTTTCAGATGACGTTGGAGCAGGAGCTGCATTGTTCATTTCATTTTCGTCGTGGGAATTTGCATTAATGATTATTTTTGAGCTTTGAACAAAACTGCAAAATGTCTTTGTCTGCTATCATTGAAGTTGTTTACATATTATTTATCATCTACTCCAACGAACTTTTCTGATGATACAATAGGACAGATCAATAACACAAAACTTTCTCAAACATTTAATTGAGTAACAGCTTAGCTTCAATATCCTCCTTTGATATTTTTTTGGCTACAAAAATTTTGATACAGAAAGGAAATCTTTTAGTGTTAAGAAAAAAAAATGCTGGAAAATACATCGTAGTTTATCGGGGCCGCTATATTATTTTGTGTTAAGGTATCCGACTACGTTCGGAACCGTGATTTTCAAAAGCGCATAAATGGATAATTTTCATGATACTTAGTGTCAATTAGATTAGAATATATGCATAAAGTTGTTTTAAGGACATTTTGGAAAAAAAATTTATTTAAATACAATATTTGGGCAAAAAATTAACTCAGAGTAATCTTTTTTCCAAATGTTCTCCTTTTGTGAAAAATGCTTCTATTAGAATAATATTTTGCCTGCATATAGCTCAGACCTCTGTTCAGAGGCTCAACTAGAATTTTTGAAATATATAACTTAGAATTGGGTTTATTCATATTTTACGACAACAGAGGGGAGCAATTTTAAGAAAAAAACGCGAATAATTATTTCAATTGGTGGTAACTCTAAAAATAATGTGAATTTTTCAGAATTCTAGTTGAGTCTGTAGAGAGGTCTGAGCTATATACAGGCAAAATATTATTCTAATAGAAGCATTTTTCACAAAAGGAGAACATTTGGAAAAAAAGATTATTCTAAGTTAATTTTTTGCCAAAATATTGTATTTAAATAAATTTTTTTTGTCAAAATGTCCGTAAAATAATTCAATGCAGATATTCTAATCTAAGTGACACTAAATATCATGAAAATGATCCATTTATGCGTTTTTGAAAATCACGGTTCCGAAAGTAGTCGTATACCTTAACTGATTTTTCGTCTCAAGCGCTTTCGCGTTAAACATATTTTATTGCAAGCAGAAATCTTATTTTTTTCCCTGCGTTTCATTGTTCTTTAAACCATTTTATATCGGGCATAAAATGCACATCCATCAATTTTGATCTTATTTTTTGCGTTATAAGCTTGTGCTATTCACCGGATGGTATGGTATATGGAAATAGAAATGGAAAAGACACTCATAAACTTTTAGAATATAAAAAAATATAACTTTTATTAAAAGATTGATTCAATTCAACACCGGTAAAAGAAAGTTAAAATTCTATACCTTGTCAATGTCTTACTTTATCAATAGTATTTCGTGATTTGTTCCAGGATAAAACTGATATTAGTGAGATAAATAACTTAAGTTTTAATTTACAATTGTTTATGCGAATGAAGACTGAAAAGCTTGTATTCTAACACGAATGTCCAAAACAGGATTCATACCATTTTCACAAATCAATCTTCAATAAAAATGGCATTCTGGATATGCTTATGACCTCAGCGTACATTCAGCGCAATATTAACAATTGCAAATTATACTTATAAATGCTATTATGTCCGCTACAATCCCACAGTAGAATTGGTTTCCGCGCAGGAAATTAACGTTCATAATTCCAAACCGGAACTGCTTACGTTCGAAACAGCAGATCCATTCCAGAGTCGTGCTCATAAATCTCACCCATTACCCGTGCTCACAAGTCGCATTGAAATTATCCAAACTATTTGAATCAGAAAGCCATTTTCTGTCTGTTTGCGCAGTTTGAGGCTGCTTTATTAGAATAATGGCTTCAAATGATGCGCGCTTTGTCACTGACAGATTACTTGGTGCTTTACCTTTGTCCGCATCGATCTGCTGCAGCAATGATATAAGGGTTCAGTAATGAAAGTGGGTCTTGTTAGCATTTCGTGGGAGGAAGATCGGATGACGTTAGATGGAGACGACTCAAACTGCTTCCCACTTGGAGATATCGAGTGGGCCTTAGAGACTTAGGTAAGGTTATATAAAAATGCACAGTGGCTCACACAAAAATATTCAAGGGCGGGGAGTCCAGAGTCACACACAAAATTTCACCATTCTCATATCATATCTCAATACCCCGCCAAATATATTCTATTGATTTTGTCGATATTCGGAACAAAAAGCAGTAAAAAGAAAATTAATAATTAGCATTTATTAATAAAATAAATTGTTAAGAACAAATACTCAATTAAATTTTACGTACTATGCACATAGGATTATCGTCAACCGTAAAAAATCAAGGGTTGCGGGGAGGGGTCCAGACCCTTTGACCCTTCCCCCCTTGTGTGCACCACTAAAATACGATCATAATTACTTTTTCCGGCTTGTAAATAAAACATCTATTAATTTAGAAGCAAAAAGGAAGCACTGATTACTTAATACTAATCACATATTTTGGCGACTTTATTTGAGGGTAAAATATCGCCAAAAGAGAACTTGAAATCCGATTTTGACTTAAAAAATTTTTTTCGCTTTTAGGTCTGATGATAAAAACACATCAGGATCATTCGCTACAAAATATTATTCACATTAAAATAATGTTTTTAGTGACATGATAAATCACGAAAAATTATTGTCCAACGCTCATGCTTGGCTTCTTGACCATTTGATGCCGAGCCTCCCAGTACCAACTGACGACGTCGTCAGTCGGGTGATCGAATCCAGCGCATTAGAGAAGGTGGTCGGGTTCCATTCTGGCATGACCACAGAGAGGTCACGCCTCATCAGCAGTCAGGCCAAGACAGTACAGGTGTACTTCCAGGAAGTTATGCCCGGTAATTAGGTGACTTTGCAACAGCCTTGGCTATCTCCAGGTGCCTCGGGATAGGACCCACAGTGCCTAGGGTTTCCCATGACTTTCCAAGGCTCTTGAATTGTGAAAGTAATTTACCAATTTATGTGGTTGCCATGCTGTTTGTTCTGAGAATTTAAACAACGAGAAAAGGAACACAGAGATGTAGTCATTACAAAAAGCTCGTGAAAGTTCTGACATTCCAGTACAGCTATTCTCACCACGTTTTTGAGACTCTTTATCTAGTTTTGGGCATACAAGAAGATGCTTTGCATTCTTGATGACCGAATTAAAAATTTATCATATACTAGATGGAAAGATACCTATTTTATTAAGATGATGTGCCATGTAATTATGGACTGTTTATAGTCTAGAGTTTGCCACAGCCTCTTTACGGGGCTTTTGACGAAACTTTTTCAGGTGTCTTTACTCTGAGCCACCTTAGGCATAGTTGTTACGCATTTAGCACTACCCAGGAGGCACGTGTGAATAAGGATCTCACGGATGCAAGGTACATTGCCTTTGAAATAGATAAATATAAGTTAAATAAAATAGTGGAAATTTTATTCTAATTTTATTTTGTTCTAATTTTATATCATCCATCGTGCAAGCACGTTTAATTTAAGAATCAGTTTAATAAGAGAAATGTACTCTTGACTGACTGTCTCGGCGGGCCGCAAAAAACCTCTTTATGGGTCACATGTGACCCACGGGCTTCTACTTGCACACTCCTGTTACAGAGAATTCTGTCAATTTACAGACGAGTCAAGAAATTAAAATCTTATTTTTTTAAAAAAATGAAATATTAATCTGCCAAGTGATTACATTTTTCGTATTGCCGTTATATTTCGGCAAATTATGTTTGAGATATTATATTACAAGACTGGCTCCTTTTACATGTCATTATATGAAAAGCAATCACTATTAACAGGATAGGATACATATTAGGACAATATTAGGTTAACAGGCTGGCTCTTTGGCGCATAACTTTCACCAAAGTCTCTATAACATGTTAGTACCAAAAGAAATCTCTATTAGCATCATGATTGCCAGTAAAATGAATTATAACGCAGAATCGAGCAGCAAAACTGCAACTTTCTATGTATTAATATTCTTCCCCCAAAATCAATTTGATCAGCTTTCCGAAATATTTCATGTAAAACACATGTAGTATCGTATAAAACCGAGGTTTACTGTAAGCATTGCAGTAAATACATCCAGAAGAAAAATATATTATGTACTTAAGTTACCATACATCAGTGCTTCTCAAACTTTCAATACTGGCGCCCCCTTTTCAATCAGAATTTTTATCGCGCCCCCTTATACATTAATAATGCACTGAATGCAATAATAATGCACTTTGACGCTAAAGCTACAATACGAGATTTTATTATAAACCATACAAATTAATAGCATAAGTATTAAATTTTCGATACTACCTTTAAGCAAAAAAATAAATTAAGTAAGTAATAGGATAATTATTATGTTATTTTTCCTTTCTCTAATTTTTAAATTGAACATATTGCAAAATGCGGTGACTGCTTAGAAGTCAACATATGTATATCTGCTAAATATAGAAAAAGAACTCAGAGGGTCAATTTCTAATCATAAGCATTCCTTATAAAAACTTTGCTTTCCAAGACAAGCCCATGGAAGTCGTTAATACTTATTAAACTTGCTCTTAATTTGGTATTAATTAATTAGTTACAAAAATACTCTGTGCAGCACTGACACATTAAAAGTATACCGGTCGAAGTACCCGCTCTTTGCAGGAGTTCATTTATAAGAAAATAAAACATTCTTGATATAATAACTGTATTGCAATAAGAGTAAGTGCGCGACAATGTTTACAAAAATGTAAAATGTTTTTTTAAAAATGATTGCTCAATTCATAATTAGCTTTAAGCGAATTTTAATTTTAAGCCTCACAGAATTAGCATTTATAATTGATGTTAAATAATGAACAATAATATAAAATTCCAATGAAGAATAATTGTATTATTTTTAATATTTAAAGCAAAAAGACTTCAACATGTTTTAACCTGGGAGCAGGCGCTCACTCGACACGGTCGAGCGAGGTTATTGAGTCTCCCCAATCCTTTTTTTTAAAATAATTATTTTATTGTACACGATACAAATCGTTATTCCAGTGAAAAATTTAATTAAGAGAAAGTTTACTTACCTACTTTCAAGGACTTTTCAATTTTTCTTTGGTAACAAATAAACAGTTTTGCCAGAATTAACAATTTCGTGATCTGTGTGTTCCGCGCGACCACTTCCGGGTAAAAAGTGTATTCATTATGATATTATGTATGTTACTGCTAAAAACAATTGTTATGCTTTATATGTTTGAAAAGACTCATCTTGGTCTAAGTCTTGGCCAAGTAATCCATCAAAGTGTGTGCTCTCCGTGGTTTTCCAAATATCATAAAACTGTTTCGCATGGAAGAAAGCGCAAGAGAGAAATACATTGCTTACAAATTCTTAAATAAGAAATAAACACATAAGAGATGGTTCATAACTAACTGTACCAATAACTTAGAAGGTCAAACAAATTACAGCTATAATGTGCAGTATTTCAAAAATAATGACAGTGATGAATTTTTTACGTTCCTAAATTTTTTCGATTCTGGATCTGGGATCTGTTTTTTCTCTAAAAGAGTAGAATGTTAGTTTTAAAAAAGAAAACGTAATAAAAACTCTCTCATCATGAGATTACAGCAAGTTAAATAAAATATTTTTTATTTGGTTATAGGATCAAAGATAGCTAATTAAGTATTGAAGAAATTTTTTCTTTGATGATTTAATATCGCCTATAACTTATATCAGAGTAAAAGTGCATTTTTTTATTATGTCTGAATGTATTTTGTTTTAATTCATTCCAGTAAATTAATTATTTTTTTAAATCTTTTATTTTCGATATGCTCGCGCCCCCCTCGTAAAGTTATCGCCCCCCCCCAGTGGGGCGCGCCCCACAGTTTGAGAAACACTGCCATACATCATTGTTACATAAGAGTTAAAAAGAAGAGTAATTCATGTCAACAATTTTTGTTGTTTGTTTTATTTTATGACAATATATTATTTTATGACAATTCGCAATATTTTGATGAAAATTTAATTGCGATTTCAAAACTTTAGCTGCATGGGAAAAAGGGATATTTACGTTTCATACCATCAACCAATTTCGAAAAAAAAAAGTCCCCAAATATCGCGATATACAGCCAATAGTGGAAATCCATTCCGTACACATTTGAACGCAATAATACACTGGCCTCAAAAAAAGGTACAACCGGGTTTTTGTGTCTAATTTGCAAATGAATGAATGTAGAAAAACAAAAAATTTGGAGGATATGTGCATTAAATAGTTTTTTATTGAATGCGTCATAGAAATTTGTATAAGTGTATTGCAAAAACGATTTATAACAAAAAAAAAAGCAATCTCTGCGGAAAAGTCCATTCTTGGAGAAAAACAGCACATCACAGTGTTATGTGGTAAAATGGCATAAAAACAATACAAAAATGGGTTCTAATAAGGAATGTGTCCACCCCCAACTTGAATGCATTGGCGGCATCGATTTCCCATGCTGTTTATTAAGTTGTCGGACACCGGAATAGGAAGCGAAGACCAGACACAGAGTAAGCCTTGTTTCAGCTCATGTAACGACCTTGGAGGAGGATTTAATGCAGCAACCTCTCTGCCAAGATAGTCCCAAAGATGTTCTATCAAATTCAGGTCTGAGATCGAGCTGGCCATTCCATTCGTTCCAAACCGTGATCCTCCAGATACTCCTCAACAATCCGAGCTCGGTGAGGTCGTGCATTATCATCCATCAGAATGAAGTAGTTACCAATAGCAGCAGCATATGGGCGGACATATGGATCAAGGATCTCATCCCGATATCTAAGACCAGTTACGGTTCCTCCATGGAACACATGCAGGTCAGTGTGGCCACCGAGCGAGATCCCTGCCCAAACCAGGATTCCACCACCTCTATAACTGTGTCTTTCAACAGTGTTGGATTGATGGTATCTAGTGCGCTGTTCCCTCCAGATCAGTAGACGCCCTGAATCACTCTCCATTGTAAATCTGGACTCGTCTGTGAACAGCACAGAAGTCCATTGTTGCTGCGTCCAAGAAACATGTTCTCTTGCCCAGCATAAGCGGTTCCTTCGCTGTCGTCCGTTGAGGGGAACGCACACAACTGGTTTTCTTTGCATACAGACCTGCATTGTGAAGACGATTTCGCACCGTAGTAGCGGAGATTCTTCTTCCTGATGCTTGAAAGTGGTCTGCAACGAGCTGCGGCACAGTAGTGGTTCTTCTCCTTCGTGCCGAAAGAGCTAGAAAACGGTCTTCTGCAGGTGTTGTAGCTCGTGGTCGACCTGGAACAGGTCTTCTGGACACAGAATTTCGGATTTGTATTGATCCCAAAGTCGCTGAACAACACTACGAGACACATTGAGACGTCTAGCAGCATAAGCCTGAGACAATCCCATTTCCATCCATCCAACTGCCCGTCACCTTAACGAATTGGGTAAACGACGTCTCTGAGACATTTTCTAAACTCTATTGACTATTGTCACCGAAACTGACAACAACTGTTGAAAATAAACACAACTTACACACAAAAGTACGAAAGCTTGATATTTGCATATTTTTCTCTCACTCATAAATATACGTTCTTTTCTATAAAATAAAAGTTGTAGCAATCGTTTTTGCATTAATGTTTTTAAAGTTCGTTATTATCATTCATGTAAACTATGCATTTTATTATTACTGCCATTTTTTTATGGTGAGCTTCGAAAAACATGTTGTACCTTAACTTTTGAGGCCAGTGTAATAATAATAATGACAGCATTTGGTGAAATTTTTTTTGAATCGGTGATGTCTTTTCATTTAAGGAAATTGGTCGACGGTATAGTACGTGAGTACCAAAAAAGGTAATAAATTCAAAAGGTTACTGAATCCAAGAATCATATTGCAATTGACCATTTTTTCCAAAAGAAATAACTTGAAATGTTTGTTTTTAAATCATTCTAGAAATCACATACGATTGTGCATACTTATAATAACAAATAAAAAAACAATGAGGAGACATTTCGCTTTAAAATTTGCATTTGAAAAATGAGAGCTTATATATATGTCATATTTTATTTATCTCATCAAATCAAAATCTTTAATGAAGTATAAATAAGGGATATTATGAAATGTTATGATAAAATATTATGGATTAAAATATTATGAAATATTTACATAATATAATTAAATTTCTACGCAATATTTTTGAATTATAATATTTTATCTTTACTAGGCTTAAGCGAATCTTTATTAATACAATATTTTCTAAACGTTATGAAATTTAAATGAGTATACACCGAGTCTTATAATTTACTTACATTTTTGATGAATAATTCATGTAAAAGTTTCAAAATTATGAATTAAGCATCCGGTAATTTAAATTTGAAAGAAACTACGAAATAATCACATAGAAATTGTATGCATATCCTTGAAAAAACGGTTCGTGATTTTTCAGATAAGCTACCGGATGAATATAAAAATTCATAAAAGTAATATGCAGCATTTTCTGAAAAAAAAATAAAACTTCTTGGATAATTAGAAACTGTTATCATAAATTATTAATATATTTATAACATTATTTTATTTTCTTTCGTTCGTTATTTTTTTCATGTTTCCTCTGTAAGCTTAGTTTCTAATATTTTTATAATTTTTCATTTCTTGATTTTCATTATTATTAAAGCTTCAAAAATTGGTTTTAAGTAATACATAAATTCAGCTTTCTAAGTACTTCTTGCTTTTTCTGAAATTCTCAAACATTTAATTAGTATATTATTTACAGTTTTTCCTCAATTATTTTTTTGAAGGTTGTAGCCCATTGGCTTACACCATCTCTGTTTTACAGGAGTATACAGGTATGAAGTATTATTTCTGATGACAGTGTATCATCTATAGTTATATTGTGTATAATTTTTACAGCTCAACGATTTGTCCATCATATTCTGCTGCAGTTCCATTATCCTTCATTTCCCTTCATCTTGGGAGCATTTAACAGGATGGTTTTTCAACTGGCTTGCATATCTCTGACGTTGATATCAGTCCTTTGCCAGCGAAATCTTCAGACCTTTTGCCGCTTGGATTCAGTTGAACCTGTTTTTATGCGGTAGACAGGGACCACATAAAAATATACGCACAAAAAATATTCAAACATTTCGTAAATTCTTGCAAAAAAACAATAATATAAACAATATATTTATAAAGTATGCCAATTATTTACGAAATTTATGTAAGAGTACTTCCATAACAAAATAAATAATTAAATATTACTCATGGAAACATTTTAAAAACATATAGTTTCTCATTGTATACACGAATAAATTTTCCAAATGCACATACATAATATTTGCTTCTCATCGTAATCCAAAGCCCTGTAATGAATAAGTTCGAAATCACTTTCGTCACTTGAAGGTACAATTTCAATTGATTTATTTTTTGGCAACGTAAAGTAAGAGATAAGTTTTTGTGACGAAGGTTGGATAGTCAGTTGCTTGTACATGTCACAATAACCAGATATACATTATTGAAGCCCTTTTTGGAATTTTTTACTCCTTTCTTAGTTGGTATCCATTTTAAGAAAAGGCTTTTCAAATTTGTTGGAAAGCAGGATCCCTGCATATTTTTATCCACTCTCAAAGAATCTAGTTCTTCTTGTCCGTCTTCATAATCTATCAAATTACGGTTAATGTCACTGTCATTGAAAGTTTCGTCTTCAATCAGGCGCGGGCTGCTGGGGCGTTGAGAGAAAGCAATTGAAAGCGCATTGTTGGTAGACTGTTGATAACAAATGAACAGAGCGTCTTGAAGTGTCTACATTTCAGTGGCGTAACGCACCCCCCGCATTCCGGGGGGGCAGGACTCTAAGGGCCCAAGGCCTGACTTACGCTAAATACGTATCTACCCAATTTATAAAATATTAAAGGCAAAACCTGACTTTTAGGGGGAGGAGGGTCCTAACATTATACGTTACACACCACTGATAAATAGATAGAAAACATTACAGTGGAGTCAAAGCCATTGAGTCCTGCCACGGGGGTCGGAGGATTCTAGGGGCCTAAGGTTTGACTAACGCTAAATACGTATTTACCAAATTTACAAAATATTAAAATAGAAAACTGACATTCAGGGGAGGGGGTGTCCTAATATTCTCCATTAAGCCACTGGTAAATAGATAGAAAACATTACAGTGGCGTCAAAGACATTGAAATTCACATACACCGCATAAAAAAAGATCACATAAAAAATCGTAGAAAATTTAAATAAAAAAGACCGTACAAAAACAGGTTCTACTGTATGTATGAGAAAGAGTAGGTCTTCAGATTCTAGTATCTCAACTTGTTACCGATATAGAGCAGTAATGAATGAATGCTGACAGAAAGTATAGCAAAATGAGATTAGGGATCATAGTCATATCTTAGACCGATACGTACAAGCTTATATTGCCACCGCAGAGGAGGAGCGTAACGTGCACCCCCACATTGCGAGGTGGTCCAGCGTTCTACGGGGCCCAAAACCTGACTTTGAAGGAGGGCTCAAATGTTTTCCGTTACACCACTGGCAGCAGTTTTTATGTTACACCTGGTGTACACAATTACTAACCAGTGACTGGCGCTACAGCTTCGAATTTTAATACTTTTACATGAATATGGAATTTATACTTGTTTAATTTCATTCAAAACAGTCACTTTCAACATGGTGCTTCATCCCATTTGAAAAGTACGTATGTGTATAAATTATGTAAATCTTTGCATTAACCATTACTTCAGAAAATCTACTTAGATGTCTTGAGAAGACTATTTTTCATGTGTCTATTAATCTTGATTTATAAAGAATGTAATAGAAAAATATGAGCAATTTATCATAACCTGTTTTATATTTATTAAAATAGAAAAATATAATGAAACCTTATACTGAGAAGTACATAGCACATAATAGTGTGAAGACAATTATAATTTTTCTTTAATGTATAGTGTTGTTTTCTTATCCATAAACTTGGCGAAGAAAAATGATATAGGAACACTAGATCCCACCGTAGGCGGCAACAGCTGCGGTTGCCAAACTTTGAACGTCCTGGCTACAGAAAATCTCCTGCAGTGAGTTGGGTACTTCAAGATATGTATTGGTTAAGTGGTTGGATTTCTGGGCAGTTTTTATACTGTATATAAAATCTTGTTTCATCCGGATTGATTTTCATGCCCTTGTAATGATGAGTTCTAGGTCTTCGATTGCAGATGTCATAATTCTTGGGGAGTCAAAGTCTGTTGTGAGGGGTTTCTTAAAAGAATGGAGCAAAAGTCTAGATCTAGCCACAGTGTTTTCATCAGCAAATTTGATGGTGGTACAAGGTTGGTCATGGTCTCTGGCTTATTTCGTCAAAATCTGCACACTCATTTCCTTCGATTTTTACATGCGCATAGATCCATTGTAGTACATAGGATTTTCCCTTGAAATGTATTTGCTCGAGTAGTAACTTTATGGAGGAGGTGATGTTAGTTTGTCAGTTTATGATGACTTTTAAGGCTAATTTAGAATCTGAAAGAATTATCAATCCTTCTGAAGCATCCGTAGATAGCAAGTCAGTTATGTAAATAATAAGAACTTCTCTAATTGCTAAGAGCGCGTTAGTGAAGTAATTTTTAGCACCAAATGGCTAATTTATTCCGTACATTCACTCTCGGTGTACGGCTTGATATTAAATTCAAGTATTTTTTTTAAAATCAAAGCTGATGCATTTGCGAAACTATACAATAATTGAAATACAAAATGAATGAAATGAGCATTTTCAATTATAATTAGCGTACAAGAATCTTAATTAGAATCCAATAATTATCATACATTTTGATATTTTTTCGCGGTGGTGGTGGTGGGACTAATCCCCATCTGCTCTAGTGAAACTAGACCAGATTCATGAGTCCATAAATCTGTACATAGTCTAAGAATAGCAGTGGGGATGCAACAGCCTCCTCACAGGAAATCCCCAGACATTGCAGAATGTGCTGAGGAGAAAAAGGACTGATGTTACATTTGGGGCAAATTGGGATGCCTCTTTTGCCACCCTCAAAACTCATGCACCTCAGATGACCAGTCGAAAATCGTGAGAATGGCGTTTGATATGATCTGGAACCCTTGAATGATATGGTGGATCCAGGGTGTTTTTGAAAGTACCATGGGTGTACAGGAGGGACTACCCAGGTTCTACATATTAATTCTTTAGCCCTGGAGTAGATCTCAGTTGATGTAAGGACCATGTGGTTTTCCGGATCCACATGATTGCTAGTAGCCGTCTTCGCAATGTCGTCCACTACTTCGTTCCCGAGAAGGCCTACATGAGATAGGAGCCCTGTAGATGAATAGGGTGCCGATCCGAAAGCTGTCGAAAAAAGTGAAGAATACTCCTGCTGGTGCTATCACCGATAGATGGCCAATTCGATAAATGTTGGATGGATGATCGGCTGTCTGTCAGTATCCAAATTTCAGAAACAGCTAGATTTCTTATGTTGTTAATAAATGAAAGACTACACATGATAGCTATTAGCTCCGTTCTAAAGACAAAAGCATGGCAAGCATTTCTTTTCTGAAATTTGATGATGCGGCCTGATAGTTCAATTAACCCTCTAAGTGGATACCTTCCTCCTGAAAAGTTATTCCGAAAGCGTTTTACTCTTATTTTGCTATTCTCTTCAAAAATGCAACAGACTTCAATTCTTTCCCCTTTTTAAAACTTGGGAGGTCGAAAGGGGACAATTTTATGATTTAGTTCGGCGTCTTTGTTCAGTGAGAACCAGGATAGCAATCGTTTACAGCTAGCTATTAAGTTGCCTTGGGCAATCTTGTATGAAAACCGTAGTTCTACTCAGTCACAGTAAAATTAAAACAAAATGAAGGGTAAAAAAACATGAAATAAATGGCGTGTTAAAAGTTGAAAAATAGTTATATTTTCTTCAAACACAATTTATTTTTCTGTCATTTCTTAAAAATTAAAAAAAATATTTTGGTATTGCGATTTGAACCAGAAAAAAGCATCCTGTATTCATTTTTGAATATGAGAGTAAGAAAACGCGCTCACTTTCCTGTTTTTAAAAAATGTTATGAGCTAAAAAGAGTAAAGGCCCTATCTTTTTTTTTAAACAATAAGACAATAAATGGTGCATACGATGATTATATTTATGAAATAAAACAGATCTTTCTCTATTCAATTATATTTTTAATTTAGAATAACATAAAAAATGATTTCAATATACTTTTAATTTATTTAAATTTAAATCATATAAATGATATTTTTATGTTAACTGAATATTTTTCGGAAAAAATCTAAATTTTCATTCCTAGTGCTCTCCTTTTCGAACTCCTTGTATTAAATAAAAATATCTTTTCTACATCGGCATTTGTGATGGACATAACACACATTCAGTCAATAATTTTTAATTTTAATGAGGGATATACTTCTTCAAATGCGCATGACAGTACTTCTAACCATTTTCTACTCAAGTTAAATTTCTTATCTTTCTGTTTCTTTTATTACAAGGAAAAAATGTCCCACATCGATAACTACATTTTCACACAATTCAGTCATTACAAACTTCTATTGTGAGAAAAGTTCTCCTAATTAATTTTGTCTTTCAAAACAGTACACTTAAAACAATTTTGTTCAGTGAAGTTAACCGACAGTTCCACAATGTATTCATACTAGATTTTAAAAACAAATTTAACACTTGGAAATGTATCCTGTATTAAATTTTTCAGTATACACAAATATTTCCTGCTGTAGGGAAGATATAGTATGAGATGTGGTGTGCGGTTGTGAAAGAATGTTTTCGTACGTGTAGACTATTTTTGAAAATTTAAATATCACTGAAGCTGATCATATAACTGCAAATGGGCCTTATTTTAATGTGTGCTGGTATCAAAGTAATAATCTTTACAATATTAAACAGCCTAAGGGTTTATACTCAATATCAAACTATTCGCAAAATGGCTTACAACTTTTATTCTAATTGTAAAGAAACTGAAATATAAATATATCTTACTGCAGTTAAAAATATTCATAATATGTAAGTATCCTATTTCTCCACTAATTTCTGTACATTTTAAAAACTGTAGCTGAATGCAATTTTTTATATTTATAAACGAGGCATAACAGCTCACACAGTCGTAAAAATGTCTTTATCATTTTTAAATATACTACTATAAAACGTATATGGATTGTAAGATCAGTTGTAAAATCCTAAAAGCTTTTAGAGGAACTAAAAACATGTAATTTTGGATTGATCAAATTTTTAATATAATACACAAATATTCATGTTATTATGCAAATACATTTGAAAAATCAAACTTTTCTTCTGAAATAAACGTAATTGAAAGAAAAATGTTTAATTGCAAATGAGTGGAAATACATGTTTATCTAAGGGGTATCCCCAAAGTGAGGTAATCCTCAAACTTAAGACTCAAACTCAGTGGCACAACAATCCATGAAGGCCAGGAACTACTGTGCCCATCATAATACACGTGACCATTGGACGCTGAGGTGCATGAACAGATGTCCCGATTTGGTGGTCTGTCTGAAGAGAGACCTTCAGTGTTTAAGACCCGAAGCAAGCTTGGTACTCATTTATCGACCCAATGTAGCGGGGATGAAAGGCAGAGTCGACCTTGAGCAGCCCGTTAATAGAACCCCAGACCTGTGGTGTGGAAGCACTATACACTACCACTCGATCCTATTCGGTGAAAATAAAATTTAATGTTAGAATCTTATATAAATTCCTAATGAATGAGGGAGTCCAAACTTTTTTTTCCATGTAAACTGTTTAGACGGAAATGGTTAATTATGAACATTTCACAAGTTGCATAAATTAAAATTAACCGTAATAGTTTGCATAAATTTTCAAGGGTGCAAAAGGTGTATTTTGGCTGCACGAATTAATTTTAAAAGGAATACGGTTACGAAAAAGTAGTACAAATCTATCTAAAGTAGGGTTGGTTACCTTACATATTGTCAAACACAACAATGTATTGGAAGCCAATTCCACAATTCGTTGTTATAAAAATGTATGGAAAATTACAAGATTTATTTTTGCATTTGTAATTTATGTATATATAATTTTTCCTAGGAACTTTAAAAGCTAGAGCGGCATCCATCAAAACCGCGGTTCTCTCTCTGTTTTTCCAGATCGCCCCTGACTAAGCCGGCTCTGCCATAGTAAGTGAAAATGCCGGATTTTGTTTGTCAAGATCATTTTATAGCAGACTGCATTTTTCATGTATTTTAGATGGTCGTTTTATATTTTCTACATCAATATCTTACTGTCTGAATTTAAAATTACATAAAATTCTTGACATTCGCATCAATGACCATGATAATTTTTATTAGTATATGAATGTGTCATCAAACGATTACATGACTAATATTAACATATATTATTTTAACCATTTAATTAATATTAAGTATAACATAACGCACTCAAATTTTCTGAACTTTAAAATAAATATTTCGAAAACTACTTCAGATATACTCAAAATTTTTCATTCCTACGCTTTAGCTTCTATGTAAGAATTTATTGTAATTGTATATTCATCAATTTTTTTAGTATATTTTTTGCTCTTAGCAGTAACTAAACCTTATGTATACATAAACTTATTACAGCTTCACGAAAAACTATTTTTTATATAGAGGTAAATGAAAAATATTTTTCGGTATAAACAGCTAACATTCAATTGTTTACAGTCTGATATCCATTAGCTAATGGATAATTAATTTTTGCTTAAATGGTCATAGATAATATAGTTTCGTTCTTTATGAGCAATTTCAACGTTAAAAGAAATAAATGTACTTTTTAATACGCTGAATTTTCAACACATGCACTTATTGGGAAATAAAAACAGAAATACAAGCTGAGACACTAAACAGATAATTTTTATTTACATTCGATCAACTTTAAATAGAAGTCATAAAAATATAAAAATTCCATTTTAAATGAATCTGTTCAATATAGAAAACAAGTTTTGTATCCAAAAAATATTTTTCTTATCTCTGAGATAGTTTTTATTGATCGATATCCGATACGCTTGTTTTTTTAAAAAAATATTGTAATGAAAATTTCTATAGATTCGAATGATTTATTGCAGTAACTCATACAACTCAACCCGAAAGAAGTCCCTATATGATCCGGGGAAACAAATTAAAATGACTAGAAGCATATGTTACTGTCAAGATTATCCGAGATGAAATAATACGAAAAATATTGCTTTCCTTATTACAGAAAAGATTACCAACAAAACGAATATAAATACACTACGAATGAAAGATCAAAACAAGAAAAATGTTTAATAAAATACAAGAGGCAAAATGTTATATCATGTCATGCTATAAATACGTCTTACGCTTCGTCACTCAATGTAAAACTAGAATAAGCCTTTATGAAAACAGAAAATGGTTTTGATTGTTTTACTCGGGTATTATATATGTTTTGATATTAAAAAGAATTGCATAACATTTCAAAGATTCCAATCTCTCTCTCTCTCTCTCTCTCTCTCTGGATAGTTATTACTTCTGAAGTAATTTTAATTTTGGTTTGTATTTATTATTTTTTTTTACTTGGTTATAGTTTTTATTTTTTGTCGTTATGTGATTGTTGTGGAATCGGTTTTTCAATACGTAGGTAAATCCTACTAATTTCTTTGTAGAATAAATTTTAGATATTGATAAATGGTACTGAATGTATTATACTGTTGGACGATTCCGTCGAATCAAAAGACTTCGCCAAATACTACGATACGCAGCCAAAAGTGGAAACCATTCCAGTCATGTTCAAATACAATAATTAAAACCATGTCAGCATTTCAGTGACATTTTTTAAATTTGCGATGGTTATTAGTTTGGCGAAATTCACCGATGGATTAATGCGCAAGTACCTGATAAATTTTAAAAAAACACAATTGCTTCAAAATCAGTTTTAATTTTGCAGACTTAGTTGGCATGGTTGCACAATTCAGTTTCATTTTGGTTGATTTAGTATGATTTTGCTTAGTTCAACAGATTCTGTATTCTGATGAACCCATTTTTATTTCCCTATGTTGTGGACGGAAGTGAGTTGTATTCTGTATAGTTTTTATGGTATGTAACGAAGTTCTTTGACGAAGGTGGAAAGAGAAATTAAAACTGATGTTGCCAATTCAAGTTGATAGGTTGAGAATTAACGCAGGTTGTTATTTTTATACCCAGGTGACTTAGGTCTACAAATGAGACTCGAAGCTTGCCCTTTGGTTTTCAGAATAGATTTTCTACTAAAAGAGTAATTTCAACCAACTGAATGAAACCTCACGGACAAATATGAACAGTCATAAGGACTGGATTCTTTCAGATATTCTCTGAGCAATTGTGATAGGGAATATACACTCTGTCGCAAAAAATATATGCACCCAGAAGAAATCAAGCTACAATCACGAAACTCGGCAAGAATGTAGTCTGGTAAGAGATATGCAAATGATTAAAATTTCGAAGCCAATGAGACAAGGCTAAGTGTGCTATGCGCATATTAGTTGCGCAACTGGGAGAGTTTAAAAGCATGAGTACGAGAGCCGTACGGCTATCCAAACGAATCTGATGACTTTGATAGACGATATTGAGACTTAGGATGCCTCTAAGACGTAACCGGCGGCAGTAAGAGCAGCTGACGAACTTTGATAGGGCCGTATAATAGGCCTCAGAGAAGCAGGTTGGTCGAATAGACGTATCGGCCGCCACCTCGGTCAGAGCGATATGGTAGTTGCTCGGTGTTGGCAACAGTGGATCACAGAAGGTAGAGTGTACCGTCGCTGAGGGTCAGGACGTCCCAGGAACACAAATGATCGCGAGGATCGTGCAATCAGAAGAGTGGCCACTTCGGCACCAACAACGTCGCTAGCATCGATTCAACGCCACTTACCTCCTTCCAGACATCCAGTGCCATCAAGAGAAACCATAAGGAGACGACTGACCGAAGTTGGCTTGAGGAGCCGACGTCCGCTAAGACGCTTACCACTGACCCCACATCATAGGCAGTGTCGACTGGATTTTGCCGACCTCGGGCAACTTGGTGTGTGACAGACTGGAGACGTGTCATCTTCAGTGATGAATCCCGATTCAGTCTCAGTGCTGATGACCACCGCACACGTGTCTGGAGGCGCACCGGCCAGCGGTCCGATCCGGCATTTATTGTCGAGCGGCATACAGCAATTTCACAAGGTGTGACAGTGTGGGGAGCAATTTCTTGGGACACACGATCATCTTTAGTGGTCCTTCAAGGCACTTTGACAGCTCGCAGATACATGGACGATATTTTAACGCCTATTGTGCTACCCATGCTATCAAGTCGCCCAGGTGCCATTTATCAACAGGATAATGCTCGTCCACATACTGCGCGACTCTCCCAACAATGTCTTCAAGGATATGACGTCCTACCATGGCCTGCCAGGTCACCAGATCTTTCGCCAATAGAGCATGTCTTGGACGCGCTGGGAAGGCAACTGCAGCCGTCCCGAGATACAGGAGAATTAACTGCGCAGATGCAAAGACTATGGCAGGATCTTCCACAGGGGGTCATAAGTGATCTAATTGAATCGATGCCACGCCGAATTTCGGCTTGTATAGCTGCCAGAGGTGGCTTTACTACTTACTGATTTTTAACCTTTTTGCAAGCTGTAACCGCTTAATAAAATGATATTTTGTTCTGAATTTTTAATCATTTGTTTATTTTCATATACACTACATGCATACCAAATTTCGTGAATGTAGCTGAATTTCTTCTGGGTGCATATATTTTTTTGCGACAGAGTGTATGAATATCTCTTCCTTCCTCAGTGGCTCCACAGCCCAAGGTAAGCCTTGGCCTTCTCAAGAAGCCTTTTCCAAGCCAGCCATCTTCCTGCTAGTGTTCTCCAATTCTTACTTTTCAAAACTAGGAGATCTTTTTTAAGGCCATCAATCATCTAAGATTTGACCTGCCCTTTCTTCATGTGACAATTGGTTCAGCACATAAGACTTTTTTTTCTGGTGCGATATTCTTTTGTTCTGACAACATGACCTGCCCATTTAATTCGTTGTATTTTGATGAAGTTAACAATATCAGATTCCTTATATGATAGAGCCCGAAATTTGATCGTTTTCTCCACATTCCATTTTCCTGAATTCCTCCAAAAATAAATCTTATAATCTTCCTTTCGTAGATATTTATGATGTTCTCATCTGTTCGAGACATGGACCAAGTTTCACATGCATAATGCATAAGTTAATACTGATTTTAAAAGTATTTTATACAGTAGAACCATTGTTTTTCTTTTGATTGAATTCGATTTCCTATAAATTCCATTAAAACATCTATTAGCCATAGTAATGCTCTTTTGAATACATGAATATATAGCTTTTAATATTCTTTACAGTTTTTAATCCTCTACCGTTAATGCTGGATTTTGTAAACTGAAAATTTACAAGAATTAGCTGTGTAAGGAATCTCCAACACAGCCTCACAAGAGAATTAGTGAGCTCTTTTAATTTTAATATAATTTAAATGTGCGATAAAAAAGCTCCATGATTGGTCAAGTATTACTAAGTGATTTGCTTTTAAATGTTAACTGTAGGGAGACACTCTATTGCATGATTTCATGTATCAGAATTATTCCAAGTATGATTCTACTTTTGAAACTTGCATTTTGGGAAGGAGTGTGGAGCGGGAATGTTTAAACATTTGTGACGGGGCTTTGTCGTAATTACTTCCATTAATCCTTTTGGGATTTCTTTGGGGCCAGAATGGCAATTCTTTCCAACCAACCCAAGAAGAGAGCGTGGTTAAGCAGATTAGGAATCGTATATATTGGAACGTTAGTATTCGCGAAGAGCGCCCAGTAAAGCTAAGGGAAGTGAGGTAAAGTTCTAGAAGAAGAGTGTTAGTGTATTCTGTGAGTTCGATGAATCTGTCTAAAGGTGCCAGGGAAGATAAGCAAAAGCGGGTTCGAGACCAGAAGAGTATTGCCTTAGCCAGGGCAAGACAGATTGAAGGATAAATAGATGATTTACGGACCGTAACTGTTCGCCAAGGAATAACGGCAAGCTTGTTTGTTTAAGCTTTAAGAATGGAGTGGATACTATTAAGTTAGGGAATAATCTATAAATATAGATTCAGTGGTTAATTGAGCTATTTATCAGAATTACGGTTTGCGTTGCATCACTCCTGATCATAAGCCACCTGGTCTAGTGCTGTTGCATTGTATATAAATTAAGATAATAAACTGATTTTATTATGGCAGAGTTTAGTGGTTCATCTTTGGTTCCCTCAGCCATCGGTCGCGTGGATGGTGAGGAGAGGATATCCCCAACCCAGGGGATATCACACATTGTTATAGAAAATTCAGGAACAATGACATGCAGTTTTATTTTATTTATAGTTTTTATGTGTGTTGTGTTCTTTAGCTTAGTTGTGGCAATTCGCACCACAGATTTTTGATCAATCCCTACGAAAGAGGATTTAAGAGCACCTTCCCTATCCGATATGGAAACTCAAAGAGTTAAAAGGGAAGTAGTTGATTGTTTCTAATGGAACTGTGACAACCGGTTTATTTTTATTCAATCGATTACTGACTTAAAAGTTTTCGTCTGATTTTATGTTGTTGTTCCATATGTTACGTGTTTGGTTTGTTAATAAAATGACGGTAGAAAATATTACAATGCCTGTTTGAAGTTCAACAACACGGACCTTGGATTAAAGAAATATAATACAAAATAAAATTTGTTGACTCAGACTTGAACTGGTTTATTCTAATAGAATTATATTATTTATTAGTAGTATTATAGATGGAATTGTGAGTGAAATATTCTAATAGACATCAATGAGGTTATTTTGAGATATGTTTATTTTAATTGTATTCAAGTAGCCCGATTTTTATTCCTCGCTCTATAATGAACTCCAAGAAAGATAATGTCTCTGTATACAAATTAATATTAATAATAGCGGAAGAAATTCAATTTTGATTTTTGTCCAAGTCCGTAAAGTTAATTATACCGATTATTGTTCAGTGTATCTCAAGTAAAGTCTTGTTTTTGTTGCATATTTTAAACTGAGAATCGTGAATATTTTTGTTAGATCAAGAAAAATTACTTAGACTACGCGGTGTGAGGGAAAGTTAAATCAAAGTCACACTATACAGCTGCCCAAGGGTTATTGGTGAAAAACCTCATAATATTGAACCATGTGTGGTGTGCGAGTCTGATTTTTATTTATAAAATTTGGAACGATTTTAAAAGGAAAATTCAGGCTGGATTTCCCTCTATACTAGAGTAGAAATAAATAAATTAACTAAATTATTTATTTTAGGATTTATTTAGGAACACGATACTAATAATTTTTGAGTAAAAAATGTTTTGAACATATATTTGCAACAAAACAGACAAAAGTAGTTTGGAAATGTTTGTTCTGAGTTTTCAAACCACTTAAGTATATATCATTTACACACAGTGAAAATTAAGAATACTTTTCAAATAATGAGCCATTAATTTGTTAAATTTTTTAATGTTATAATTGAAATTTTTTAAATGCTATTTTTTGGAGTTTTGAGGATTCCTTATATTGCCAATGTCTTATAGTCACTCAATAAATCTTTTACATTAGTAATACATTTTGTTAGAATTTACAAAGAAAATTCTGTTTCCCAATTACAAGCAGAGTAATATTAAATCACACAGAATGGCATACATAGAAAAAAGTATCGAATCGTATATTTGACATTTAGATTAGAAATAATAACTGCTGTTCTGTTCTTAGGTCTGAACTTATTGCAGTTTATAAGGGATTGCAATTTTTATTGACACTGCATCTGACTTGTCTTCAAGGACATTTCGATTTTAACTGACAGTCATGCTTCTATACAGCACCTTTTTCTTTGGACAATTGTTGGGGAAATGACAAACCTAAATAGTCTGCATCTTGTGGCTCTACTTTTTTCTAGACACTCTATATACTTTCAGTGGGTTTCCTCCCATATTGGATCGAATGGTAACGAGATAGTCGATTGCTCGTCCAAGTTTGCCACTGCTGACACCTTGCGGGGTAACACTTGTCTAACTTTTGCCGAACTCTCCTCCATTAAAAGGATAGAGTTAAATGCAATTTGGAGAACACCCCCTGCTCACCCTTGCTATCTTGGGTGAAAAACCTCGTTGGTGTGTCACCAACTTAATATTCCTAGGAATCAGCAGACGGTTCCATCACGCCTTTTTAGTAACCACATCAAATCTCTTACTTTTGAACAGGACCGGAAAGACGTCCACGAGTGTCATAGGTGCATGACTAATCAGGCCTCCCCCAGTCATATTCTTAATTCCTTGAATTTCATTATTGACGTTGGTTTAGGAAATCCTATTTTATTTTTTGGATTTTTTTAGTGATTTTTGGTTTTAAGGGGATGGTGCAGCTATATAAGTTACATCATCTGGGATTAGAAACAACAAAAATCGCATTTTGATTTGAATAATCGTATTCTTTAAAATATATTTTTGAAAATATAGAGATTATAATAAATAAGAAAGTGGCAGATATCTTGAGAAAAAATCAAAACGTACGGGGTTTTACTGGACGCCTTCAACACCCCACTATTGTTCGGGTCAAAAGTCTTCCCCAGTACTCTTCCTGAAGACATACGACCAATTTTCTCCCTGTAAGCATTCATTTTCTCACCCGCTACCATTGGATCATTTGTCCCCAGATTCTTTCCCTAGAAATTGACCTCCCCTTCAAGATAGGTTGGTTCTATTAGCTGCGTAGTCGGAGCTATCCCATGAACTATTGACAATGGTCCTAGCTAAGACGCTAATAGGACCAACGAATCTTCCTTACTGTCAGTATTTATATTAAATCAAAGCTTTCCATTTCGTACCCATTATTATACTGCTCACGGAGGAAAGTATAAATGGACTGCCTCATTTATATTGCTTGAGTCTTTAAGATATCGACATAGGAACCTATTTGGGGATTTAATTTGTTTCCAAGAGGAATAGAGTCAGTCTTTGGATTTAGAATTGATTACTAATCAACGAATAAAAACTTTTTACTTGCATCCAGTAGGATAAATTAGATTAAAGTGAATTTTTCGAGTGAAATTTGAACTTTTATGGAAGGCAAGAATAAACAAAGGAAGTCAGAATGATTTATTAATATGTATTACTAGAATCACATAGTAATGAAATATATGTTGCCACATAAAACCCCATCAACATCTTCCATTCGAAAATAAAACCCGATAGATACTTTAAGAGTTCTCCTCCTAGGTAAGATAATTACGTCTTCTGTGTCTATGTTTTCAACTGAAAATTTATTATTTAGTTCATTCAACTCCATTTTTAGATTTTAATTTTGATTGTAATAAAAAAAGGTTTCATTTTATGCCATTTTCTATTTAGTTAGAGAAATTAATAAGAAATAAAAAAAAGCAATTTTTTTTCATATTACATAATAAATGTCCCGCGCCTCGCTCCAGAGCTGGATTATCAAACTCCGAGGAACCCATACTCGAGAGATTAATACTCGACCCAATATATATTCAATCATAATTTTCATCACCCCCATACAGTAACAATTTATTGAATTCAATAATTCTATACATTTACGCTGAACTTACAATACGATTTTAACCTCTTGAGTGCTGCCGGCGTATATAAACGTCTAGATCAGCTAGTGCTTTAATTGCCCCCGACGTTATATATGTCTTTCGGTATACGAACTTTCACATATGAATCTAGTACGGACTTTTCTGTGAACCGCTATCCATAAATTGTTCCGAACACCCGCTTTGGCTAGTTTGGCTGAAGGACCGATTTTCGACGCCAACTTCTGTAATTGTTTTATCAGTTACATTGTTACAACAATGAAAACGAATCTAAGTTGGCGTCGAAAACCGGCAATTAATTTAATTAATGAATTAATATTTGAAAAAACTGTATTAACATCAAGTGTCATCCACTATAAGTTTTAAAAAATGTATTTGGACTTGAATGGATGAATAAGAAGTATTTTATTAAGGATTGAAAATGTGAACAAGATTATATATATATATATGTAGGAATGGATGTGCACATATTGTATCCCTCCTATATTCCTTAATGACGTAATGCCAAGAGAGCGCCACCTATCTGACAAGGCGGTTCGAGGATAACGAGTAAACTAGACTCGAATAGAACTATTGCCCGGGAGACGATGACGAGAGCGCAGGAACGAAACACCTCGTGGAATCCAACGATCTAATGATGTTTCGATTACTTTTTACTAACTTTTAGCCCTCCCTTGTAAATAATTCCCCTTAATAAATGTATATTTAACTCAATCTGGCCGTTGTCCTCTCTCTCTCTCTCTCTCTCTCTCTCTCTATATATATATATATATAGATAGATAGATAGGGAGAGAGTGAAGTAAAATAGTAGGAATTATTAAAATGCATGGTACTTAAAATCTATATAAGATAGTTGTCTAAGATACATTCAGCTTAAAACGTGAGCTTCTTGTTTCATGTATTGTGTGTGCCTTTTATTTTATAAAGCTAAGTTTTACAAAAATGAACTTGCCTGAGACTTCAATTACAGTCCCCCCAATTCTCAAAACGAAATTTTCTTTTTTAGAAATAGAAGAGTATACTATCTTTAAGAGTTTACAATTTAGAACATTTCATTGCAGAAAAATCTATTTTTGTACTGACATGAAATCATATTTACATTCAAAAGGAATTTAAATTTATGTTTTTAAACAGTGCTTAAAATTTTTAAGAAGAAATTTATGCAATTGATTTAATGCAAGATGTGCAATTTATATATATATAAATGCAAGATGTAAAATCGGTTGGCAATTTTTCCTTCAAAATTATTGCATTTACCGCCAACTTCGCCAAGAATGACTAAAAAATGTCATCTTTGAGCTACTTGAGAAAAAAAAATGAAGAAAAATCTGAATATGGAAATATGTGAATTGGTTACAAATGTTACAATTTGAATGAATCGATAGAAAAAAAGTTGAGAAATAAATTATGTATAGTGTATTAGTATTAAACTGTGTTAAACGCATTTTAATGAATACTGATGAATTTTTAATAATACAGAAACAAATTGGAAAAAAGTGTATAAATAATAATATGTATAAAAAAGACGAAGTTGAAATATTTGGATGAAAGCTGTCAAATAAGTAATTGTTTAGATACACGCAATTCTCTCATTTTAATTTTTGGTACAATGGCTGTCAAACTAAATAAATAACTAATAAATGCAACAGAACTTTTTTTTGTAGATTAAAATACAATGTAACGTCACTTATTACAGTAAATACAGCAAGAAGAAATGTTAAATAAATGGTATTAAGTAGGATGGTTTTACATTTAATAATATGAATATGTACTAGTGAATTAAAATGTACAGACTTTTTTCTACCTCGTAAAATGAATTTCTTGCATGCAATGTAAATATTTTTATTATAAATATCAATTTAAGTTTATGAATCAATCATGTATATATAATTCGACAGTAAGAAAAAAAAATGTTTGAATAAATAGGTTTGATGAGGAAAATTGTTTTTTATTTGAAATTTATTTATGGATAGATTAAATGATAATATATAAAGAAAAAACGGAAATATATATAAGTAGAATGTATAACAAAATATATAATAACATTTTTCTTTTGCTGTTGTTTATAACGCCACCTAGTCGAGAGAGTCAGATCGAGGCGCATAAAATTCATCATGGCAAGAGACTAGATGTATGCATGTCGTTAGCTGCAGCTTTGAGGTTGATCAAGCAGGTGACAAAGCTACAGCTGACTTTGACTCGATTCCACCCCTATTTAGAGGGAGAACACCCTGGGGGTAGTCAGGGGCCTCCCACATTTCTTCCTCTTTCACCAACCTCACGACATTATTTAGAGTATCCCCTTCCGACAAAGGCACTATACATTTACAAACATCCATGTCTTCTCCAGGATGTGATTAAGCAATAATATAAAACAACAGAGTATAGCACCGAAAAAGTTAGATTTAAATTTTTGCTGTTTAAAATACTATAAAAAGAAATGCGTATGCTCTGTTACCTTTCGTACTGCTTTCTGCGTTTTGTTGCTTCGTCACGAAGACGATGAAGGAACAGTAAGTCCATTAGCGACGCCCCATGTTGTTCAAAATACTAAAGAGCATTTTCGACCGCCTCCAGTCCCTCACTATGTGATATTTTGTAAGATATATGTGATATTCACTATGTGATATATTTGGTGTGATTGAATTGTTCGGTGTCCTCAACGTTAATGTCTTCATCGTTTTCCGGCATTTTTTCTATTAACTATGGCCTCAGCAGTAATTTCTGCATTGGGTATAAAGCAGCGTTTCTCAAACTGATGGGGCGCGCCCCCTTTGGGAGGCGTGATAATTCTACGAGGGGGGCGCGAGCATAGTGAAAAGTAAAAAGCAAAAGATAATTTAAAAATTTATTGATTTATTAAAAGTAAACAAACAAAATGCATTCTGACATAAAAAATAAAATACATATTTTCACTGAGTATTACATTAGTGCTGCACAATGCATTTTATAATTAATTTACGAATACTAAGTCAAGAACAAGTTTAATAATGATCAGTGACCCCATGGGATTGTCATATAAAAAATTATATACAAAAATTAACACTTATCTTGACAATTTGTACGGCTTATAATGAATCCCTTAAATGCCGGTTAAAAGTTACGGGGAGAAAAGGAATAAATAAAAACAATAAAAAAAGAGCCTCTGGAATAAGTAAATTCAACGCAAACGCTGTCACACAAGGTCATTTTATTCAATTCCAAATATTTCGGAATAATTTAAGGGGTAACAGTGCACAGAAAAGATCGTACTTCGAAAAGACGTGTATATACGTACGGTGAAATTAGCGCACTTGAGTGAGACGTTTATATACGCCAGTGGCGCTTAAGAGGTTAAAATCGTATCTTAGTTTTAGCGTCAAAGTATAGTATTATTGAATTTAATACATTGTTATTGAATGAGGGGGAGCGATGAAAATTGTGATTGAATATTGGGTCGCGAATATTGAAACTTTGAGAAGCACTGACATAAAGTCTTGCTCGGCTTTCTACCAGCAAGCAGTGGCGTAACGTACACCCCATCGTGGGGTGGGCATGATTCGAAAGGGCCCCAAACCTGACTGGCGTTAAGTACTCAATCCTTTGTAAGATCCAGCTTGACCCCCTCCCCTTGCAAAGTCGAGGGGGTGCCCTAATATTCTCTGCAATGCTCCTGCCTGCAAGGGTGGGGCCGAGTTATTCGGACTGCTGGGTTATCGAGTGCCGAGTTTTCGGGACTGTACTTTTTATAATCAAATGTTAATAACAATTAGAATATTTTTAAAAACTATAGAGTGGGAAAAAATTCTGTTACTTTACTAAATTTTAATGATTCAGATGTGCCATGTTAAATGCTTTGTCGATTAGACAATAGTTATTCTATAAAATATCTAGGGTTCGGTCCTAGAAGATCCCACACCCTTGGCGCAAATTATTTTGGTTGGCGATAATTGCGCCATCTTAGTAACCCTGCTTTGATACACTAGATATGGTAACCCTAACTATTTCTGGAATTTTCGTATTTTGTCGGCGGGCATTTCGAATTTTATTTTGCTGTTGGGCTCCGGGCTGGAAGTATGGTTGCATGTGCAAGTGAATATACTTTAGAATTTTTTTACTTTGTTGAATGCAAAAGGTAAGAAAGAATTGATTGAATGGTGTATGAAGGAAGGATTGATTGCTTCGAGTTATGAATGTCCTAAATGTAATGATTGGCATAATGTAACATTGTCGGCAATAAAATGCTTTCTTCGAAATCATACCAACCACACCGAAGGTATGTTTGACCATTACCTCTCAGAATATACATGGAGGCGCTCACACGATCATTCGCTTAGCGATGAGACCTTCAAGGCTTTTTTAAAATCTGTTGTTACTCTGTACCCTCCACTCGGAAAAGATCAAAATGTTTAATTTCTGTATTGTTTAGATATATTTTCATTACACATCCCCTTATTTACATATATTTTCATTACACATCCCTTTATCCCGCTGTATTCACTTGCGCCATTGTCGGTTTTGCTTGGCGCCATCTCATTCTGGCTTGGCGTTTTTTCGGTTTGTCGCCAAAGGTGTGGGCTCTCCTAGGATTTTACCATATCTGGACAAACCACGAGATACAGTAATTTTATACATTTTTACCGACTTGGTAAAGTAAATCATGAATTACAAAGTTATATTTAACGGCAAACACATAATTATGGATTCCCCGCTTTAACGGTAACATATGTAATAAATCAGCGTTTCTCAAACTGTGGAGCTCGCCCTTTTAAGGGGGCGTGATAAATCTACAAGAGGGACGTGAGCATATTGAAAAATGAAAAAAAAAAAAGATTATTTAAAAAAATTATTAAATTACTGAAAGTAAACAAATAAAATACATTCTTACATAATAAAAAATAAAATTATTATTTGCATTGATATAATACACTTTTAAATGTATCAATACTGTACAGTTATTTTATAATTAATTTAACAATACCAAGTTCATAATAAGTTTAATAATTACCAGTGAACCCATAGGCTTGTCACATATAAAATTATACACAAATATTACACTTATCTTAATAAAGTGTACGTTTTATAATTAATCCCTTAACCTCTTATTAAAAGTTACGCGATTTGATCGCCAAAGCCACCGCTGTGATGTATTGGAGGAGGGGGGGATAAATAAGGAAAAACTCTGATATAAGTAAATCCTTCGCAATCACTGTGAAGGTCCTTTTATATTGCATTCCAAAGCGTACGGAATAATTTTATGGGTACTAGTGCACAAAAGAGATCTTACTTTGGAAAGACGTATATATACGCCCAGGGCAATTGACACTTTGGCTAAGCGAGACGTATATATACGCCAGGGCACTTAAGAAAAAGTAGAATTACAGTTGTAATGTCAAAGTATAGTATTATTGAATTCAGTGCAGTGTTATTTGTATGCAGGGGGGCGATGAAAATTGTGGTTAAATATTGGGTCGCAAATATTCAAAGTTTGCGAAGCACTGTAATAAATAAAAGACACAATTAGAGCCTTTTTAATAAATATAATTACAATTTTTTCTGTGTTAATTAATTATCATTTTACTTCCAAGAATCAGTTTATTAGTGTTTTTACTAATTTATATTCCAATAATTTTTAAGTACTTTTTGCTTAATATTTTTTCGGCTTTAAAAATAAAAATATCGAAAAATTTTATGTTTATTTTTAAACGAAGATACGAAAAAGTCAAAAATTTAACACCGGAACGAAGATGTCACACACATATCCCAACATTAGCAATATTTTAATTAATAATATCTGGAACAAAAAAAAAGTCAAGAAAATATTGGCAAAAGCAAATAATGTATTACCCCGTTTAATGTTAAAAAAGAGTTTTATTGCGAAAGGCAAATTATTTTAAAATAATATTACATATTTTTGTATTTTTAAAAGATTCTAAAATAATAATATTTGCTAAGGCTTTGATTATTTATTGAATTACATATTAATTTTAATAGATAAAAATCCTTGTGATATTTAATTTCAATATATTATTTTAACTCCAGTTATTATACCAATTTTGAAATATGTTGAATGATTTGTTATTGTTTCATATTCATATAATTTCTATAAAAAATTTTCGAATTTTATTTTACAGTCGAATAAATTTGATAGAGAATTTAATTAAATATTTTAACTGACATTTCAGATGTTAGAAACACTTCTTGTGATTTAATCTGCATTTTTATTACTGTAATATATTTGATTAAATATTTAATAAATGTTCTACGTTAGCGGGAAAAAATTAACCCTTGAAACTAGTATGCTATATGTTTAATTTTTAGCCAGTTTTTCTACAAATAATAAATTTATATTGTAGAAATATGAAACGGATGACAATTAAACTCTTCTTGAAATAGAAAATAGAACTCATTTTGACATACTGACACGAAAAATATAGCTACTTCCATTTAATATGATACATATGTGGCAAGATTTCATTTCCAGACAAATTGCTCCGATTATTTTATTTATGTTATTAGATATAAGTCCATAAAATGAATTATAATAATCATCTATTAATAATTAAATCTACTGAATTATGCATTTTAATAGAATTAATTGTTGAAAACGACTTAAAAATAGTAATATAATTCTTATATATATTTTATATAAAAAAATTAAATAATTTCAACGCGTTTTATGGCTTTTTTTTTTTTTAGTGATGGCATCTTAAAATATTTTTGAAATTAAAATTCATTTCGGAAAGGAAATTCATATTGTTAGCCTTATAAATATAAAATTAATTTGATTTTTAAGAAATTCTTCTTTTTTTTTTTTTTGCGGGAAAATGTATTTATCTCATTATTTTATACTTTTTAACTCTTTTTACATTTCTATACATGCCATTTGTAATATGTTTTGTAAGTATTAAAATCTAAAAAAAATATAGGAATTGTAAGATAGATAAAATTTTTCTTCATACATGATAGTAAAATTAAAAATTTATACATACATATTATTTTCAACGATACTTGTGGAAACAAGAATCAGCATATAGTAAATATTACAAATGTATCAAATATATTTTGTGAATGGATATATGTTTGTAATACATGCAAAAGGATTTGTAAATTAAATAGAAGATGAATAGAATTTGGCGAAAAATATCAAGGATTGGCTTATTCAATTCATACTATTATAGGACAATATCTATATATTTATTTATCTTCGTGGAATTTTCAATCGTTAATAAAATACATTTTAAAACGCTCGATTGAGCTGAAATTTTATAAACATGATTATTTTGGATGACAACATAGTAATTTAATTATAATTAATAAAAATTAATTGATTAAAACTAATTATTTAAAGAATTACAAATACAGCCACGTTGGCATCGTTTTTAGCGATCATTTTAGCGACGTGTTAAAACTTGAAAATGTTTTTTTCTCACGTTTTAAAGCATTCAGTTGAACTGAAATTTTACATACAGGATTGTTTTGAATGACAATACGATACTTTAATGATAACTAATAAAATTAATTACTAATTAATGTTGTAATTCTGTCATATGTACATACATCTACACTATTAAAATTCGTAGGTAAACAAACGTATCTATGTATATATCACAATTTTCTCAAGAACCACAAGACGCAGAAACTAAAAGAAGGTATCAAAATTTAGGGAATAATCTGCGGAATCCGTTTTGACTATTTACATTCCGATATTCCAATTAGTTAAAAAGATATTAATTAAAAACACAAAAATCTTCTGATATTTTAAAGATAATTTTACCGTTCTAACTGAAGGAAAGCGTGGCATGGTTGATTAAGGCGCTGCTCTTTAAAACGGCAGAAGCCTGAAGAGGAAAAACAAAACGGGATATTGAAAAAATAAATTTTTATGTTAAAGGTATTAATCCCCAAAATATATATATATTTTGGGAATGATCCGAGGAATCCGTTTTGATCATTTATATTCCAATATTCCAATTAGTTAAAAATATATTAATTATATATATATATATATATAATCCAATATAAAAGAATTTTTTCAATATATAATCATATACATATACATACACATATATATATAAATTTATACATATATATACATATACACAAATACATAAACAAAAATATAAAAATAAACATATAATTATATACCTAAGATATAACTAAAAGTATCAAGCAGGCACATAGTATAAAGACAAATTCCTGGCCTTAGGAACCAGGATTGCAGGTTTAAACAAGTTTTGCGGCACCAACCTTCACCTGTAATTTGTCATACTATGTACCAAGAGGAAAGGAAAGAGTTATATATGTAGAATTTAAATATTAAAAAATCATTAAACTAAATAACATAGGAACATAAACATAACCTACTAAATCGTAGTTAAAACGATGGCCAAGAGTACAGTAACGTGTTCCCGCCAAATAGGGAGAGCAGAACCGCATAAAGTTAATTGCGATACGATATAAGAAACGATTAATTGCGATACGATATACGATAATAAGAAATATATATATACTTTTAAAAATCATAAAAATTAAAATCATATAAAATTAGCGTAAAATATAAAAGAAACTCAAAAATATATATTAAATTTTTTTTAAAAAAATAAGCATGTGACGCATATATATATATATATATATATATATATATATATATATATTCTTTTTTTATCAGTCGTTATCAATTAAGTCCGAAAATTTTTTTTTATTTTAAAGTAATTAATCACGTTCTGAAATTTGAAGTTTTATCTATATTATAAATATTGCAGATAAAACAAACGAAATATTTTTTAAAAAAATACTTACCTAAAGCAATGTTTAAAACTATTCAAAATAAATTTAGAAATTACCTTCTTTTTATTTAATTTATGGAATGGCTCATTATTTTTTTAAATAAAAACATTCAGGCAGAATTTCTCTCTCTTTGTGAATAACACATTCTTAACAATTCAAACTAATCACACTGTAAATGGTTTTCAATAACTATTTTTTTATACGTAATCTGTACAAAGATTGATAAAATATCTTAAAAATTACGGTTAAAAAAATGTGTTTTTCAACTTTTTTCTCTTTTGCGATAAATATGTAATCATGAAGTCCGAAAAAAATTTTTATTTTAAAGGTATTAATGACGTTCTGAAATTTGAAGTTTTATCTGTATTATAAATATTGCAGATAAAACAAACGAAATATTTTTTAAAAAAATACTTACGTAAAGAAATGTATGGAATGGTTCACTATTTTTTTTAAATAAAAAACATTCAGGCAGAATTTCTCTCTCTTTGTGTGAATAACACATTCTTAACAATTCAAACTAATTTTGGTTACAAAAGCAATCGTTTCAATAGCTATCTGTAATTTTTTTATTAATTACTTATAGAAATTTGATTTTAATAAATATACATATGTTTTTTTAAAGGATTATTTCTATTATTTCATTACTAAAGGAATTCTTTGTTAATTAAAAAGTACATCGTCTATTATTTGTATGAAGTTTGAAAGCATTAACATAAAAATAAAACCCGAAAAAAAGTTTTTACTTTAACGAAAAATCTACCTTTATTTTAAAGGTCAATTCAATGCTTTTTCCTGAAGGAACCGATGGTGCGATTGTTAAACCGGCTGCGCTTTTTGAAACGGCAGTTCCCAGGTTCAAAACTATGGAGGCAGAAACTTTCAATTTCTCATTACGCTACTTTTTAAAGCTTTATTCTTAGCGTCAGAATCGTTTTCTTTTTATTATTACTTCACATTAATAATTTTGTAAATTCTAATGCAATATTTTTTTATAAGTCATACATCGAAATTTGAAGCTATATCTTATCTGTGAGGAGGAGGGTAAGATAGAACAATAGATTAACACTTAAAAGAACTGTGTTCGGACTATAGAGAGGGGAAAAAACCTGTCTTAAATCAAAAATAAGTGGAATGGAGCAAATTTCGATAAAGGGAAATTTTTTGACATAATTTTAGAAATCACTCACATTGTGTGTGTACAAACAAACACACAGAAATGCTGGAGTCACGAGGAAAATAGAAAGCCCGAGAAACGCTGGGCTAAGCGGTGGAGGGTGGAAGTCATTTTGAAAATGAGTATTAGAAGTTCTAATTTTGTGAAAGAAAGGGAAAATTTATAACAGTAGAAATAGCCCGTGCAACGCCGGGCCATGCAGCTAGTATTTACATTAACAGTAATTATTTAATAAAAAGTAGCTAAAATAAAAATTTTCTTTGTTGATCTAAGTAGGAATTAACTTAAAAAAATTTTATATCATTTTTTTAAACTAAGAGTGGATGCTTTTTAACCCTTTTGTGGGCCATTTATTTCTCTTTTGAGTTTCTCGCTGTTTTTTATGTTTTATTAAAATTAAACAAATGCACATTTAAGGAAAACTATCTTATGTTGCCAAATTTTATGCTTATACGTATAAGTTTAAGGGGTGGGAAGAATACTTCCCAAAGAACCATTCACCGTCTTAAAGGAAACTAAATTTAATGGTTATTATTTGCCATGAAAAGATACGAAGCATGTTTCAATGCACAAGGGGAAATCACATTCTGCACACATGTAGCATGTCTTCTTTTCGTGTTCCTTTCTGCAATATTCCCTGCATCGTCTATAGTTGGAAACCATCTTTGGCATATAATTTCCCACACTGGCTAAGCACACATCGTCCGGAACTACTCAGTTCTTCGCTTAGAAGCTAGCAGGACGTCCTTTTTTTTTCTTGAGGAATATCCCTCTATTAGCTGACTAGCTAATAATATGTGGAATGTTAGCTGATCTAAACTTCTGTTTCTTTTGTTCTCTTAAAACTATATGAGTCTATTTATAATGACAAGGTCAATAAAAAAATAACAATACGATGCCACCCTTTTACAGATCTTCTTGTTTGGTATCTTTCTTTTCTTTGATCGAAGCAATCAACTCCTCCCATGACATCGTTATATACAATGACAGCTTTTGGACAAGATATTTCTTCTTTAGTATCGTCTTTTAGTCCGATTTCCAGATGTCATAATCGCTGGATTATGTAAAGTAGCACAAAACTGAAGTAAAAACTATAATAGCAAGGCCCATCGTTATAGCAGCAAGGCCAATACATTATAATGTGTATTTTGTACGATCATGTAGATGGGAAGTAACCTTCCCAAAGTCCATGAAAGGGTTAAAGGAAGAAGCAATAAATTTGTATCTTTCCCTATCACCCTTTAAAAAATCTCTATAAATCTTCATAAAATTACACAATTACTTAGCAAGAACTATGAACTGCAGTTTCATTTTCACATATTTTCATTTTCACATATATCACATACCAGTTTTATTTATTCATATGAGTGGGAATTTTATGTGAAACTGCACAATAATATTATATTGTATCTAAAAAAATTCTTCGATGTAATTTGCAAAAAAAGTTGAAGAATGTCTATATACTTGTTCAATAAACATTGTTACTGCATCAAAAATGTTTTTATGACTCTTTCCACAGCTTTGAATAAGACATCACGCATACTTTAAATCTCAGCAGAGAGATTTTTTTTGCATCATTTTCTGGAAACAAAGTGAAAGAATGAGAGTATGTACATCTAATAAACGAAAAATATATGCTACGCTAAAAATCCCGAATGACTAACTATTTAATGATGCAATAAAACTTACTGCCCCGTAATAGATGCTTTTAGGGCGTCCGTAAAGTGAAAATGCTTGTAAAACAATCGTAATTTTTTTTAGTGTACGGGGTTTTCAATTTGACCTGAATGAAGATTGATGAGTTTTATTTTTGTTTTGATGATATAATCGGGTATATACTTTGTTTAGAGTGTTAGAATCCAGAATGTGAGTGGTACGTTTTTTATTTGTGTTGTATCTTTGTTTTGTGTGATTTTTTGAACTCTAAAACATGTTCTGCTTCAAAAAGTTTAAACAATAAAATTTTGCAACATTGTAATTTTAAAGTAATTTTTTTTTGTGGTGGTCGTAAGGAGTACATTTTGTTCAGAAAAAAACATTTTTTGTTTTGTTGAGAAAAATGCTGTTCCCAGACACACTAAAAAAGGAGATATTTCGCAATTTTTCTCGTTCATCGGTTTTATCCGATAAAATGTTTAACCATGCGAAATTTTATCATTTTAAGCTTTAAATATTTAAGTTTTATAAATATTCACTACCGTTATATTACACTCCATTTTGTTTAAGTTTCAAAAGTACCATTTTAAAAATATAAATAAATTTATTTTATTGATAATTTCTTAAATAACTTGAAAATATTGCAATTGAATTGAAAATAAAAGCCCTATTTGTATAATATTAATGAAATTCAGTAAGTTATATTTTTAGAACTTTATTTTAATGCATACCGAGAATTATACAGGGGACCATTGATGAGTTCCTTCAAAATATAGATACACAATTTTCTCCCTTTAGCAAGGAATAAAACCATTCCTTTTAAAGTCTTATCCTCATCAGATGTCTACACCATTTATGAATTACATTATTCAGTTGTTTTGATATGCATCAACTTTCCTTTTTTCCAAATTTTAAAAATGTCAGTAAATATCAGTAAAGGTATTAAATATAAGTGGTACTTGAACCTATGATCCATGGACAACGCAACTAGTAACTTTGTCTTTAGACAATTAAGACATTTATTAGAGGTATGCGATGTATTTCACATACTAGAGTAACCGGGTGCAGTCACAAATTTCATGACTATATTTGGTGATGATACCCAGTGATGATTTAACTTTTTAAATACCGTGGATGAACTTCGTCATACAACTGCTGCGGTAGAGTCTAAAAGACCGTTCTAAAACTAACTCCAGTTGTTAAGTTTTCCGAAGCTGAAGCCAAATTATACTCTTGTATATCTTATAAATACAACCAAACCCTTATTAAGAAAAAAACCCAACTTATTATAACAATGATGATGTCAGTGATGGCCTTGGACAAGAATAATCCGTCTTCATTTAACTCTAAATTTAAGTGTTTATATTATTTGCATTATATTTTCATTATATTCTTAGATCATCATTGAGATGGGATCGTCGCTTTCCAATTTGTAATCATCTTCAAACAGTTCTTCGTCGTTAGTTGGCTCTTCATTCTTTGTGCCATGGCGTCGAATGCTTCTTACGTTTAAAAGCTGGCAGGCTTCCAAAACACTGAGAGCGTCATGAGACATGCGCATCAGACAAGTTCAGAGCAGATTTTGTGGCTTGGCAATAGCGGTCGGCACCACATTATTTTATTTTCAAAATAAAAAAAAAGGGTGACTTTTTTTTTGAAAAAAAAATTAATTTTTTTATTACGAGAAAATTTTTTAAAAAAATCTGAAAATTAAAATTCCTTGGAATGACTAAACAGAGATAATGTATAACATTTTCAGAATAATACTCTGGAAGTATTCGGAAAACAAAGTATGCCATTGTAACAAACAACATTAGTTATTCACGTGCATTCAAGGCCGGATTTTGTCATCCTCATACATATATTTATATGCCGTTTCCCACTTTTTCTTAACTTGATATCTTGAATGTTTATTTGAGGAGGCTATTTTTCCTCCGAAAAAATCTCACCAATACGTCAATATTGCTTCCTGCTGTATTAATTTCATGCTAAAATTTCAATATTCGCAAGTCAAGCCGTACCTTAATTTATAACGGCGATTCGATGGAAGCTTTAACGAAATGTTGGCGATAGATCCAAGTTGGCATCCTTTATGGTTACAATTTTAGCGAGTTGGTAACCGTATGGATGCTTCTGGAAATTACTGGAGAAATCTATGAATATATGATGATATATGACGTAAGCCAGTGTTTCTCAAACTGTGGGGCGCGCCCCCCTACCTTACGAGGGGGGCGCGAGCATATCGAAAATAAAAGATTTAAAAATATTTAATTTGCTGGAATGAATTAAAACAAAATGTTTTCAGATATTATAAAAAATGCACTTTTACTCTGATATAATTTATAGGCATGCGCGCACGATATTAAATCATCAAAAATAAAAACTTCTTCAATACCTAATTAGCTATCTTTGATCCTATAGCCAAACAAAAAAAACTTTTATTTGATTTGCTGTAATCCCATGATGAGAGATTTTATTATTACGCTTCCTTTTTAATCCTAACATACTACTCATTCAGAGAAAAAAAAGATCCCGGACCCAGATTCCAAAAACATTTAGGAACATAAAAAATTCATCACTGTCATTATTTTTGAAATACTGCACATTATAGCTGTAATCTGTTTGACCGCCTAAGTTATTGGTACAGTTAGTTATGACCCCTCTCTTATGTGTTTGTTTCTCATTTAGGGAAGTTGTAAGTAATGTATTTCTGTGTTGCGCTTTTTTTCCATGAAAAGAGTTTTATGATATTTGAAAAACCACGGAAAGTATATATATATTTAAGAGCATTCTAAAATATATAAAAAGCACAACGAAAAACGTTTTACAAAATTTTTTATTAGTAACATATATATTATCATAATGAATACACTTTTTACCTGGAAGTGGTCACGCGGGACACACAGATTACGAAATCATTAATTCTGGCAAAACTGTTTATTTGTTACCAAAGAAAAGTTGAAAAGTCCTTGAAAGTAGGTAAGTATATTTTCTCATAATTAAATTATTCACTCAAATTACGATTTTTATTGTGTACTATAAAAATAATTATAAAAAAAGGATTGGGGTGACTCAATAACCCCGCTGGACCATTAGTATCGAGTACGCGCCTGCTCCAGGGTTAAAACATGTTGAAGTCTTTTCGCTTTAAATATTAAAAATAATACAATTATTCTTCATCTGAATTTTATATTATTTTTCATTATTCAACATCAATTCTAAATGATAATTCTGTAGGGCTTAAAATTATAGTTCGCTTTAAACTAATTATACTTTGAGCAATCATTTAAAAAAAATCATTTTACATTTTTGTAAACATTGTCGCACACTTGGCTGTACTTTCCTTACAAAATTCAGCGATTATTTAAATAATGTTTCATTTTCTTATAAATGAACTCGTGCAAGCGGGTACTTCAGCCGGTGTACTTTTAATGTATTAGTGCTCCATAGTAGTTTATAACTAATTAATTAATACTAAATTAAGAACAAGTTTAATAAGTATTAACGACTTCCATGGGCTTGTCTTGCAAAGCAAAGATTTTATAAGGAATGCTTATGATTAGAAATTGACCCACTGAGTTCTTTTTCTATATTTAGCGCAGATATCTATATTTTGTCTTCTAAGCAGCCATCGCATTTTGCAATATGTTCAATTTAAAAATTAGAGAAAGGAAAAATAACACACATAATAATTATCCTATTATTTTATTTATTTATTTATTACTTAAAAGTAATATACAAAATTTAATACTTGTTACTAATTTGTATGGTTTATAATTAAGATCGCCTATCATAGCTTTAGCATCAAAGTTCATTATTATTGCATTAAGTGCATTATTAATGTGTAAGGGGGGCGCGATAAAAATTGTGATCGTAAAGGGGGGCGCCAGTATAGAAAGTTTGAGAAGCACTGACGTAAGCGGCTCTTTCGAGAAAGATACGTACAGACTATAAGTATGAGCCGCTCGCTTCAGTTGAGAAAGTATTGTTTTGACCACTGTGAGTCGACTAGTGATTAGTTGCTACTATCGAGAGAGTGCTTGCGAATAATTCTAAACGTTACGTATTTGTATTTTTAGACACTGATAGCTGTGTTTGAGCTCTGTAGAAAGTGTGAAGACCTCCGAGGATTTATTAAGCGAATTCTAGCGCTGTATCCTGTATCTCAAGGATTATTTTTCTAAAATAAATCTCCATCGATCCTGAAGAACTATGTTGCAATTTGAGTCTGATAGCATTAAAGTTTCAAACTCCGATAACAATAATACAATATACATACTAGTACGTAATAATATACATACTGATGTCCAAACTTAAGGTCACAAATATAACATCTGGGATAAATGGAGAAATATTCATTTTTTAGCGAAATTTGGCGCTGAACAATATTACTGTGGGAAGAAGCGCAGAGTAACATGACGATGTGGATGTAAGATGAATTCTTATTTAAAAACAGTATACATCAAAATCGGTGAAATTGTGATGCATTACATCTCAGGAAAGGTTTGTCGAATTTGAAACGCATTCCAATACAAGCCAAAAACGAGCCACCATTCTGTTAATGAGGATGTCGAGAAATGTTTACAGTTTTAAATCACATTCGTACAAAAGCGGGGTTTTAACATGGACCGGGGATGAGGGATTTTAATGAATTTACCTAGACCATTCTAAACATATTTTATAACAGGGGTCAATAAAACTTTTAGCTCTGGCGTGCCAAACAAACCTACCAATATGATTCTTGGTGCCACACAGTAAGATATGTTTTGAACATTTCGATTCCCGCGATAGTGTATACCGAGTTAGAGAACAGAGGTCAATAATATAAATTTACAGTTTTATTATGTATTAATTTTGTATCATTTGAAGATATTTAATAACATAAAAATAAGCAGCATAAAATATATTTATTTCTTTGACAAAAATACAAAATAAATAAAATTGTACATATATTTAGTAATTTAAAAAAAATTTATTAAAATAAGAAACAGCCAATATAAAATATAAGTATTTCCCTTCATTATAGTTCAATAAAAAGACAAGTAATATAAAAAAAATTGAAGTCAATTCCTACTTAGATCAACAAAGAAATTTTTTATTTTAGCTACTTTTTATTAAATAGTTACAATTAATATAAATATGTACATATGACAGAATCACAACATTAAGTGGTAATTAATTTTTTATTAAATATCATTAAAATATCGTATTGCTATCCTAAACAATCTGTATATAAAATTTCAATTCAACTGATTGCTTTAAAATGTGAGAAAAAAAACCTGTTCAAGTTTTGACACAAATCGCCAAAAATGTCGCTAAGTGGCCAACATGGCTGTATTTGTAATTCTTTAAATAATTAGTTTTAATAAATTAATTTTTATTAATTATAATTAAAAATTATTGTATTGTCATCCAAAATAAAATCATGTATATAAAATTTCAGCTCAATTGAGCACTTTAAAATGTATTTAATTAACAATTGAAACTTCCACCAAGATAAATAAATAAATATGTAGATATGAGCAAATAGTAGGAATTGAAGAATAAGTAAAAGTTTTAAGGTGAACTTAATGCTTGCACCGTTCTATTTTCATATCACAAAATTTGGGGTATAATTTGTAACTTTCAATTTGAAATTATTGTGTGGATTCAGTTGTTAAGCAATTTCTTTGCGGACTCAAAATATTTTTCATATGATAAAGAGTATTTACTTATACATATAAAACCAAAAGCGGAAACCTAAGTACATGCATATCTCTCTCTTCAAACAATTAAGTATCTTCAGCAATGACATTCAATAATTTATAAAATAGCTGTAAATTTATCTTTAGAGTTATCTCACGTTTTTTTTAAAATTATATTGACTAATTCGTAGAGTAGAGCAGAGTGCCACTGAGAATTGTAACGCGTGCCACATGTGGCACGCGTGCCCTGGATTGTTGACCCTAGTTATATCAGATTGAGTTTGGACACTTCACGGTGTGAAATAATTTATCGTAAAAAATATTTCTAGTGACACACAGATTTCGAAAGTTTATCAAAATAACAAACTGCTTAACCATCGTTTATGGTTTTTTTAAGAGGGAAATTTATTCTATGAGAAATTAATGTGTTAATTGCATTTGCGAGAAAATAACAAATGCACATAAATCTTTCAAACTTTTTCATTAAAATACAATTTTTGGATTAAAATTTTTTTTATTATTACAGAACCAACCAAAATTGTTTAATTAAGTAACGTTTTAATATTTCCCAATCTGAAAAATTTTCCGTTAATTCATAATATTACACTCTGAAAAATCTAACAAAAAAAATGCTTAAAGCCAGACACGCAATCGATGGTTTTAATGTTTTGCTAAACTGATGTCATTAATTTGTCGCATAATTAAACATTAACACTGAAAAAGTAAAGAATATTTAGATTAAAAACTCCACACTTTGCAATTAAGAATTTATTGAGGACACATCGTTGTTTTAAAAATATGTAAAAGGTAAAAGAATGTAATTTTACTCTTAATTTGATTTCTCTTGAAATGCGGGATAAATTTTATTGTTTAAAAATGTAATTACTTAATCTACATTTATATAATATTATTTTTGTCTTTTTAAATAACCTTTTCATCATAAGCTTAAAAAAGTTATGCGTGAAAATTTTAATACTAGATAATTAAATTAAGTTGAATATTATTATCTTTTTTTTTCTTCTTCTCTTGAACGGGTGAAAAATGACCGTGAGCGATATTTTGCCCACATTTTGATTAAATATTTCATAATGGTTATACATAATTTTTTGAAAAAATATGCACTTTCTGAAATGTTTCAATTAAAAGTACTCACGGAGATCTTTAATCCTGACTAAAAAAGGAGCTAAGAATTGAAAAATATGTGTATTTAAGAAAATGTAAATTGAAAATTATATATATATATATATATATATATATATATATATATATATATATATATATATATATATATATATATATATATATATTGGAAAAATATTTTCACAAGCATAGTTTCTCATTGAATTCGAATAAAATTAATTCAATAATTTCGTTTACAACAAACACTGAATTGACAAAATATAAAAGGGAAACAGAACTTACAGAAAACACTTTATAGAAAAAAATAGATTGAATTTAGATTTTTTTTTATTTAGAATAAAAGTGTTTCTCAATCTATTAGATGCACCCCTTAAGGGGGGGGGCGTAATAACTTTATTAAAAAGTCGAAACATTCTAACATATTAAAAAATAAAATACGCATTTACACTGATATACTCTACATATAAATGTATCAGAACTACACAATGTATTTTATAATTAATTTTAAAGTACTAAATCAAAAAAGAACAAGTTTAATCCTTTATCTACCGCATTATGCTTTATTGCAGTTTCTTTTTTCATGCAATATTTTTTTTGGATCACTACATTGAAAATTAAGAGATATACACAAACAAAATACTCAACTTTGGGAAATTTAATTCCTTAGAGCTAATTAATTAATTAAAGATATTGAATTGTAGAATTAATTATATACACTGTTCACTTAAAATAAATAGTCAAATCGTTTTCTAAGGTCTTCATTAACATATAAAAAAATAAAACACTTAAATTTTGACATTACTATTTTTAGGGGCAAAAATGATAATCTTCGCAATCCGCTGAAAATGCCGTCAGTTGAACACGCAATTTCTGTTATAAAACTATTCACCTTACCCGCTAAAATAATCACCATAGAACCCGTGCTGCCATATATCTTGGAAGAGTGGATTTCAAAGAATATTCCTGTTAAGTATCGTCAGAATATTCGTAAAAATGGTTATTTTATATAATTTAAAGTGATTAGTACCGTCGGTAGATAAAGGGTTAATAAAACTTTAAATCAGTATTTTTGATCTCTACTCTGAATCCATTGCAGCTAAAATTGAATTGTTACAAATATTTCTTACTGTGTGACACACTAGACCAAATTGGTATATTGGTTTGGCACACCTCAACTATAAGGTTGCCGACTCCTGGTTTAATTTATTCTGATTGTCACAAACAGCTTATTATTTTGGGGGAATCTTCTTAATCCAACTAAATATATCTTTCATGTTCCCAAGAGTCTTTTTTCCCCATTCCCATTCCTTCATTTGTCACATTTTCAATTTGGGTACGCTCCCCCATCTTGTGAAGGCCTGAGTTAGTCTATAATCACTGGGGCTTAGAACCCTCCCCCCTTCCTGTAGCGGATGACCGGAGATTTGGGATTACACGAGTTACTCAGCGGGAGAAAAATAGAATGAGGAATGGTCGCGGGGAATTAGAGGGTGCCTAATAAATGCTCTCGGGCCTCCTAATCAAGGAAGGTCCATCATTAGGGGACAGGGACGAGCTCTTACGTCCCCTTCTCTGGGCGCTCCCCTGGAGGGTATTTTTGAAGATGCATGACTGCTGATGTCTTCTGGAGAAAAAGAATGGACATGGAATTTGCAAAAGTGTCATACAAAGAGTGGGAATGGGATATCGGTGAATACGCATTCTAGAAGTCTGTGCAGAAGATTGGGCTTGCTGTTCTCAATTTCGAGAATTGATATAATTTTTTGCAACTGTAAGCATGCAAATGTAAACTAGTGCTTATACGTATATTATTGATGTTTACACCCGATTGAAAATATTTATAGATCTATAAAAATATTTGAAAACGCTGAGTTATAATGTTAACGAAGATCTAGCAGTGTAACTTTATAATATATATGTGTCACAGGGAAATTATTATATAAATTAGGGATTCCATCAAATCCTTAAGGGAGATGATCAATCCCTGCAAGTTAAAATAATGTGTTTTTGAGGTCTTTTCCCTGATGTAAGTAAGTGATTTGATCAAATCCCCGAACTGTGTTAGTGAAATGATGAAATGAACGTCAGCATTTATAGAGCTCTGTTTTCACTTGTTACCACTCTCTTTTACTTCTCACCTCCCTCTCACGTGCCAGGCAGCACCGGGCTTCTGACGTGACGCATCAAAACAAAATGACCTTAATAGCATTGCTTAGTTTTATTTAATTATATTCTTTGCATTATTACTTTTTGGATTGATATATCACTTATTGTATGCCTGACAATTAGAAACTGGACAAAACATAAATTGAAGAAGGTAAACAAACAAATTAGGAAATTCGACCACTTTTTAGATAAGAAAAAAAAATTTTCATAGTAAAAAAAAGGCTATTTTAGAAATGGAAATAATAACTGAAAAACAAGGTGTTACAAATAAAGTAGGATATTTCTGAAGTACTATATTAATGTATAATTTTTTTTTAAAATGTTTGAAATTCTACTACAAATATCATTTTTTTTTAAAAAAATACCAGTTTTATTATTTAATTATTTTGTTAATTAATTTCGAATAAATAATCTGTAATTCAACGATTATTGTTGTATTAATTACTCTACTTTTAATAATCCACCATATTTGCTAAATAAACACTTATTGACAATATTATTTCATCATGTCACTAAAACAAGTTAGGGATTTGATCAAATCACTTACTTTCCCTAGGGATATCACCTTACAGAGTTCTTATTATAACATCTTGCGTAAATTGATCATCTCCCTTAGAGATTTGATGAAATTCCTAATTTAATCAGTTCCCTGCGACATATATAGTTTTTAACTAATGATAGAAAAAATAAACTTTTCAATCTTTGTTGAATAAAAAAAAAAAATTGAACTTTTTTTTTCATTTAACAAAGATGGAACACGAATATCATATCCCTATTTAAATATTTTATATGTAGTACATTACTTCCTCATGCTATTCCTTTTTTTAATCAATAACTGCTTACTGAGAGTAACATATTTCATATCTCTTCCCTAATTCTGGAGTTCTTAATTTATTTTAAAGTTTACTTTTTTAAATAAGTACTACATAGTCACGATCAAAAGCAACATAGTGGCTGTTGGTGACGGATCTCGTAATTTTGAACTATGATTAAGTGGCGAGGATGACACCTTAGCTGGAACCACCTCTTCTTGTTTCCACATCATGGCAAAGGGTGGAGTTTGAGACTCAACAAATATAACGTGTATCAGTTCCTCTACACGGTGGGTGTTATGTGGTAACAGCACACGAAAATATCCATGACTCGAGAAAAGGCGACTACAGAAACTATATATATATACATGTATAGTTTCTGTATATATATATATATATATAATCCAATTAAAACTTAAAACTAATACTTAGATGTAACATTGTATATTAAGGATTTGAAATTACATAGTAATATTTATGATAAAAGAGATGCCTTTAATTTTAACATTCTTAAAGTGCCTTACTGAAATCAAATTTATCAATATCTATATATAGAAATATTATTTTTAACTATATTTATCGCAATAATGTTTTAGTTAGTGATAAGGCTAATATTTATTTAAACATTAATAACTTTATCAAACAATGTATAGGACATGGATATCCCGCTAACTTTCTTTACAATTATATTTCTAATAGTTCTTAGTGACATACACTTTGTATTAATAACTTATTGACATTATGGGGTTTTTTTAAACTAATTATACAATTATTAAATAGATGGCGCTACATGTTTTATAATTCAATAATATTTAAATATTTCTAGGATTCATTTATATTTTACACTAATATTTACAACAATATTTATTTATGAATTTTTAAAAGTATATATATATATATATATATATATATATATATATATAAACTTTATATTTTTCTAACATAATTTAACTTTATGCGGTTTTCCCTCTCTTGTATTTGGCGGGAAACATAACCAATTGGTACACTCCCAAAGTAAGTCTTACTATCTACGTTTTGCATCGATTTTAAATCTATAATGTGAATACTAGTAGGCTATAATTTTATAATTATATTTTATTAGTTTAGTGATTTTATTACATTGTTTAAATTCCTCCAAATGTTATTCTTTCCTTTCCTCTTGGTACGTAGTATGACAAACTACAGGTGAAGGTTGGCTAGCCCTAAAATCTTGTTTAAACCTGCAATCTTGGTTTCTAAGGCAAGGGGTTTGTTATAGTATTACTGTGCCTATTTCTTCCTATTTAGTATAGTTATCTTAGTTTCTAACTATCTGTGTATCTTTATGTTTTGGATTATATATATATATATATATATATTGTACTATATACATATACTATATATATATATATATATATAACTTCAAAAAAACTATGATGTGAATTTTGTGATATAGGTATGAAAAATTAAAACTGGATAGATATTACACCTCCAATTTTCAGTGTTGTCACTGGATAGGTATTAGACTTGGATTCCATTTTAGATAAGTGAAACTCTTCAATTAATAAAACAAAAAAAAACCTTCCTAAAATTTTATAAAAATAACAGCGAAACACAAAAATTGTCACTCATCCGGTATAGTGGTTAGCGACGCTGACTGCTGTGTCGTAGGGTGTATGTTTGAATCCCGGAGAAGACATGGATTTTGTAAATTTATAATGCCTTCGCGGCATGGGGCTACTATAAATAGTTCCGCAAGTCCTTTTGTGTGGTTGGTGGAAGGGGAAGAGAGGTGGGAAACACCTAACCACCTCCAGGTGTCCTCCCTCAAAATTGGGGTAGAAACGAGCCAAATCGCACTGTCACCTGTATGGTGCTCAAATCTACTGATAACGTCAGGCGTCACTTAGTCCTTTGCCATGATGAATTTCGTGGGCTTCTATCTGGCCTTTGCAAATCAGGTGGCACCAGCAACAACAACAACTGTATAAAAACTAACTATTTTCAATCACCAATCAGGTAGTAGTTCCATAATGGTAAATCCTGCTGCGAAGTTTTTAGAAAATATCTTCTGAAACGGATTTCTTTGGGGGAAAAATTGTAGAGATTATTTTTTTTAAGAATGCAAAAAATGATTTCCTGTGCTCCCAATATTTTCTATTCAAGAACTGCTACTTATTTTCCCCCTCATATTGCACAGAATTTAGCAAATACATCAAAGTAAAAATTGTTGAGTTAGGGAGAAAATCGGTACATTGTTTGTGTGTGCGTGTGATTTCGTATTTCCGTTTCATATTTTATCTGTTTTTCTTGCAACTCTTTTCCTCGACGAATATAATTGTCAAAAAGTTTATAATAGCTCCGTGAAAAAGAATACGCTTTTTATGAGAATGAATTTTTGCTTCCATTAAAAAAAATTAGGCAAATCATGTGGGAGATATAAATGCAAATAAGATGCAAGTTTATAATTTTAATAATTCATATGTTAAATTTATTAATATTATAGGAAAGTTTCGAAAGTTAAAAAAAAATTTTTTTTACAAGAAAAAAATGGTCTTGTATAGAAATATAACTTTTCTTCCTTCTTTTCTCTTTTTGTTAATCATTTAAACCATTCTTTAGATTGAGCATATAAGCAAGTATTGTTTTGATTTCTTTTAGTATCAGTTCAAACACTCGATATATTAACTATATTTATGTGAAAAATTTCATTTCTTCTATACTAATAAATTTTTCTAAGGATTAAGTGCAATTCTGATTTTGCAGTCCTATAACTTAATGTAAATTTACAATGCTCCCAAAACTAGTTTTATCTTGAAATAAATAATTATACAACCTCTGAATATAAAGTTCAGCGAATAAAGTCAGAAATGCCGATCTGGTAACTCTGGCGAAACAAAATGCTGCACATGCGTAATGGCAAGTGTTGACCATCTACCTCCACTATTGTTCAGTTGAGCGTCGTTTGTGTTCCGTGCAAGATTTGTTTAACAAAGTGCTTGTTCAGTGCGTTGGTTCTTAACTGAGAACAAGAAAATAAAGGAACAAAATATCAATTTAAAGCTTTGTTTTAAGCTTGGCAAGACACCGAAAGAAACTTATGCGATGCTGATATGTGTTCATGGACATCAAGCACTTTCTATGAAGTGTATGTACGAATGGTTCACTTGTTTTCGAGAAGGTCGGGAAAGTAATTTTTAAAAAAAAACCCGTTGAGGAAGACCAGTGGTCTCCGTCAGTGACGAAAACATCAAGAAAGTGAGAAAAATAATCACTAAAGATCGCCAATTAATTGTGCGCATGATAGCTGATGAAATGCAGATTAACTGTGAATCCGTGAAACAAATCGTTAGCCAGAATTTAAGGATGAGAAAAACGTGGGTAATACGTAGGATATGTCCCCAGTAGAACAACAAAGTTCATTCTTTTTTGTTCACGATAATTCTCACCCTCACACAACTAATATCGTCAAACAGTTCCTGGTAAAAAACGGGGTGGCTCAAATTGAACATCCACCATACTCGCCACATCTCAATCTTCCAGAATTCTTCCTATTCCCCCCGACTAAATCTCGCTTTGAAAGAAAAGAGATTTGACGATATTCCTGACATCCAACGAACGTGACGAGACTTTTGAACTCTATCCCAAAAGAAGACTTCTTACAAAGTTTCCAGGACATGTATAGTAGATCTCAGGGGTGCATAGTTGAGAGAGGTGACTATTTCAAAGGACAGTAAGGTAACTTTCGTTAATATTTCATCTACGTTAATATTACAGAACTATCCACTGAACTTAATGGTCAGAGACTCTATACTAGTTTAAATAAGTAATTGTAACAGTTTTGTTACATTAGTTTAAAAATTTTCATATTTAAAAGCAACATTTGAATAAAGTTTATATATATATATATACATATACATATATATCATCTCTATCTACATAAAAAAAAAGGTTTTCGTGATGTTGTACAAAATTTCTTTATATATAAAGCAGTTTGAGAAACGCTGATATAAAGGATATGTGGTAAAAATAGGTTGTAAAAGTTTGAATTTAACGGAAGAGGAGCGCTAAGAACGATTTACCACCAAGCATCCAAATGGTCGCCAAATCGCCAAATTTGGCCCCCAAAACTGAAGCCCACTTATATAGGACATTCGTACTGAAACATACGGAATTCCGTGCAAGATTGGTATTTGCCATGACTATTAAAATAAATCACAGGGGTGGAGTTTTGAAGAAGTCGGTTTATGTGTGTAATACCAAAAGAAACAATATTTACTCATGGACAATTGTATATGATTCTGTATTCTGTCAAGATACAGAAGCAAAGACGGGATAAAAGTTCAGGGCAATATAGAGGAAAATACTTTAAGGGACATTGTTTTTGAAGAGGCACTAAATTGAGTTACACAAATTAAAATGCGGAGATAAAGACACGAAATTTTTTTTTCATGCTTACAATATATGGAAAAAAAATAAAACTGCATAATACATGTAAACTATAGTTTTGTAATTTGAACAATGAGTAGGAACAGTTGTATAATTTGTACGCCGTTATGATGACGGGAGTAACCTTCCCAGTATTAATACGAATTTTAAAACTGATAATTTATAACTAATTAAAAATTTAATTAATAGCTAATATTAAACTAAGCAAAATACATACATTTTTCTTATATTTTGAATTCTTTTAACTAACAAAGATTGTAAGCAAAAATATCAAGTAATAATTATACAGAAAGAATCACCAATCAATTACAAAATTTTAGTAACTTCTTTTAAAAATAATTTCAATAGCTAAAAAAACCCTACTTTTCTTCAGTTTATTAAATACATATTCTATTAGATGCGTTTCTTATTAAAAATATCCTTTCCCGATAATGATTTTAGTAACCATGGTAACCATCCACGATGCATAAAATCTCAAGTTGTAGCCAATAATACGCCTCTACGCGCCTGACGTCACAATTGTATTCATCCTTGCATAACGTAACCGAACCATTCTTTTTTTTACGTAATCTTAACTGAAATCTCGTTACTCTCATCACTCGAACAAAACTAAAAATATAACTTTTCCTCCATGTCACGTTAGAACTTAATTTACCCGTAAGACCTCCTCTTTTTTTTATTTCATCTTTTACTCTTCATTTTCGAAATAGCGTCACATATCTACGACATCACTTAAGTTGTGAAGAAGAAGAGGGGGAGAAAAAGAAGAAAAGTTTAAGTGGAAAACTTCATGTCGGTTAACCACATTATCTCGAACCCATATCAAGTTAACCAAAGTAGGGTTTAGTTCCTGTATAAATTTGGAAAGCTTTCAGCTACCATTTGCAGAAGTGTTTGTGTTTGCATATATATTTTCATGCTATTTTTCAATTATGAGAAATATTAAATTACTTTTAAGAGCAAGGAACTTTTAAATGGACGAGGCAGCGTAAAGGAAAAGCAGAGTAATTAACGACAAAGGTGGGAAAGGAATAAAAATTCTTTTTCTCGCGAATTTTGCCAAGGATCATATTTCAAGTTTTCTATTTCGAAGTTTTAAAACTCATTTCGGTGAGAGGGGTGAAGGCGGGGACGTGTTACTTAAAAGACAGTTCTCCTTTTTTGAAAAAAAAAAGCTAGAAAGAGCAAAAAGAAAAAAAAATCGCAGCACATTAGCTTGATTAATTTTCGTAAAGTAACTTAAAATTGTCATAAAATTTTCTCTTTTTAACGAAAACGATTAGAAACAGCAAGTCAAAAGTTGATCACCATTAATATTTTCCCTACCTGTGAAATAAAATAAGAACAAAAGTTTTATTGAGGAATTAAATGGCATTACTAGAACTCAAAAAGAATTTAATACTTCATTTTCTCTTTTATTAAAATAGAGTATAAAGATTAATGATTCTGTTTTGATGTAGAAAAGAGCCAGGAACTGTTCGCCAGAGCAAAGAAACTATTTTATATCCTTTTTAATGATCGCTCCAGAAAGCTTAAGAATTCAAATTTTTCTTTTTTAAAGAACAATTTATGCAGCTGAGTTTCGTAATCAAATAAAACTGTGTTCTAATTAACCTTAAAATTTGAAAGAACATTTTTTTGATATTTTCTGAGAGCTTATTTCGAAGGATTTTACGTTACCATTTGAATTATTTTTATGTTTGAGAAACATGTTTCTACGCAGAAAGATAAATGAGTACCTTAGGTAAATAAAATATATTAGTATTCGAATTATTATTTGAAAACAATTTTGAGAAATGAATTTCGAAATATTAATCTTCGACTTAATGTATATTCTGCCGTTATTAAATGTTTAATTTTCTGTTTTTAATCCGCGTAACCATGGTAACTGATGATGAATTATAAAGAAGTATTCTGACTTATATTTTTTGGTACTTCAAATGAAATTAATTGGCGCTGAAGATTGATTTTTAGAAACTTAAAACTTCAATATTTCTTTTTTTTAATTTAAATTGTTGATACTTGTCAAAATTGGGTGATACAGATTTTTCAAATATTTTATAATCAAGAGTTAGATTTAATGTTTGTTTATTTTGTTATTTATGAGTACCGAAAAATCAATTAATTTGTTAGACACATAATATTTTTTCTTATTGCGGATTTTATTTGAAGTTTACTCAAATAAAATTTTGATTTTATTTACCGTCGCTCAAAAGAATCATTAGATTAATCAGTATTGATTTGAAATTCTAAACTTGTTTGAATAGAAAGTCGAATAGTAAAAAACAGTAAAAAGAATATTGTAAAGAATTAATTGTATGGTGATACATAAAAATATTGATTTACTTTATTTTATTTTTATTTTTCGATGTGAAAAAGGTAATTACCTTCAGATTGCTTCGATAAAATACATTTATCTAACTAATAATCTATTCATAAAGTTTTTTTGTAAAAAAAACTTTAAGAGGAGTTGGAAACCTTTCTCTCTCTATATACGGACAATGTTAAATTGGCTGTTTTCGATGTACTTTTTCTCAAAATATGTGATATATACATGCTTGAAATTTTTCATACAGTTTAAAGTACACCTTTCTCATTAGGCTGAAATGACCTTTTAGCTAATTTTGAATTTTTTAATAATTTATGAAATATTTTATCAAACATTGCGAAATTTTTCACATAAAAACTTTGTAAAAAATAATTTTTTTAGTTTTTTACAAAAAAAATTCTTGTGTGCAGTGTATATTAGTCATCATTATAAATATATCATAAAAGATTTGCATACCTGTGAACAGTAGTTTCTCAGAAAAGGTGCATCGAACTTCAAAACTTACATTTTGTGATAAATTGATTTTAATATATACAGAGATACTTCTAATCAACTAGGAATATTAATCACAATACAGTCATTTTGACTGCTTTGGAGCAATATAGGTATATGCTAAGTTTCAGTCCTTCTAGTGTTAATTTCAAATGTTCATTGGTGGTGAAAGCAAACATAAATCCCCATCAATTTAATTGATCAATGAAATATTTCTTTTAACATTTTTTTAATATAATTATTTGTAAGTAACACAGCATCCCTTTGGCAGTTAAAATTGTTCTTTATAAAATTTTACATAGAACAATTCAATATGTTGTGTTCAAAATCATAAAATAGGTAACTACTTCAATTACCAATATCGCCATTTGGTCTTTTCATTAGAACCTCTTATTATTTCTACAAATTAAATTACGAGCTTAATTTGATGATTTTTAAGGCGCACTTTTCCGTAACGGTCAGAATCACATGATTTGTAATAAATTTCTAAGATAAACTTTTTGCTTGTAATAACAGATTATGGATTTTATGAAAGATATATTTTGCATGCAAAGAAAAATTGTTCTTTCAAATGTTAAGTTTAATTAGAAGACAGTTTTATTTATGCAGAAACTCCACTGCATAAATTAATCCTTAAAAAATAGTAATTTTAATTCTTAAGCTTTTCAAAGTGGTCATTACAAGTAATATACAAAACAAATTTTAAGTAAATTCCGAACTTAGATCAACAAAGAAGAATTTTATTTTAGTTACTTTTTATTAAATAGTTACAATTAATATAAATATGTATATGCATATGAGACAGAATTTCAGTATTAAGTGGCAAAATAGAAAGCGATTTTCCATTTTACATATGGAGTTGGATTATTATTTTTGTTCTCGTTACTATTTATTCCTTCATAAATCACATTCTCAGTAATTAAGCCATCCCAGGTAGGATTCGAAGGGACATAATGAGTGATTTTCCTTTTTATATTTGTTGTTGGACTATTTTTTGTTTGTTACTATTTCTTCATTAATTAAATTTAATTAATGAATTAATATTTAAAAAATACTGCATTAACATCAAGTGCCATCTACTACAAGTTTGAAAAAATTTATTTGAACTTGAATGAATAAATGAAAAGGATTTTTTTTAAGGATTGAAAATTTGAACAAGATATATATTGTGACGTATCTTTACGGAATATTCTTCCTAATCCTCTTGGGGAATCTTTGGGCTAACATTCGCGTTTAATTCCTCCTCAAGAAGAAACCCTGATAAGTAGGTTAGCTCGACTATATAAAGTCAGAGTTTTGTAATTGTAAGATAGAAGGAGCTGAGAAACTGTTATGGGCGTTACGAAGGTGAGATATAAGTGATTTTCGCAGCTTAAGTTAGGAACGGAATTTGTCACTATACTAAATTAGTGGATTGAGAAAAAATTTATATCAAAGATAGATTAGGTTAAATTAAATTGAGTACTGGCGCTTGTTCACTTAAAGTTTATTGCTTTCTCTATATCACTCCTACGGCATTCACTTGTGGTTTAACTTGTTGTTGATTAGTGTGCTTGAGAAGAAATAATAATTATAATTATAATGGAAGTTTCTTGTCCTACTTTGTGAGATGTAATTAATTTTCACAGCTTAAGTTAAGAACAGCTTAACACAGCTTAATGTCGCTGTGTTATATCAGTGCATTGGAGAATTTATAGTCAAAAATAGATTAGGTTAAAGCTGTTTTCGGTAAAAATACGAGAGCTTGAACTAAACGCGAAGCACAGTTTCAGACAGAAAAATTCCTCAATTTCCATGCAAATTTGCAATATTATAACTCATACTTCTGTTAATAATATAGTGTTTTCAAACATTTTGAAATACTCCACGAATACTTTCTTTTTCGTTTCAATACGTGAAGACATAGTTCATTTAACATTACGGTATAGGAGAAAAAACGCAAAACACATTTTATACCAGAAAAAATGAATCTCACTCAGTTTAAAATGGGAAGTATGACAAAAAATGCTTCTCTCTAAAGGATAATGATGCCAGAATATCATATTAAATTTTTATTTCTTTTATATCTGAAAAAATGTTCCAAATTCGGATCCTATTCTTTAACATTAACCGAAGAAACCTTAAATTAAAGTGATTACTCTTGCTCTTGTTCACTTGGGTTCATTGCTTACTCTATATCACTCCTAGGACATTCACTTGTGGTTTAACTTGTTGTTGATTAGTGTGCTTGAATAATAATAAATAATAATTATTATGGACGTTTCTGGTCCCACATGTTTCCTCCCACACTCTAAGGTAGGCAAAATGGCAAGGGAGTGACTTCAGGGGAAGTTGCACACAATATAAATAAATATATATAGGGAGAGTGCGAACTAGAGAGGAATTGAAAAATGACGTAAAGAGGTTCCATTTGTTTCATTCAATTATTTAAATTAATGTGGATCAACATAAAATTTCTCGCTAAATTATTATTTTAATTGTATTTTGAAACTCTATAGAGATACGGTTATAGAGATATGGATCCATGATATAGCTTGTATCTCTTTCTGAACCAACGAACTTTTATTAATATATTCAGTTTAACATTTAGCACCCCTAGTTTGAATTTAAAGATATAGAATTCTCAACTTCATTCCTCCCTTTAACAATATTTACTCCTTCTTTAGAAATTATACCGAGTTCACCGAACATGAAGTATAAATTTTCTCAACTGGAACACCACAACTATTCCGAAGCAAACCGTATCGCACGATTTTGAAACGAAGCCCTCCCACATTTGATTTCCAAAATGATACAAATGGAACAAATCAAAGTATCTGGTCGCTATCCATCAAAAGTGGCTTTATTTTCCGATGCATTCCTTTTCGAACGTTAAGAGGGAATGCAAGGGGGGCCCAGGAGGACTGGAAACATCTGTCCTTTCTGGTCCATCCATCAGAATGTGAATAAGGAGACATTCTTTCGGAAAAATCTCCATTTCAAATGTTCTCCTTCTTTTGCAAGGGATGGGTTTGGGGATTCATTGTATCTTTGTGTTTCCAGGGGATGTGGGGAATCTTATGCATGGTAAATGCCTCCCCGAGAAGTGCTTTTTTTCCCTCGATTTTTTTTTCGTATGGTAGTGTTTATTGTTGAAGGGGATTGGGTATGCTTCTTTAGTATTAAGTTGCTGGCAAGGTCGAAATGTTGGATAAGGATAGTATTTGGTAGGTGAAGAGTTATCCAATCTTTTCGAGATTTACTTTTTTTGCTCATTTATTCTAAATTAAAATGTAAAAGTGCGAAAACACTTTAAGTACAATAAATACAATAATTTTAAAAAAGTTTCAAAATCTGATCTGACTACAACTATTTAAGTTATTATGCTTCAAATTCGAAAATAAAGGCAAATTTTGGAATAAGCATTTAAAACTTTAATTACTGCATTCGTATGAAAAATGGTCTTGTAAAGGGCTTAAAAAGTTCTTCCATATTTATATAATTTGAAACTCTCTTTAACCCTGCAATTTTAGTCCTAAGTCTAAGAGTTTCCCATTTTTCTTTACAATTTAGAGGGAGACAACCGCACCACAGTCTGCGTCACTAACCACTATACCGGTTGGGCAACTAGTTAGTTCAGTTATATACATATATGTAACTCTTTCTACTCAATCATAGCAAGAATATTTGTAACATATAGGACAAAAATGATATTTTATATCGATTTGTGATAATTAAAAAGATATTTAAATGCCTTTTTGCCGGTAATTTAAACGTTTGTATCCAGGTTTTGTACCTTTTTCTAAAAAAAATTCTTATATCTTTTTTATTCAGTTAGAAACAAATTATAAAAATGCATTTTCTACGCCAAAATTGCGTAATACTTAAAACTGATATATTCAAAATTAAAAAGTGGGAACATAATTTTCCGGTAAATTCTATTTTTGGATTCCAAATTTGAATTTTGTTATTCCAAACATCTCATTTATAATTATTTTATAATGGATGGAATATTATTTAAACTAAAAACGTATACTTTTGAAAACAATTTTCCATTGAATGTTTTAACACTTTTTTTTATAACTTTAGTTATACATTCAATACACCAGCATTTTATTTATTCATGGCATTTACATTTATAGCGTAATAGCAATACCCGATAGAATATTATAGTTCACAACAAATCTACTTAATTATTAGAATTAAAAAAGCATGAATAAGTATTGTTGCAGAAAGTTATCATAGATTTGTGGAAACATTAAAGATTCCAAACGGAATTAAATATGATAACAGGTATCACTGACATTGAGTTTAATATTTATATTACAAGCATTTTTGGTTAATAGCAACATTAAATCACTTCGGATTGAAATTCTCTTGAATATGAATTCAAATCAAATGCTATCTAGAATTCAATTTGAAGTCTGAATATGTATTGACAAGATTTCATTACAAAATGGTTGAGAGTTTAAGTATCTAACGTGTGTATATCTATACGTGTGTATCGTCTTTTTACTTCAAAATTGGATATACTACTGGAAGAATAGTTCGAAAAAAAGTATTAACCGAGATGTGTAAACTCTTCCAAATTTAAATATTTCCTCCAATTTATCATAATCTCATAAATGATCCATAGGAACTATTTTATTGTAATTTCAGAAATAAATAAATTTTTTTCTACACAGAATAAACATCATCAAAGCATTCTCTCGCTTAACAAAAAATACCGAAACAGATCCGTAAGAAAAAGTCCACACACATCATTGGCATTCAAGAACCTCCTCTCAAAGTTACAAGCACTCTTCTCCCCACCCACCCCTCTTGAACCTTTCCTCACACGAAAACTCCTTTACATCTGCAAACATGGAGTGGCAATCTAGCTCCTGTTGCTATGGTTACGAGGTCCACTCCCAACTTCATCTCAATGCTAATACTGAAAGTCAGAGAAACATTTGAAATGGAGATTTCTCTGGGACAACCGGGATATCCATGTCTCTTGCCCGGGCCTTGCTTCCTGTACTGATGGACAGGGCAGTTCAGGGTGTATGTGTTTGCTCAACAACCCCTCCACTCGAATACAATGTGTGTTCCTCGAAGAGGTTTAGTTTGGTTTAAGAAAAGGTTGGATTGCTGTGATGCATTGGAATGAAGGAAGCCAATTATCTTGGTAATGGCAGGAGATGGAATTGGAAGATATTCTGCCCAGTTCATACAAAGGGTCAAATTAGAACAATGAGTTGCCTAAGCCTCGTTTTGTGTTATAATGGTTTGGTTATGGGACATAAAGGCGATAAATTAAACCATTGTTTGTGTTTCGAATTGATTATAATAATTTGATGGAGTCATTGCTTTATAATATCTAATTAATTGAAATTGACAACGAGTAAGATATATATATATATATATAAAGATTTAACGTTATTTTAAGAAATGTAGAAATCATAAACATAATAATCATCGAGAGATTCATGAATAATTAATTTCGAATTAAAGTGGATACTTACGTTCGGAATAATGATTTTGTAAAAATATATATGAATAGTTTTTTGATATTTAGTGTTAGTTGAATTAGAATACAGTACATATAAAATTGTTTTAAGAACCTTATTGAATGAAAAATAATTTAAACGTAACTTCTTAACAAAAATTAAAGAAAAAATGATATATTTTGAAAACTAGAACTTCTATGCAGTGCCTGAACTAGGAAAAAGACAAAGTACTATAAATATATCGTTGTTAGAAGATAAATACACTAAAACTATTATTAAAATATTATTACAGGAGAAAATAATAAAAACTACTTACTTAATGAAAAATTAAAATATTTGAGTAGGATGTAGTATTAAAATTAATAAGAATGCCCCCCTAACACATCACTCTCTCTGTTTACAGTTCTTGTCAATACACAACCAACTAAGAGCAGCAACGCATAAAAGTAAGATTAGTAAATAATATGGTCAATTAAATTAAAGGTTATGCATGTTTAAAAATCTAAATTATTTAATAGAATATTATTTGGAATGAAGAAGACCCCAATCATACATACCGGCTCTAATATAAATTAAAATATACTGTTTAATTTTATTTTTAACATATAGTACCGCTTGTGACTGAATGTCTAAAATTGAATAACATTAAATTTAAAAATAATAATAAAATGAATAAAATTGCAGTTAAAATATTTAAATAAAATTGAAACCTAATGAAAATGATATTAAAATCTGTCATTAAATTTAAGCCCATTAGAAATGCTTTTGTAAATGTAGTTAACAGGGTATTCATGTTCAACACAAAAACTAATAAGTATATTAAGATTTAAAGCGATGTCACACATTTTTCACTAAACAAAATATTGTTATGATTTATAATAGAACACACACATATATATATATATATATGTATCTAGATATATATTATAAATGCGAAAGTTTGTGAGGATGTTTGGGAGTCTTTCACGCAAAAACAACAATGGATTTTAATGAAACTTTACAGTAATATACATCATAATAACACATAGGGTATAATTTATAAAGATATTGTGAGAAGTGTACAAAATATAACGATATTTGTCAAGTAAGTAGGAAAATATTCTGCCATCTGCAAGAAATTCTGGCGTGCGCTGCAAAAAAGCCCACCACAGCATATATCTATCTTTTGTTTGTGAAAGAACTATTTTTGTTTTGGCTACGCAAGGCGCTCGCTTCTAATTCCTGTGATCAGCATAATCCCTAATTTTTTTTATTTCAGAATAAAACTAAGTTTTGAAGGGAGAGGTTGTTATATAAATCTCTCTTTATTTGAATGCATTTTTTTATGATTTTATTATGCACATTTGGTAGTAAGAAATTGATCTTTTTTCAAAATAAATACTTTTATCGCATCTGGTACTTAGAGTAGATAAACTTTGTCTTTCACACTACATCATTTGGACAAATTTTCAAAATTTTTTTGTGGTTAGTAGTTAATTACAACGTTATAATTTTAATTGAATAGGCAGATATTGCATTTTTAAGTATAAAAATAATTATAAACACTGTACTGTATTTTTTTTGGAGTGAGTGAGTGAATATTAACGTCGCACTGTTCAGCTACACGAGGGCTTTTGGCAATGGACCACGTAATTTTGAACCATGGTCAAGTGACGTGGATGGCACCTGAGCTGGAACCCATTCTCCTAACTACCACTCCACACCAACTTAGAAGGAATATTCTACCAATACTTAGCAGGAATATTCTTTGAAATTCACTCTTCCAAGATATATAGCATCACGGGGTTTATGATGAGTATTTTAGTGGGGAAGGCGAATAGTTTTGGAGCAGATATTGCGTTTTCAGCGGATTGCAAAGATTATTACTTTTGTCCTGAAAAAATAGTTTGTCAAAATTTAAGTGTCTCATGTTTTTGTGTGTTAATGAAGACCTTAGAAAACGATTTGACTATTTATTTTAAGTCAACAGTGTATATAATTAATTTTACAGTTGTAAATCTTTAACTAATTAATTAGCTCTAACGGATTAAACTTTCCAAAGGGGAGTCTTTTGTTTATGTATATCCCTTAATTTTCAATGTAGTGATTCAAAAAAAATGTTGTATGAAAAAACTGCAGTAAATCATAATGCGGTGGATAAGGTATTAACGTGCATTGCTCCCCTACACGTCGGGTCTTACAAAGCTCTAATAAAGTAGCTAGACATTTGCCAACTTGACTCTATGGTTGACATTTCGCTATGTTTTTAATTAAATAGCCATTATGATATAAGAAACGGCGTTGCTTGCGAATATTACAATTTTAACATAAAATAAATACAACAGAAACTAATTTTAATGTATTACACTTTCAGATATAAATTATTTACACTATTTTAAGCGTTCACTACACAAAACTTTAAACAATATGTTACTTTTGGTGAGCAGAGATCAGCTTAGGGAGGTATTTTCAAAAATCGGCCCTCAAGAGTTTTACGGGGAGTTATAAATAAAATATATAAATCCTTTTTATCAGCTATTAGATCTACATACTTAAAATTTAACAAAGGTGTCTTTTTTTCTTTCTTTTTTTGTTTAGCTGAGATATGCAAAAAGCTTTTTTTGTTGAATTAGCAATTCACGTAAAATTAACTCATTAAAAACTTTTTATCCTTCAATCTGTGTTGTTTAATTTTTCAGTTCACCCGTGCGAAGAACGGGTATACCATCTAGTATATATATGTTTTAGTTGCTACACAAACTTGTCTGAAATCATGTGAGTACAAGATCACAAATATAAAAAATAAAATATATAACATTACAAAATTATAAATTTTAAAGTAAGAAAAGTTCTAGATACATCTATGACGATTCAATAACTAATGTAACTGTTTCTTTTTATTAATTTTGAATGGATATGATGGAAAATAAGCAAGTAAAAAGTAATCGAAATATTTGCGGAATCTCTTCTGTGAGATGAATGTTAAAATGAATCACACACACAGGTTCTGTGAAAAGAGATTTAATTTGGTTCAGGAAATAATTCCATGAATATAATGAATTATATTGGAGGAAATTAATTAATCTTAGTGGGAACGAGATTTGGAGAAAATTTCAATTGTGAAAGAGAAGAAAGCTCATACAAAGTTAGAATAACAAGCAATGTATTATGCGCTCTGTGCTGTGAAATAATTTGAACGTATAAATTATAAATGGGAAAAATTCTATTACTATTGAAGATTAGGTTGAGTATTATGATTTAGAAACATAAGATGGGTTAAGTAAAACGGGAGTAGTGCAAAAAAAAGGAGGGAAACTAGCTGTGTTTATTTTTATGTAGAATGAAATTGTCTCAGCTAATTGCAAATAAGAGTAAAGAAATTGAAATAAAAAATAAACTGAAATGTTTTAAGAAATTTAAATAAATTATCAAACGTATTTTAAGGATATTTCGCCTACACAAAAAATTGTAACTGAAACATTCTGGGTTTGTTCCATCATGACAAACATAATATTCCAATCGATATTATATACCATAATATCGATTGCTTTATTTATTTACAGTTTTCTAAACATTTAAAAAAATTAAAAAAATTAATGCACTTTAGGATTTTAATACATATCTTTAGCGCGCAATTTTTTTTTATATTTAAAATACTGCTTTTGTCACAACAGAACCTCGCAACGGAGGTTACAGAAAAGTACAATATATATATATATATATATATTATAATTTTATTTTTATTATCGTCTTATTCTTAAACAACTCGATAGTTATTGGCGAAGTTCCATCATAATTTTCTACTTCTGCAGGGGGGAGTGGAAGCCACCTTAGCTGGTACCCCACACTGCAAACTTCCACACCTCGCAAATAGGTCAACAGATTTAACTTACATCAATCTCAGATGTAAGTATAACTCTCACTCACATTATAAATATTTTTGATGGTGCAGAAACAGATTAAGTTAATTTTTAAGTGATTGCAAATGAATTTAAAAGGAAATGGCCTTATTAACTTTTTTTTTTCTTTTGTAAATAATTCTTTATCAAAAATCATAAACAAATGAATACTCATTCAAAATAGAGACATTTTTGTCTTAATGAATGAAAACATTATTATTCGTATAAACATCTTTGTGTATTCAGTTTCGATAAAGGTAACAATGTTTTTCTTCTTTATGTCGTTTTTTGGAATATCGAGTAAAAATTGCTTCAAAATAAGAATTTTCCCAAGCACTTTTTTCCCCTTTGAAAAAGAAATAGAATCAACATTGCGTGAAAATGAACTAAAATAACAAAAGAAAATAAGATAAAAGCATAATGCAAGCCAAAAAAAATGTTTTGCAAATGATTCTTATTTTTTTGTGAATATTATTCTGTAAAATTATGTTATGGTTAACGTATTTTATTTTAATTTGGGCAATAGGGAAATTACAGAAGAATCAAATGAAAAGAAGAATCAATTAAAGTTCGCTATGAAATTATTCCGAAGAAATATCTTTTCGAAAATCCAAGTGTAAGACTGGAATTTTTTTAGCTTTGGATTCATAACCATAAAATGATTTTAAAAAGAAACTTTACTCAATGTAAAAAAAAAATCTAAATTTAATTAATGCTTTTACTCATCAGTAAACATTATCAACTTGTTTACATCTTACATATTCTAGCAATTAATTGAATAAACTTTTCTAGCGAAAATAATGTGGAAAATTATTAATTTTTTACTTACCAACATAAATATTTGCTTTTTTCCCCTTCAAAGCAGTAAAAAAATATTTTTCCGTCCTTTTCTTAAAATATTCAGCCAATTATAATGCAACATATGGCATAAATTGCATGAATAATTCAATAATTCCACTGATTCAATACAGCTGGAAAATACATAAATAAAACAAGAATCGATAAGTGTTATGTTTCATTTTTACTTCTGCAACAATAATTTTGTTTTCTCTGATGGAGGCAGGTCTTAATGGATATGTATAATAAAATGAGTGAATTATACATGCATATATATATATATATATATATGCATACATAGAGGTTTTTAGTTCACATAACTTTTCGTTTCCCTGAAATACTTTTTAAAACTAGCCTCTTAATAACATCATGTAATTAATTTTCAAAAACCCAAACTTATTTTGCTAACTGTACATTGTTAAATATGACAGAAAGCTTGCTTTGTATATTGTTTACAACATATTCGAGCATTTCTCTGAGTAATGTCATTGAATGACATCATATCAACATCGAGCCAATGAGCTAGTGTGGAAAGTTCTAGAATGGTCTCCTCCAATGAGGGGCTCTCAGAACTTAAAAAAAGGTATTGAGTGTGCTGCTTGAAGTAAGGAGAATACCCAATTACAATTTGGAGCTGTTTGTTATCTGTTAGTGTTTGTCATGTCCGTAAAATGAACTTTTGGCTTATTTTCTTCAAGAAAATGCGTATCTAAAATGTTCAAAAAGTTGTAAAAATAATAATTTTAAAAAATTCAAAGAAAATACAAGCATTTTTTAGTCCTTTATAAATAAAACTGCTGGAATTTAGTTGTTGCTACTATTCAATTGTGATTTACAAGCAGCAAAGTGTGTAGCTATCAGAGGTAATTATTAGTTAGATACTTTTGTAAGGAAATACTGAATTTTGAAATTTGTTAGTCATTTACAAATTTTGAACGTGACTATTTTCAACTCTAAACATTCATCATTATATTACTTATTAAAAGAACTAAACATTTCCGATAATATTTTTTAAACAAATGGAATGCATTTTACAACAGATGTAATTTCATGTCTGTATTGCCACATACAGCTGTGTAAAATAAAAAATATATAAAGAATACTCAGCGTCGAAAAATGTAGAAATAATTTATTTTTCTAAACATTTTCTGCAGAGTGACGTAGAACACTAATTTTGTATATTAATCTCTATATATAATGTTTTATATTAATGCATATTAACCCTTTATAAAGTGACAGGATACATATTTACTTAGCACCAAATTTATCTATCTAATCTCTGCGTCATTTTGCTCTTTTTAGTTTAAAAATCATTTTGCACATTACAAAACTATATTGATTTACAAAATTTAATTTATACATTTATGGTATTAACAGCATGCTAATCATTGTTTTCATAAATTTCATGGAAAGTAATATGTATGCATAAATTCTTAATTTCATCATCATGTACGAATATAAGTTTTATCGATTTTGCAACTCCTTTTTTCAGATTGTAATGTTAAAAAAAAAATTTTTTTAAATTTCATGCATAACTAAAAAGCCTAAACTGTCTTGCCTTTCAGTAGAATACAATGGAAGAAGATAAACATTTTCTATATATAAGAAAAAAGGGTCTTAGAAATCAAATTAAATTTATCTATGCTAATTTCATTTCATTTCTTAAATCAATCTCAATCTCAAAACTATTTTAACATATCATCACTAGAAAAATGGTGTTACAAAGGGTTAGTATAATAAAATTAAACAACGCAATGATTCTGAGTATGTTTTGGATACTCTTTGCTGATTTTAGTCATTAAAGCGCGTTTAATTTTTCGTTTAAAAGCATTTTATAAAATTGATAATTATTTTAATTTTACCCAAATATTTTGAAACGGTTGCAAAAAACAATTATTTTAGCTCAATCAAATGTGAAACATTTGAAATTTATACGAATGTCAAAACTTTTTCACTTCAAAAAATGTCTAACAGAAAGCAAAATTGAACAAGAAATATTATGAAGTCAACATAAAAATGGCTGCCTCACAATTGGCTTGGAAATCTGCATAATTTATGCTATTTGAAATAGTTATTTAGACCACGGGACTATACATAAATTAGAATAATTTATTACTCTTTTTTTAAAAAATATAACTTTCATGTAAATTTTAGTCGATCTAATAAAAATCGTAAGCCTTTTTTGCTTTATAGTTTTTTCTTTTTTGTGAAATAAATCTGGGTGATATAATTCATACTCTAGATCATCAATACACAACCTGCAGCCCACCGAGCCTTTTTAAGTGGCCGGATCATGACCAATTGCTTAGAGAAATTCGCTTATTTAAGAACACTATATTAAAAATTTGATGGGAAATTCTTTGTCAAGAAATCAAATGTATCGATTCTTCTTTTTGCTGTCGGTGTCGTTCGGGTACGAATTGATATTAATTCCTGTTTGGAACGGTTATAGTTAGTGATAACAGACAACAGTGGTGTAGTGACAATTTTATGGGTGGAACTAATTTTTAACTATCTTTCATATCTTGCAAGCGAAAAATATTCAAAGAAAATATATCGTTTCAAAACGATTTGAAGTCTGACCATTTTGTAGTGAAAAACAAACATGGATCAGTAACTATTTCATTTCCCACGAAAGTTCTGTATTAAAAAAATAACAATGAACACAAGAATCATTCATTCAATGACACTTTTCCTCGAAGATCTCTTTCAAGAGGTGATAAACAGGCTTTCTTGAATGCAACAGTAACCAAGTGTTTTGACAGTGGTAATGTCAAAGCGGGGTAACAAAGACATCTTATGAAGTTTGTTATAATATTGGTAATCATATGAAACCGTTTACTGATGCAGAAATTATGAAGGAGTGTTTCTTAAATGCTTCTAATTCAGTGAATAAAAATATAAAAAATAATAATTAAAAAGGCAAAACAAGAGTTATAATATTTTGATCGATTTTCCACATTTTAAATTTCCAATGTTATCTTGGCTCGCGCGAAATAACTAACCTAAGTATGCGGGCCGCATGAGATAGCTGACATATGTATCCGGTCCAGCAGAAGAAAAAGGTTGAGTAACCCTGCTTTAGGTAAAGGAAAATGTTTAAAAAAGCCTTTATAAATATAAAATAATTATATAAAAAAATGTATGACGGAAATACCCATCATCATGCATATTTGCAAGTTAAGTTCAGTGCAAAATAAATAAAATAATAATATATCTTTATATCATTTTTTTATGATAATAATTTAAAAAAAACATTCATCTTTATTATTATTCTGATATCATGGGCATCTCGGTACTCATCGTCATACATTCGTCATGACGACTATCTTCTGATAGCCAACCGCCTTTTAACTGGTCCAAGTCATCTTCAATGTGTCCATCTCTTCCAAATTTCTCAACAAAAATAACTCAAAATAAATATATAGTAAAAAAACATTTTCGTCATACATTAGAAGAGAAACAATTGAAAAGTGATGTCAATTTCTGTCGCACGGTTTCGGGAAGATTATTTGAGGCATTCGATATAAATTGCACAGAAAATAACACAAACACACAAAAATCCCTTTTTTTCACTCATTATCCCTTTTATTAGCAAACAAATTTCAAATTAGTCATTAAAAGTATTCAAGAAATCACTCGTTTCTTCCAACCACAACGGACAGTGGAATGACAAGTTAAACCCGCTATAATACTTGTAACATTTAATATCTTTATTTTTTTGACAGTTATGTTCCTTATCACGAAATAGCCCTTAAAATAGTCCATCAAAAACCAATATGCAGTACATCTCTTTTGAGTACAATACTTTGTTCATTAAATGTTATGATGTAAATTTTCATTCTCATGTAAAGAAGGGTTAAAAGTAACATTAAAAATCATCATAATACATTCGGACCTCTATATAATGAAGTCACTAAATCCCGGAAAAAAGTTTGTTATACGGAAAATTCGTTATATAGAGGTTCCTCTTTTAATATACTTTATAAACCCACATAAAATAAATTTTTAATTCATAAACGAAAGAAAATTGAAATTATATTGAAAAAGTAATTATTCAATTTTTTTTTAAATTAATATATGTTTATTCTACATATCTTATTCATAAAAAAAGATAGAAAGAAAAACTGCAAGGAAAACAAGAAAAAAGAATGTCGAAGATTTCGATACACTGTATTTTCAATATTAAGAAGATAGTTTTATATTAAAATTAATGAATTTGAAGGACATTTTCTAATTTAAAGTATCACGTAATATTAAACGTTCATTATTTTATTACTAGAACACGGGACAACTCCACTGAATGTGAAAAGAGATATCGAAGATGCTTCTTGTAAACGGGACAGTGGGGGTTAAAGTTATACTTCTTGGATGAAACGTCCCGAACTCTATTGTTCTCGGCGAGTTAAGATCTAATAAAACCAGTTCAAGATTAAGGACCACCATAAAATGTGTTAAAAGAGAGAATATGTTCAGAAGTACTTTAAAAATAGGGAGAAAAAAAATTGAAACACAAAAGAAAAGTTCGCTTTATAGAAATATTCGCAATATGGAGGTTCAACTGTATAATTTTTAAAATTAAATTGATTAGTGTTGAAAACATGCGCAATTAGTAACACAAAATGCACAAATTTTCAGCTTTGTACATTAGATTTGCGAAGAATTAATCCAACAATTTGTAATATCACCTGGCGAAAGAAAATTATTATTTATTGCTCGCTTCAGTGGCCGTGGAATTTATTACTGTTATTTTTTTTCCTACTCCCGAATTAATCATTCCGTCTCTCTGTAATAAATAGCAACGGCTGAGAAATCTCCGAAGCAACCAGAGAATTCTAATAATTGAAACCTCGTCTCAGCACATATTAATCAATCCAGGAATTATGATTGGTATTTATTTTTCTCTCCTGAATCCCACTTCTGACGCAAATCAATAAAGATGTGGAGTGCTTGGAAAGACAGGATTCTATTGAAACTGTCACCAAGGACCCCAAGTTATGCGGGTATGAATACTCTTCATAATATCAGAAACCAAAGGCCCGAAAAAATAAAAATAAATGAAGGATGGAAAAGCAATAACACACAGGGATAACTTTATTTATCACCGGATAATTCTAATTTTTTTTTGGCATTAAAATTCATCTAATAGTTATAATTAGTTATAAAATTAATAAAGAGACGGATAGTTAACTGGGTTTGAACTCAGTTGAGGATTGTATCTTTTAGGGTAAGGGGTGATTCTACACACACAGCAGGAGATCTCAACTTTAAAAAATATTTAAATAGATAACTATTTGAAATTATGATACACACATACACACACACATACGTAATATAAAAGTGGATGTTTGTATATATTACCTCGCTTTATTTCAACACCTTTCAAACGATTACTATGAAAATTGGCATGTATATGTATTTTTCCAAGGAGAAGGTTTTTGTGCTATCCTCGTTGTTGTAGTTCCACATCAGCTGGCGCTACAACATATCAACTTCCGCGCCGTTGAATCCATCACCAAGTTTCCAACAGGGTCGCCAAAAATGATGCAACAACTTGATTTTATCGCCAACATTTCGCTATGTTTCCATTAAATAGCCATTTTAATGTAAAGAACAGCGTTGCTTGCGAATATTACAATTTTAATAAAAATTAAATACAATAGTAAACAATATTAATGTATTACACATCCAGATATAAATTATTTACACAATTTTAAGCCTTCATTGCACAAAATTTGTAACGATGTGTTACTTTTACTGAGCAGTGATCAGCTTAAGATGGTGTTTTCAAAAATCGGAACGTTATAAATGAGAAAAAAAATCATTTTCATCAGCTGTTAGATCTAGACTTAAAATTTAACAAATATGGTTTGTTTTTTCAGCTGAGGTGTTTAAAAAAGCTTTTTTTTTTTGTTTAATTTGCAATTCACGTAAAATGAACTCATTAAAAACTTCTTTATCCTTCTTTAAGTGTAAAATAAACTTCTTATAAACTTCTTCTTCATAAACTTCTTTATGTGTGTGCATTGAAGGATAAAGCGAACCCGTGCGAAGAATGGGTATACCAGGTAGTATATATATATATATATATATATATATTCACAAGAAATAGTATTAAATTAGTTTCAAATAATTAATTAAAATGTTTTAACTTTTTAATATATTTTGATTAGAAGAAATGGGGACGTTAATAAAACCAAATCAAATTGAGATGCGTTTTAATATCCAATGAAATAAATGGTGAGCGATGACGTCAAACACCATATGGCTTCTGAGTGGTCATTTCTACGCCAACCATGAACACTTTTTATGTGTGCTTCGTTTTCAAAACAAAAGCAGTTCCTCTTTATGTCTAACCCGGTCAGGTGCACAAAGAAACTGATTTAGGACATTGACACTGAAATCAAGGGAAGTTGACTTCGAAAGATTCATGACCTCGCAAATGAGTTCAACGTTTCCATCGTCGCTGTTCACAATATTGTCACCAACATTCAGAATTATCGAAAAATTTATTGTCAATGGATACCCCGTATACTGTCCGAACTACGCAAGGAAACAGCGAATGGGTCTGAGTTTACAGTAATTTTTGCGCTACAGGGATGACGTAAAGACTTCCTGCAGAAGATAGTGGCAGGGGTTGAAACTTGGTGTCACCACTTCCAACAGGAATTGAAGTCTTTCAGCATGCAATGGAAACATCCGGACACACCGGGCCCAAATGATTCAAAACTCAGCAATCAGGCAGGAAGGTGATGTTTACGGCATTTTTCGACATGCAAGGACCCCTAATATTGGAGTAATGAACTGGTTCCATGATCAACTGACATCGTTCTCGACGGACGGAATTCGTAACCTTCCTAAACAACGGGACACCTGCCTAAGCGCAATGGAGGATTTCTTTTTTACAAATTTTGCATACACTTCTCTCATTAAATAGTGTTGTTTCTATCTCTGTATTTGTCTCCTTTCTTTTCCTACGCATCTCATCGATACTGTAACGTCGTGGACAGATATCGTGGAAGTAAAATCACAGCCAAAAGTAGATATAAAAGAAAAAATTTATTTTCACATTAAATTAATTATCATTGATGCAATAAAGCAAATTATCTGCGCCAAACCGGTGGATTCAGTCTATTCCACAGGATAAATAGATCACTTCACCGCACTGTTTTGTTCGAAGGGCACATCTCCCAGAAGTCGTTTTGATAACTCCCACAACGCGACCAGTGTTCATTCTCTTTCCTCCGTCCGAAGAAATGAATTCCTTCTAGCTCCGATCTGATCCCGGATCGTCTCCTCTTTCTCCAAGTCGTTGTGCAAGTCTCTTTTTTTCAGGGTTCTCCTCTCGTCATCTAAAAAAACCCTTTTAAACACCAGGGTGGGTCCACACCACGCCCCTCGTCCCTTCTCATTGGAAGGTCACAAAAGTCTGCCCCCTGCCTCCCTAGTCCTATTCGTGCGGAACACACAAATACACTCCCGGGCCGTCTGGAAATTAATGGCACCAGGATTCTCGTCCAACATCTGGACACACTTGTCCATCACATCACCTTTGTTCTATAAACCCATTCTGTCGACACCGGCCGAAGCGACAGGATTCTTTTTAGCCAGGCTTCGCCTATTGCCAATGGGGTGCCGGCACTCCTTTGACCATTATGACTGCCAGTCTGGGTGTTGGCGCTTCCCTGAGGTCAAAGAATAAACAATGACCCCACGACCACATGCACTGGTCACTTAAACATCTGGTCTGAGTCATAAAACTTGGCGTGAATAGAAGGGTGGGGTTCACACAAAGTGAAGTCGTTACAATACACACCTCAAATCACTTTCATTTGAGCACCCCTTATATAGCCGCCCCACACAGTATGGTGGATATATCACTGCTTTTAATTGAGTGAGTTCGGGTTCCAATCCCGAATAAGGCATGGATGTGTCTTCGAAATAAGAAGTCAGACTTTCGCCTGAAATGAATTCCCGTTTCAAATGGAAAGCAGCGCACCCCTTCTGTTACATGGTGGGGTCATCATCTGTATTAAATGTCTATACTCTTTTGTTTGTTTAGTATGTTTCTGTTCGTCCACTTGTATATTTCATATGTATATCCCAGGATAAAAACACACGACAACAACAACTCCTTATATATATTTTTAGATATTATGTTTATATACTTTAAACCTCTTTTTTGATAAACGAGTTTAATTTACAAACCGACATTAAAAACAGAAAACTTCATTCTTTTAACATTTAAAACACAGAAAAATATTAATTCAGTGTATATATCTAGACAGATTATTTAAGGGAATTTCGCCATATTTGAATAGTTAGAACATTATTTAAGTTGAAGCTTACGAAACCTTTTAGATAAATACCTTTGATGACTTAAGAAAAAAATCCAATTTAATTATAGAATATGAAAAGAGAGAGTTTTAGAATGTATCAATATAATTAATACTTGGTTACATTCAAAAATGAATTCCGTAGCATTTTACTTACACTAAATGCTGTAATTATTTCACGCACCTTTAATCATCCAAGCGAGGTTTAAAATGTTTTTCGCAACCACTAATGTCTTTTTCTTTTTTGTCGAAGGAAATTAATTATTTTTGTCTGCAAACCTTCAATTTATTAAAATGAACTAATATTTGCAGTCTGCTAAAAGTTTGATGAAAAAAATGGGTTATTTTTATTCTGAATTGAACGCTTTAACTAATTATTACAAGAAAGTTTAAATTGCTAAAGAATGTATATAAATATGTTAAAATGTATAAAAATAAATTTTAAGATTATTTGTGTAAGAGAAAAAACTTTTATCGTTTGTTTAATGTATAGCTAGTCAGAGAGAAAGAGAAAATTAATGACAGAACAAGCAATATTATAGAAAATTATACTTGCAAAACCAACCCAGAATGGTGGTAATGGCACTCGGACTGTAATAGAGAGGGCTTGGGTTCGAATATTTTATGGATGTATCTTCTTGCGCCAGAAATAGATTCCCGTCTCGAATGGAATTATTCTGCCTCTTCTGTTCTATGTTAGGATCATCGTTTGTTTAATAAAAATGCTACATTCTTCTTTATTTGTACTGTATGTTTCTGTTCATATATCTCTCGTCTTTCATATGTATCCCAGGTTATGAGTAGTCGATACCCCCTATACCGGCAAGATTAAATTGAGCTTTTTTTATGTACCTTTTTCTGAGAAACTGTTTAATATAAAAACTTCCAATTGTGTCTGAATATTAAGTATACCTTTATATTTATACTGAAGTGGGATGTTTTAAATGTATTGTTTAGTTTTTCAAAACGCAACGTGACATACTTGCATGAACTCATGCACGCGAGCACAAAACACACACACACACATATATATATATATACATATATATATACATACATATATATATATATATATACATATATATATATATATATACATACATACATATATATATATATATATATATATGTATATATATATATATATATATATATATATATATATATATGACATGTTTTGAGCCAGAATAAGACGTAATTTTAAAAAGAATCTTTATTTGATGAAATCTATACAAGCTCTGATGCTGAGAGAAGAGAGAAAAAGAACGCCGTGTGAAAACTAAGTGGATTAACACTTAAAACATAGATGTGATAAGTATCATGGATTTTATGAGTGTACTTGAAAGTTAATGCTGACATATAGGGCTATTAAATATAACGATTTGGACTTAGAAATGTTTATTGACTAGGTCATATGTTTGGAAGAAATAAATGGGTAGAGTTAGTTTGATACTTGAAGATGAAATGAAAAATATGAGTTAAGTGCTAAATAGGGAATTTAATTTTTAATCTAATTTAATTATCTTTACATATATACAGTCAGACCTCGTTTTAACGAACTCCTATTCAACGGATAATAAACCCCGAATTAGCGAATTACTTCAAAAGTTAGAATTTTTTCTAATTACTTCATAGTAGAAAAATTTAAATTTTTATCTTTCAAATGACATATTCTTTTTGTCTGGAACGAAAACAACTTTTCTTATAAGCAGAAAATTTAAACAGGAAATGGTGGAGACCATTATTAGACTATACAGATGTTGATGAGTCTTCAGTAGGATAGAAACTTCCTTTCTTATCTCATCAAAATTCACAAAGTAGGGGACATTTTAAGATTTTAACGATTGTGATACATTTGATGACGGACTGCCTATCTCCGCAACTAAAGTTGTTGATTTATCGAAGCCAATGAGTAGCGATTCTAATACAGAACTGATAATGATACTTCGATCAAAACTGTTACATTTTCTAATATTTTACATTGTTTGGAAACTGTGGAAACATATATCTCTCTTTTACAGCAGGACGTAAATGATGCAATGTTTTCTTCTCTACTTTAATAACTTTTTCGAGTTAGGAATCAAAAAGATTTTTAAACGTCTATTAGTCAGTATTTTAAAATTCCCAATTACAACTAGTTAGTAATAGCTCACAAATACACTGTTAGCCACCATAAATGCAACACCAAGAAAGACAAGAGATAGCACAACAAAATTTATTTTCTAGATAACATGTTAACCAAGTATCAAATGATTAAATTTATAGACTTCTGTGAAGTGTGGTTCCTGCCAGAATCAGTAGCCAGAGTAGCCTCCATTGTTGGAGATCACCGCTGACACACGTCTCGGCATTGATTCAAATACATTTTGGATGTGTTCTTGGGATACAGCAGACCAAGCAGCTTCCACACGTTGCCAAAGTTGATCTGGTGTGGCAGCTAAGGGTGTAATCTGGGTCAATCGTTGAGCAACCATGGACCACATGTTTTCTATCGGCGAAAGATCCGGAGAGCGAGCCGACCAGGAAAGCAATTCAGTCTGGTGAATCGAAGAACCTTTGGACGGTGTGTGACACGTGTGGTCACGCATTATCCTGCTGAAATAAGGCTGTGGCTAAGCCTTGAAGGTAAGGAAGGAAAACTGTCTTCAACACCTCGGAGATGTAGCGCTGGCTGTTTAAAGTACCGGCAATACGTACTAGAGGAGAGCGAGAGTGGTGCTCAATACCACCCCATACCATAATACCCGGTGCAGGACCAGTGTGATGGTGCATAACGCAGCTATTCAGCATCCTCTCTCCACGGTGTCTCCAGACTCGAATCCGAACACCGTGGTGTTGCAGACAGATGCGTGACTCGTCAGTAAAGACAACTTCATTCCATTCTACCACCCACATCCTTCTTTCATCGCACCATTGGCGGCGGAGACGTCTGTGGTTCTGCGTCAAGGGTAGACCAAGCAATGGACGTCTTGCGGACAGACCACTCTGCTGTAAACGGCGTCGAATGGTATGCGCAGACACTGAAGGATGCGTTACAGACTCAATGTGATGTGCTACGGTTCGTGATGTGACTGAGTGATCCGTCACTGCCATGCGCACAAATTGCCTGTCCTCACGTGAAGTGGTGCACTGATGTGGGTGCGATCGACGAACCACATCAGTCCATCGTACCCTCCTGCGTCCAACGGTCACATATCCGCATTACAGTTGTTTGGTCTCATCCAACACGACTACCGATTTCCCTGAAAGATAATCCACAATCTCGGTAGGCCACTATCCTTCCTCTGTCGAACTCGGAAACAAAAAGCTGATCTCTGTTTTTCCTGAGACATAACTGATCGCTTTTTGAAAAAACCACAGACAAAACACAATTTCCGAACTTGAAATCGTCGAAATCTCCATGCCTAAAATAGCGCTTTGAGGTGGCACCACAGGCACGCGTGATGTGTGTCTGCGCTGGAATTCTACGGTGGCCAGCAGTGTATTATAGCTATTGAATAAAAAGTGTGCAATTTCTAACTAAGGATATTTATTGTGTAGTTTCTAAAAGAATTTCCAAAAGGTTACTGCAAGAAACTTGCATTTTTTGGAACCCGATGTAATTAATAACCTCGAATTAACGAACAAAGTGTTCGGTCCTGATGAATTCGTTAAATCGGGGTATATATTAATAATTATAATAAAATTCATATGAAAGTGTATTATAAACAATCATGAAAGTATGATTTCCAAGTAAATAAACACTCTCATGCTATAACCTAGGGTGAGTGGGTAAGTGTTTATTATCATCGAACTTTAAGGCTGTTTCGCCATATGTACGAGAGTGGGAACTTGACACGACTGACATTTACAGACTGAAAAAATGCCTCACTTTTTATAAAAATGTGTGACATTGTAACTCATGCATTTGTTTATAATATTGTGTTTTTAAAATTTCAAAATATTTCATAAATAATTAGTTTTTCCTTTTAACATGTGAAAGGATAGCTCGTTTGGCATTACGGTATAAGAAAAAAGTGCAAAACACATTTTATAAAAGAAAAAATGTGTCAACTCGGATAAAAATGAGTAGTATGATAAAATAAGTGATTCTCTACAGGATAGTGTAACCAGAATATAATATTAATGTGTGAGTACTTTTATACCTGAAAAAATATTCCGAATCCGACCCTATTCTTTAACATTAGTCGAAGATAGTCTTAAGGTTACACGAGTTCTGTTGGCGATAGACTTCATAATTTTGAACCTGGATCAAATGAGAAGGACGACTCTTTAACTGGTACCCCTTCTCCGAGTTTCCGCTGTACGCCAACGGGACTTCGAGCCTCTAAACATTTAACGTGCTTCAGCCCCTCTACGCATCAACTCTAGGGATCGAACTCATGACTCGCTTGGCAAGAGTCCGTTGTTACTCTATAACACAGGAGAAAAGAACTCTAAGCTGGGGCCACCAGCATTCAGATTAAACGTTGCAGATTCTATGCTGTCTTTAACTGGATTAAACTTGGTTTCAACAGTTACCCAATCCTCTTTCTTACGTTTATAACACTGAGTAAAAATATAAATAATTATAGTAGATGGAATATCAAAACCCAATACAAAATTAAAGAAATAGGCACGTATCTAATTTCTAAAAGTGGCAAGAGATTATTAACAAATGACACATTCCAGAGCAGAAATGCAAAAAAAGCATTACTTTTATCTGCTTAGAAATAAAAAAAATTACTAAAAAGAGTTTTAACACATTTTATAAAAATTTTACTTATACAGGTGTCCAGGTTTAAAGTATCCAAAAGTTACGGCTTATTATTACGGAACTACCCATCAGAACTGTTCATCCGTGGATTGGAAACCCCTCCGAGATTTTTTGGGTTTAGTCTGATCTGCCGCACCTGCGCGCATTATTTGACAATCGCAGACACCAAACTTGTTACACTGACTTCATTAGTAAAGATGTGGACGCCGCAGCAAAAGGTGCAGTGTATACTTTGGTTAATGGAATTTAATTGCGAAGTGTTTGAACAGAATGGAATGCCGTTACTGGCTTGCCTATTAGACTTATCATTGCTTCTTCAAAATGACTCAAGCACACGATCAATAGTGTCTTCTATCATGAAACCTTAAGGATACCAAGTTTGAGATACCAAAGTTCCCGTCTCCTTTAAAGTTCTTTCCCATTGGTGGATAGATTTTGATGTCGGAGGATCGACATTCCATTCTGTTCGAACGCGTCGCTGTACACGCGTGACTGATTTAAATTCCGTTAACTAAAGTACGCACTGCACCTTTTGCTATGGCGTCCACATCTTTACTAATGAAGTCAGAGTAAAAAGATTATCGTCTGCGATTGATGAATAATGCGTGCACGTGCAGCCGATCAGACTAGACCCCAAACAATCTCGGATGGGTTTCCAATCCATGGATGAACAGCTTATTACATTCTGATGTATAGTTCCATAATAATAAGCCATTACTGTTGCATACTTTAAGCCCAGACGTTCTATATTACTATCGTCTTGTTTTTAACATTCGAAAAAAAGTCAACTTTACTATGTTTATTTATATACAAGTTTATGGTGTTCTTGAATAAACATTTTTTTTGTCTTTAAATACCAATTTATTTTTAAAAAGGAGAGCTAATGAAATATTTTTTTTCTTATACTTTTCCATTATCGCATTGAAACGAAACAGTAAATTTCATTGTTTATAATTTTTACTCTTCATCATGCTGCATAATGATAAGCAAACACTTAAAGTTACATTTCTTTTATAAACTAAAACTACTACCATCAAAATTTCGATTTAACCAATCCTGTAAAATATACATTTCCCAAATACCATTCCAATGACATAAAACGATAGATTAACCCCTGGCTCTAGATGGGCACATTTGTCCAGAAGAAGAAGAGGACATTTCCACCAAGTTGTCCTGAGAAGGAAATAGTGATGCAAAATTATCGACTTCTTGCGTCGGCGCTGCCAAACCTACTGTCTAATGCAGACAAAAGGCATTTATCATAGCACCAAAGGATATCAATGCTGCGCTATATAATTACCAACTAGCGCTTCCTTGCTGGGGGGAGTGGCTAATGAGTTTTAGGGGGGAAAGAAGTGATCATGGGCACTTCAGGGGAACAGTGGTGTGCTGAATATGTCGCATTTGGGACTGCAAATAGAGCTTTTGTTCCAAGGACTTTGAAACTTTCTATATCAAGCGGTATATAGAATCTTGTTGGGAATTTGATTTAAATGTACTGTATATCAGGATATTATAATTGTGATATATGCTTCTTGGTGTTTGTTTTGGGACTATAAGATAATTGTGGGCAAATTAGTAGTCTTAAAACTTTTGTATTTCCTTGAAGAGTTGTATAGTTGTGTTGTTACCTTGTATGAACAGATAATTAGAATAATTAGTATGCGATAATACACTTAAGCATTAATAAGTAAAAGATAACCGGAAGATAAATTCAATTAGAAAAATATCTACAAAGCATTTTTATTTGCTTTTTTAACATATAAATAATAAATATTTTATTTTAACATACTTTTTGTTATGTAAAGGTTCAATTTTGAATATTCGCACCACATATCTAACTGATGATTGTGAAATTTGTGATTTTTAAATGCCATGTTTCAAACCATTAATGTTTTGTATTTAACTTTCTTTATTTTAAGTTGTATAAAAATGTTTAATTTCAAATTAATAGTATAGCAGAGTTGAGTTTTATTTCTTTGCTAATTTATGTATATTTAACTTCCATGTATGTACTTATTTACATATATTTCACATATGTATAGTGTATAAATTTTAACATTTATTTAACTATATACTTTAGCTGTTTCTATAAATAATGTAGTTATGTTTTTTTTATTCAAAAAGAGTTTTATTGCGAATGGCTTAGACCAGTGAAAGAGAACATTTTAATCATTCATAAATTAGAATAAGTTCTTTATATAAATAATTTTCAATAGTATTTTGAAAAACACATTTATAGGAGCCTTTTTGAGGGAAATCTGATTTTATTAAAAATATATAAACTTGTGTTTTCTTGCTGGGTATTTCCATATATTAACATTTACTGAAACCAATGCCTTTCTTTTTTCTTTATCTTATTCAACAGTTCATTTAATAAATGTATCATTTATTATGAAAAACTAATGTTTTTACCAACTACGTAGCTCAGTCTAATTTTTAAATTTTTTATTCTATCCCTTTATTTTTACTAGCCTACGTGGTCGCGGTGGCCTAGTGGTTATGGTCTAGGACTGGTAGCTGGTGTGTCATGAGTTCGAGCCTTAATACCACTGAAGACCCGTCGCGTGCAGAAGGACCGATGTGCGTTAAATAGGTCGAGGCTCAAGGTTTTTCTCTCTGCCGAGGTAAGGAAATTCGTAGAGCGGTGCTATTCTCGTCACTTAGCCATGGTTCAAAATTACGAGTTCTGTCACCAATAGCCCTCGAATTACTTAATAATGCGACGTTTATAATTACTCACTCACCCACAAAACCTGCGATCACTTTCAATAATTTACCCATTAAAGCATAAAGAATTTAAGTTAATTGCTTTGTCTAGTTATTTTATGTAATATTTCTCTCAAAATTAATCGGTAGGAAATATTGAAGAAAAGTGATTGTGTGTCAAAAATAAATAAATAAATTTATTTCCAGGAGTTGCAAGTATTTTAGTGCTTTAGTTTTTTATTTGACTGGATCCGAATTTAATTTAAAATTCGACAAATCTAAACTTATGTTTAGACTTTATTATACATGCATACATAAACTTATACATTACCCTTAACCCTCTGACCGGAGCATCTGTCTGTCCCACGAGGATGATTTGCTTGGGCGCCTGTAGATAACGATGTGGTGTGACTCTATCTTGTGAGAGAATCACGTGGTGGTACTTGGCGATTTTTTTCTACTCACGATATGTGCGATTTTTCTTATCTATCACCATCATCTATCAGTATCTATATTCCTCTAGTGTTTTTCGTTTTTGGTATTATTATTTTTAATTATTTTTACATGAATATAAATAATTTTAATGAGTTTTTATAAAATACTAGTCACAATTCTTGTGATAAAATTATATTAATACAGTGTACCACATAATGAGTTAAATATTAAAAACTCTACTCAATTTCAGGAGCTATAAGGACATTTAAAACAGTCCTTAAGGTAAGAAAATTAAAAAAAAAATTGCGTACTCATCTGTCAGACGGATGTTTCAAGGAGCGCCAAAGAAATTGATGCTCCGGCCAGAGGGTTAACACTTATATTTAGTTATATTTTTGTTTCCTCAAAGTAAAATTCTCTATCCTTGTACATCTGCATATGAGAGTTTGTAAATAAATTTGAATAAGATTATTCAATTTTTAACAATGGCCATTCTATTTTTTGTGTTATTCTTTTTATAACTGATCAGATGATAATTAAAAGAAGAATTGGAATCCCACACACAATTCAATAAATAATATCTTTACTGATCAATATCTCAGAAAAAAGCGCTAATGTAACATCTAATTCAAACTTTCTTACAAACTTCAGTATAAATGTTATCAAAGAGCAAATTTGTTTATTACCCCCTACACAAAAAATTCCAAATATTCGCGGCAATTTCTAAGTATGGATAAACTGCAGCCTTAAGCGCCTCCCCGACACCTCGCATTAAACATATCGTAACTTTAAAAGACACGTCGTGAACATCAAAAGACTTTGATACATTTTCCTTATCAGTTCACGCTTTAATCAACACCAAAACGATGGATTCTAAAGCGAAATGAAATGTACATTTTAATCTTTTGAGCGCACGATAAGCTCATTGTTTCAGAACATGCGAAACAAAGCCGAGAGATCTACAAAGAAAACTTGTACCACCTACCATCTGAAAGGTGGTACTGAAGTGAAAGAAAAATAAGAGAGATAACCGTTGTAAAAGAAGGTATTTAATTTTTGTCTTTTGGGTCGTTTCTGCTCCATAATTATAGAGCAGGTCTCCTGTAAAGTAGTCTTTCATGTGCTTTTAATAGAGTTTTATCTATCCCAGTAGGGGTTGGGTTGGAACGGTTTCGCAGAATGATGTATTTGACCTTAATTCTGATATTCTGTTGAACAAGGGGAGAGAAAAGATATTCTGCGCCTTTTCCGTTAGGGTTAGGAAAGAATTTGTATTGTAGGAAAGGAGTGTAGATTTTGATGGCTGTTTCTTGATGAACTTTTGCGTTCAAAAAACATTTGAAATTCTTAACTCCTTAACGGTCGCATAAATGTTAAGAAAATGGTCACAAAGGGCCTATTTCTTTTAGTCAAAAAATTAAATAAAACTATAAAAAACGTATGTTCAATATATATATTTATTTTTAAATTTTGGGTAAATTTTTAGCTTGAAATACAAAAAATTAATTTTTTTAAGAAAAACCAACATTTCGGGGTATTATGACTGAATGTTGGTTTTTCGTCAAAGAGAAAATTTTTTTTAAAAAGCTTGTGTTTTGAACATTAAAGATAATTTTATTACACTTATGCATGAAGTAAAAACACATTAGTAATGTTTCCTTGTGAGATAAATTTCAAAGCATGAGATAAAAAAGGGCAGCATCACACGTAACGCTACAGATGCATCATCACTGCTTTCAGATTCAATAACCGAACTTTAAAAAAAAATGAGTTATTTCAGAATCGCTATCAGATCCATTTACACTGAAAGTAGAATCCGATTCACTTTTTGATTAACTCCATAAGGATACAATATTATATATATATATATATATATATATATATATATATATATATATATATATATATATATATATATTTTATATATATTATATATATATAAAAGAGTATTTTTTCAGGTATAGAAGTTTAAATTGGCATTACTTTCCAAGATGGCGACCGATTTAACAGCTGTCAAGTGATTTATTCTCAGTTTGGTTTGGCAATTCATCAAAACGATCATCAAGCAAGGCGTAGATTCGTCGAATGGACCCAAATCGAGATTGCCATTGTTCCCGATTTTCATAAGCGAATTTTGTTTAGCAAAGAAGCGCACTTTTGGTTGAATGGCTACGTCAACAAACAAAACTGCCGCATTTGGAGTGAAGCTAATCCACAAGTGTATGTCGAATCACCGTTACATCCAGAAACACTGACTGTTTGGTGCGCTTTATGGGCTGGTGGAATCATTGGTCCGTACTTCTTCAAAAACGATGAAGGCCACAACGTTACAGTCAATGGTGATCGGTATAGAGCCATGATTACTAACTTTTTCATTCCTGAATTGAACAATCATGATGTCCAGGAGCTGTGGTTCCAACAAGACGGCGCAATATGTCACACAGCTCGTGCCACAATCCATTTATTGAAAGACACGTTTGGTGACCACCTAATTTCACGTTTTGGACCTGTGAATTGGCCTCCAAGATCTTGTGATTTAACACCGCTAGACTATTTTCTGTGGGGCTGTGTAAAGTCATTGGTCTATGCGGATAAGCCACAAACGCTTGACCATTTGGAAGACAACATTCGCCGTGTTATTGCCGATATACGGCCACAAATGTTGGAAAAAGTCATCGAAAATTGGACGTCCAGATTGGACTACATCCGAGCCAGCCGTGGCAGTCCTATGCCAGAAATCATATTTAAAATGTAATGCCACAAGATTATCTTTCGAATAAAAAAAATTCATGTCAAAAGAATAATACATCGTTGTTTTATTGCAATTTAAAGTTCTATACCTCTAAAAAAAACACCCTTTATTATCACAGAACGCAACCCACGTGTATTCATGAAAAGCGGAACTAAGTAATTAAGCTAAGGTTACAAAAACATATCGCTAATATATATGTTAGGTTGTGCTAACCCATCTAGTTTAAAATAAAATAACTATCTCCTAACTCATTACTAATAACCTGGTATTTCCATCTGGAGAGAAATAAATAGGATTTCGGGCATAACAAAAAGATAGTTTTAATCATTTTAGCACATTATTTTTGAACTTTCCAGCCCCAAAATAACAGGGGCATGAGAAATAGAGGGAAAATTTTCACCCGTGATTTTGACGGCAGTGAGTTAAATGGCTTTGAGAAAAATATAATGAAATAATTATTTAAAATAAAAACAAAATTATATCACTTTCTAAACATATTGTAACCCTGTTTAATACTATTCGCTTTCAAGAGTCAATATAGTTGTCTATGCACAGCATTTAAGGAAATTTGAATTTACAAGGGGGCCATCTGTACAGTTAAAACAGATTCAAAATTCTTTTTACTAAATGTGACTTTTTTTAACGGAATTTAATGTATGTTTTAATTTAAAGTTCCAAACAGTTCATCTTTTATGTTTAATATTTTAAGACACCAGAGACACTAGATTTTGAGGATGTTTTAAATGTACAAATAATACTTTATATTTCTCCCTATTTCATTGAGGAATTAAGAACTCTATTTTTTTTTTCTTTTTCAAATCCTATTATAAGTTCAGTTCATTCTCTCTCTCTCTCTGTGTATATATATCGTGTTCAAATTTTCAATCGTTAATAAAAAACGTTCTATTCATACATTCAAGTTCAAATACGTTTTTTTTAAACTTGTAGTGGATGACACTTGATGTTAATACAGTTTTTTCAAATATTAATTCGTTAATTACTTTTGTGTTTGTTACTATTTATCCATTTTTAATTCATTAATTAAATTAAAAAAGAATATTTAGTAACAAAAGTAATAGTCCAACATATATAGAGAAAGGAAAATTGTTCGCTCCATCCCTTTAGCCTGATGGATAGCGCTTTGGACTTCTAATCCTCAGGTCGTGGGTTCGAATCCCACCCGGGAGGGCCTACTTTTAAGAATGGGATTTCTTTTTTTGCTATACTATTTTATTAGAATAATTAAATTTAGTGAATGAATATATAAACAGTAAAAAAAATCGACAAAAAAATTGTCGGCTAACATATAGAGAAAAGAAATTGGAAAATTGCAAGGAAAATGGCCTTCTATTTAATCACTTAATAGCGGGATTTTGTCTCATATGTATATACATATTTATATTAATTGCAACTATTGAATGAAAAGTAACTAAAATAAAAAATTTTCTTTGTTGACCTAAGTAGGAACTGACTTAATTTTTATGTATATATATATTACTTGTCTGTAATACTTTGCTCTAAAACGCAGTTTTATATTCACTAAAGTTTAGTGCATACAAAAATGTGTATAAGAACAAGATATTAGATTTCTTCTTATCGTCTTTCCTTCAATTTTACTGAATTTCTCTACTTGGATTGTTTTTGTTTTTTTTTATTCACCAACATTATTTCTTTAACTATGGATTTAATCAAAAAAATAAAAACTGAATATATGTTTGATAAAGCTGTATCATAAGTATATCTTAGTTGTGTGTATCGAAGATAAAGCCACTATTTTTGATATATTAGAATAAAGTTAGTATTTATTATTTGTTGACGAGTCTGAATGTATTATTTGAGTATTTATTTTTGATATCTACTCACATACCTATACAAATAATCGTAGTTGAAAATTCATTACAAAGAAAAAAATCGAGAAGTCTAGATTTGAATTAATTGCGCACATAATTGAATTTTATACAGATATAAATGTAATGTTATTTTAAAAATAGCAGTCGGTATTAAGTTTTGTTTTACAATCATTCTTTAAAATAAAGTTATAAATAAAAAAAATTGGGTTTTTTAAACATCAATTTAATTAAAAAAAATTTTCAGCACATACGCGAAGAATGTTATAATTTTATGCAAATAATTTAATGTAAAAGTACAGTAATATCCCGATCTTACGCGTGATAGGCGGGACGGAAGAATAACCGAGTAAATCGGGGTAAAAATTTACATATAAATTCATTTTAGTTTGCACCCGAAATAAAGGAAAATGATAATAAAAAAAGTTTAATAAAATCTTAGATAACACACACAAATACAAAATCTCAAACCGAAATTGTTTCGATAAAGAAAATTTAATAAAATGGAACAAGTAGTCTGTCGGCTCAAAAAAAAAAATTTTTTTTTCCCCAGCAAAATTTTTTTGTCGCATACTAATAATTTTTTTAATTCCTTGTTTTTTTTAAAAAAAATGCATTCTTCATTGGAGGCTATATTTTCTAAAATTTATAACCCTTTCTCAAATTAACTTAGGTATTCTGTCAAATTACCAACCGCAGGTAGGTAAGTCGACATGGGGTAATTCATCAGGCTCAGACACTGATGGGAGGGGGAACGAACCGGCAAAATTTAAAAAACTCCGAATTCCCGTAAGTCGGGGTAGCATAAGTCGAGGTATTACTGTATGGCTTAATGATAAAATAGAATTTTGAATATTATTTGAAATAAAATATGCCAGAACTAAACGGATAAGTGTATAAAATAATTTTTATTTTATATATATCAAACGATATCTGATAAACATAGCAGGAAATATTTTAATAATTTGTTCAAAGACTAAATGTCTGAGAGATCTTTGCATTTTTGTAAACTGTCACTTTAGCTTCTAAATTGCATAGACTTGACAACCCCCTTTCCAAACAATCCCTAAATAATTTCAAGCAATTTTCGATAACAGATATCAGAGAATCAACTATATTAAATGAAATAAATTCACAGATTAGAAATCTCTGGAAATTACGTCGCGTACATTGACAGACATTACTTTGATATTTTAATTAATTCTTATACTGTAACAATAGGTAAACGACGATTTTTTTTTAGCGTAGAATTCATTGTACATTAATGAGACAGAATGCCATTGTGTTTACTCATTTCTTTTAAGAAGTGAAACAATTCTGTAGAACAGGTTTCTCTGTGAGCAGATGGTATCGACAGGAAAAATGAATAACACTGACGTGTGCATGCGTTTTCACTATTGCAGAATAAATACTATAAACCAGCGGTCGCCTACCTTTTTGACCTCACGGGCCAGTTAATTCATAATTTAAATTCCACGGACTACTAATAAAATTTTTTGAGTGTTAAATATATTTATTAAAAAAATTGTGATCTAACAACACATAAAATGTACCTAATTAATGAAATGGAACAACAAATAGTAACCACATTATGAAAGCTTTATTAATAAACAAAAAAATAAACAAAAACTATAAAAAAACAAAACTGTTAAAAAATGGTTTAAGTCAGTGTTTCGGAAAGTTTCTACATTGGCGCCCCAATATTGAATCATAATTTTCATCGCCCCCCCCTCCATACAGTAACAATGTATTGAATTCAGTAATACTATACTTTGACGCTAAAACTACAATATGACTTTAACCTCTTAAATACCACCTGCGTATTTAAAAATCTCACACAGCCAAAGCGTTAATTGCACCGGACGTATATATCCGTCTTTTCGATCTTTTCTTTGCACTGCTATCCATAAAATTATTCCGAAGGCTTTGGAATGCATTAAAGGGACCTTGACAGTGTTTGCGAAGGATTTACTTATTTCTAAGGAATTTATTCCTTTTCTCCCCTCCCTCCAATAAATTACATACGCATGCCTACGTGAAAAATGTGGTGTTAGGGAGTGAATCGTGTAACTTTTAACTGGCAGTAAAGGGATTAATTATAAACCGTGCAAATTATCAAGATAAGTGTTAATTTTTTTATATAATTTTATGTATGACAAGCCCATAGGGTCATTGGTAATTATTAATGTTGTTCTTAACTTAGCATTGCTAAATTAAGTACATTATGCAGTACTGATACATTTATAAGTATATTACATCTGAGTAAATGCGTATTTTATTTTTTATTATGTCAGATTGTATTTTGTTTGTTTACTTTCAGTAAATTAATATTTTTTTTTAAATAATCTTTTGTTTTCAACTTTTCAATATGTTCACGCCTCCCTTGTAGAGTTATCACGCCCCCTAGGGGACGCGCCCTACAGTTTTAGAAACACTGGTTTATGTATATCAAACTTTTAGCATTATACATTCCTAGTATGGTGGATGTCCCTGCTTTCTTGATATAAGATTTTGGATATTTTTATCCAATGTTGTTACTGCAAGACGGAGAACTGTATTTATTTCATCAAGCTGAGATCGGTACCGAGTTTTGAAGACTGCGACAGATGAAAAAGATATTTCACATAAATAAATTGCGAAGAATTGAATCAGAATTTTCATCGCCTGTTCAATAATAAAAGGGTATTTACTTTTTATGAAAAGCCAAAATTAAGCTCTTGATAAGGGTGGATGAAATTTCGAGTTTCGTCGGACGATAGGTCAATGAGGCTTTCTTTTAGATGCATGTTTAAATTATTATCCTGAATTTTTGCTGCGAATAGATCTATTATCACATATTACCATGTCTGAGATCTGAATTCTTTGGGTAAAAACAAACAAAAGATTCTGTGATTTCAAATGCTTTTTAACTAGGGTTACTACTTGCTGGTTAACGTAATTTTCCTTCATGTATTCATCAAAATTAGAAAACATTTGCGGATCGTCTTCAAACTATGTTTGCCACAATAATATTTTCTTTTGAAACGCATCCATTTTAATTCGTAATGTGAACACGTCCTTAAGTTGTTCTTGCAAGGATGTTCAGTTTATTTATCATGGAAAAAATATGTCAAGTATCCAAGCTTTGTTAGACATTCATTGTTGGACAAGAATATTTGCAATTTCGGATTATTTTGTTCGTTGAAAAATAATTTGCCTTCTCTTAAAACATAACTCAATGTGATGAGTAAGTATATTCCCCTTTTTCCTGGGGACCAATGAAATTTTCTCACGGACCACCACTTTGGCGACCTCTGCTATAAACTGTATGTTCGTTCCCTATTTTCTAATGTTGATTTTTTGTTCTGTGTGTTAATTTCACAAAATAGAATACATTATTTTTTTCGTTAGATTTTAGATATTTGTGTTCAGAGTTCGTTTTCACGTTTCGTTTGAAGAAAAAAATAAATTTGTAAATAACCAGAAAGAAATAATTTTAAGAAACAGGTGCATTCATAATGTATTATAATCGTCCTGTAATTAATAATCTCAATAACAATACTTCTTAAGAAAATTATTTCTGCTTAATATAAGTTATCCGAGCACGTTAAAAGGAACTATTTCAATCAAATTCATTTTTGGTTTTTTTTTATTTTAATAAATAGAGCAATTTTTTTTGCCTTTACGAACCAATCTAATTTTGTTTCTACATTACATAAAGGCTAGGTAAAAATAAATAACATTAAATTAAAAAAACCAGGACGTGGGTCTTTTATCTGACAGAAGTGGGAGTTTAAATTGTTCAAAATCTATGGTGGATAGTATGATAACTCAAAATGTCACAAATGTATTTATATATAAAGCATTTTGAATTGGATATTATTTTTTTCTAGGGAATATACAAATATAATTCTTATTGTATGAATATTCTGTAAGTTATGGCCTTTTTTTCAATAATAGCCTCATAAATATTTTACGTTTCATACAGTATTTAATCCATCAGCTCTAAAATTGTTATATTTTAATAAAACATTGAAATTTTAGTACATTCCCTAGATAAATGAGTGTAGTTTATTTTGTTAATATTTTTATAAATATAAATTTAGTACTTTTCCTGTAACTGATTTAAGAAAGTTTTAAAAACATTTTGAAATTTCACTTGCGATTGCAATTTTTGTAAAATTTAGATAGTACATTTTAAATATTGCTGGTGAAGTATTGATATTTTTTGGCATTGATGCCTTAAAAGTATCTATAATGTTATTATAAGTTACTTTTATAAAAAGGACATTGAACATGTTCGGATACTTTTTTTTTACTAAAGTTTTTCCTTAATTCCTGTAAAGTATATTGGTACCTTTACCGTTTCGCCGGGGCTGGTGATAAAGTCACCAAAAGTGATATAACCGACGCCAAACGGTACATTATCTCTGGTAACCTTTAACATTAAACTTTCAATGTAATTTATGGTATTTTCTTATCAGTAATGTAGTTTCAATAATACAGCAAAAATGGTTGAAAAACCGATGATAACTAACATTGAAGAAAATTTTTTTATGCGTATATTGTGTGTTGTCGTCAAAAAAGCATGTTTGGCGAGATTTGCACTGCGGAAAAATACCAGTATCTAAATTTGGGTAAGAAATCGAATATTTATGTATATATTCTATTACAGTGTGAAGTCCGTTATTTTATAGAATTACTAGATATTTCAGGAAATAGCTAGACAAGTCAGTTGAAGTGTATAACATTATTGAATTCTACGATTTAACTAGGTATTCTGTAGAATAACGGTTACTTGATCGTTAAAGTATGAAATACGGCACTCGAAAATTCTTTGAACAGATTCTTACTGCTTTTAGCTAGTTTTGAAGCACTTATGGCTGCTTTGCAATGACGTGTGAGTGTGTACCCTTCTTGTTCGTTGATTTTAAGCATATAACTTAGACGGTGTTTTTATATTAGCGTTTTACATTTTGGATAATCAACGAATATTTTTACAACCTGTTTTCAAGCAATGACTTCTGTAGGAAAGGGAGACCAACCTGTAATTAAGAAAGATTTGATGCAACAGAGATTTGAATCTTTATTAAATAAGCGCAGAGCAAAAGAAAACAAGACTGCACATACTTGTGTAAAATTATTAACTTTGCAGCGAAATAAAAAGTGCTAAAACAATGCTTTGTGACTTTTGGTTACTCTAACATTATGATATCTTTGAAGTTCAAGTATTATAAAAGTCAATCGGGCCAGTAACAAATGCAAAACAGATTTTTTCCCCTTTTTGTCTAATTAATGTTAGAAATATGGCCAATAATAAATTCTATCATCTACTTGTCCTTACTGTTTATTATTTAATCATAACTAAAAATAAGTTTGAGTTTGCTTATTTTTCACTTTTTAACGGTCTATAATTAGTTATTTCATAGAATAACTAGGTAAAAAGTATGGAATTTTTCATCTGTTACCCACCTGAAATGACTCGTCTAATTATTTCATGCGATACCTAGGTATTCTATGAAATATCTGAGTGATACACTTTAACGGTGTCATACATACAAAATTAACTGTAAATATTTCTTCGTGAAAATTTTAATACAAACACATACTGGCTTACCTGACATTTTTCCGCTTGAAAAAAAATAAACTTTTTAAAAGCACTAATTTAGTATTCAAATTTTATTGTTAAAATTCAAAACAAGAGTATACTTTATAAAATGTAAGGCTTACCTAAAATTTCTCATCGCCAAAACTGAAAGATAACTGATTATTTCTCAAAAATATTAATCTAAAATGTTTCTTATCATATTACATCTCTAATGACCTTGATATTTTGAAGCTATAATTAATGTTATTATTTACGAATATGCATAACTTTCGTTCCAAATATATCTCATTTATCATTCTATCATAACGTATAATGAGATATAAATTCTAAATCGAATTTAAAAGTATCATTAATGTACACATTTGTGGAATATCCTTAATTCCGTACAGTTTTCCATTATGTAATTACGAGTATTCCATTATTAGTATTCAGAGTAATACGTTAAAGAATTATGAATTACGCTCAAAGTATAAACGCTTTGTGTGTGTTAAACAATAAAAAAAGACATAAAATGATTGATTAATCATGAATTGAATCCATTTGCGGGCTAAATATTTCAAGGAATACTTCATTAACTAAGTTAAAATAGTCTTAATCAGTCAATAGTCATATTTCTTACACTTGTATATTATACTTCATAAGATATATAATTGTCTGTGTATTTTTTACATTAACCAGACTTATAAAGATAAAACAGAAAAATACAAACAAAGAAATGAAATACTATTAGGCTTTGTGCCAAATGCCTCAGAAGAAATAAAGGAAACAAATTCCAAGCATAATTTTGAATTTCATTAAGAAACAGAAACAAAATATAAGGATTTTAATTTTTCACCTCGTATGACAGTCAATTTTGAAGTAAATGTATTTTTGACAAATAAATGTTTAAAGGTATAATTTATTATTCAAATCATATTTAAGTAAAACAGTTTATTTTATTTCCCTATTTTACTTTATTTTCTCTTCTAAACGAATATTTTATAAATACTCTTAAGCATATAAACTTGTTGCATTTTTTCTGTTCCTTAAATTTAATAAATATTGAAGAAAATGTTGTTTTTTCTTAAATTTATCTTTTTACGTAATAAATTTTAAAATATCAAAACCATGATTTCAGTCTCTTCAACTACTAAAATTACTCTGTCATATTTTACTAATATTGATTTGTGCTAATGGAATACATAGATAATAAAAATTAGGAATAGTTTAACTTTGCAAACCGTCATCAAAATCATGAATTTTGTTGTATTATCATTTGTGTTCGTTGATTAACCTAAAAGATTAACTATTCTTCGATTGTGTAATATTCATACTTAATCAGTTTAAAAAATATTCTTTTTTATTTTTAAATATTGAGCAAAATTTTTAAAAAACTATATGTTTTTCCACTATTATTACCATGCTTCAATAACAATATCATATCATTTAGTTAATATTTTTGCGATTAGATACAATGTATGGATGACACTTTATTGTAACTCATTTAGCGTATTCCGATAACAATACACAAATTTCGTTATTACTATATATGTGTGTGTGTGCATTAACTTAATTTAATATTTACTTAAAATTCTTATCTTGCATAATATTTCTATAAGTGACTACAAAATTCTTATTTGGAGATACAAGTCTGACTTCATTTTTCAGTAGAGAATTAATATATCGACAGATTTATTTGAGAATTCCACGATAAAAGAATTAACCGCGAATTTTTTTGAAAGATTTATTCGCGATTTCTAATAAAAAAGACATCTTAGTAACTTACACGTGCCTTACTGAGTAACTAAAACTTTCCCTAAAACACTTGCGTAATTTCTAAAAATAATTAATTTTTCCCTTCCCTTGAACATGTGGTTATGTGTTTTCAATTACATCGTTCTCATGTTCCCTTATTTTTGAGCACAAAAAGGGGTAAATCTCTCTCTTTCTTGACTTGCAACTAAGCTGAAGAAGATGCTGAATTCTATCATTTGATGTTAAAAATATACAGTCGGACCTCTATATAACGAAGTTGCTAAATCTCGGAAAAAAGTTCGTTATATGGAAAATTCGTTATATAGAGGTTCATCTTTTAGTATACTTTATAAACCCCACAAAACAAATTTTGAATTCATAAGCTTTTTGTAGTAAAAAAGTAAGTATTCACATATTTTTAAATGATTAGTATATGTTTGTTTATATATCTTACCCATAAAAAAAAGAAAGAAAACAGGAAAAACTACAAGAAAAATAAGAAAAAAGAATGTCGAAGAATATATACATTCTATATATATTAAGAAATTAAACATTACGAAAATAATTCTATATTAAAATTAACGAATTTAAAGGAAATATTTTTTTATTTTAAAACATACGTGAAAAATTAAAGACACATTATTTTACATAATTAGAACATAGGACAACTCCACTGAGGGTGAAAAGGGATATCGAATATGTTTCTAGTGAACTGGACAATGGGGGGTTAAAGGTTGCACTTCTCGGATGAAACGTTCAGAACTCTATTGCTCTCGGTGAGTTAGGATCTAATAAAACCAGTTCGAGATGTATGTTCACCATAAATGTGTTGAAAGAGAGAATAACAATGTTCTCAGAAATGTGTGTGTATGTGATTTAAAAAAAGGGAGAACAAAAATTGAATCACAAAAGAAAAAGTTCGTTACATAGAAATCGCACTTCACTATAGAGAGGTTATTTTACGGAGAAAATCGTGAATTGTTCAAGGTTCCAGAAAAAAGTTCGCTATATTGAAAAATTCGCAATATAGAGGTACGACTGTATTTTGTTATTTAGTACAAATAGGTTTTACATCATTTTCTCTTTAATTATATTTACCCATATAATTAATTCTATTACTTAGCAATAATTTATCCCTTCATGTAGAAAGAGAACCTATAAGCTTTCGTTCTACACCGAACTTGATTTCATAATGATAAAACATTACTAAAATACCTTAAAAAATATTCATACAATTACTATATCCCTTTACCTTTCTTAAAACATAAACTGCAGAATTTGAACATTACAAATCCCTCCCTCCAATAGTTGTAACTTATTACTCCTAATACCTTGTCTGTTGCTAATAAGGCCCCCATGTCTAGCTTGACTGGAGAATAATTGTTCGAATGTAGCTACAAGGAGTAAAAGATTTATTCCCTCTCCAATCTGGGACTAAAACCTTTTCATGAGAATCTATCTGTCGGTAGCAAATATTCACCAATACGGAGTTGGACACCTACTCTAGGGAAGAATATGTAGCCCCACCTTAAATTCCAGTCCATTAGCTGGGGATCTATTTCCATAATACATCCGCAACTGTAATCTCTTTTGGCTGAGGCGTGGAACGCCTTATGGAGGTCCTAGCAGGAAACATGCGGGAAGAGGCTCCAAATGCTGACTTACATTCGGGGGCCATTTTTGTCCACATCTGCCCTGATGAAGTGACGCGGTGATATAATACTTAACAGAATATATAGAGAGAAAGATGTTAGCATTTTTCAATATTCTTACTATTAGTTCAATCTCTCCTCATATATCATATATATATATATATATATATATATATATATATATATATATATATATATATATATATATATATATATATATATATATATATATATATATATATATATATATTATATATACTCTAGTGTCACTAAAGTTATGGTAATTAGTAACTCTCTTCATAATTTTTGTTTCTATTCTTTTTATACTTTTGTAAAGTGCTACATTTCAGCTATTCACATGCTTTAAATCTGCATTAGGGTCCAGAATCTGGCTATAACTTATTTATTGCACTTAGATTTAGCGCTAGCTTTGCATTTTCAATTGCAATTTTTAGGTATGCTACCTCTATCTTGTAATGGATTTAGATAATCCTATCCATTACTTTTGATAGGTTTTTGCTCAGTATTATTTACATTAAGGGGAAAGGTTGGCTGAGCAAAAAACATGTTCAACCCCACTTTTATATAAATTATTTTATATATTAGCTGTCCTAAGTCAGCTATGTTTATAATACTGCAGCATCCATTTTATAATTTTTAATCTAGTGTCTTTCATTGTGTGATCTTTTTACTGTCTATGTAATTTTTTTCGAATGTGATTGATGAATGTTTATCTCTTGTTTGTAGAGAATTAGACTATATATATATATATATATATATATATATATATATATATATAATATGTATATATATATGTAATATGTATATATATATATATGTAATATGTACCAGGTGGGCAAAAAGTCAGTAAAAACTTTAAAATTCATAAAATCCGAGAAATGAACGAAAAAAAAACTGTTTGCAGGATCAGCATTAGTATGTCATGGGATTTTTTAAGCTAGAAAAAAATTCGAAAATCATCCGGTAGGTGGCGCTGTTATAAATATGCTAATTAGACGGTTATAAAAACCTTTGCTCTCAATGAATCCACATTCATTTCACCATTACAAACAGTGAATGTGAACAAGGATGCTCAGTGCGCTGGATAAAGCTTTGTTGGTGAAGTTATTTTACATGAACGAGGAATCAGCGACCATTGCCTTGCGTAAATTCCGAGTTCAGAAAAATGTGAAGAGTGGAAAAGGCCCTTTAACACCTATGTAAAGCTAAACGTTTTGATAACTGGAAAGTTGGAGGATCGAGCACAAGCCGGACGATGCTAAAGAGCACGTGCACCTATGTCGAAATGGAAGCGATTGCGTCGAAGCAGCTTCAGGGATAGTATAATATATCTTACCACCATCATCTGTCCGCAATATTCTTCGTCGACTCCCTCCAGCTGTATATACAAATTGCAATCGTGCCATGAACTTTTGCCGCACAGAGGGATACCGCACAGAGAGGAGCATTTGCGAAGTGGATCTTCTCTAAAATGGAACAGGATCCCTCCTGGGTTTTTAACATCTTGTGGAGAGATGAAGCTCCTTTCTCGCTTCATGGTGACATTAACAACCATAACTGTCACATTTGAGCGACCTCTAATCCACGTGAGTACACACAGAAGCCATTGCATTCCCCAAAAGTGACAGCATGGTGCGGTTTCCCGGGTTCATTTATCATAGGACCCTTCTTCTTTGAAACGCAGTGCCCAGTAAATGGATGGATAACGGAAACGGTAATTGCTCATCGTTATCTAACGCTTCTGCGGGAGACTGTCGTGCCATGTTTAATTCAACGAGGTCAGATTTCGAATGTCGTGTTCATGCAGGATGGAGCAACCAGTCACACTGCTAACCCGGTTAAGACATTCCTGATACAGACGTTCGGGGAAGACAGAATCGTTAGCAGGCGCTGCAGGTACCCATCACCTCCTCGGTCTCCAGATTTAACACCGGCAGACTTCTGGTTGTGGGGATATTTGAAATCTCGCGTGTATCTATCCGGTCCATCAAGTCTGCCGGAACCGAAAGATGCGATCCACAGAGAAGTATCCTCCATACATCCGGACATGTTGCACTCTGCCGTTGCTGGATTTGTCACTCGTCTGGAATTCTTCTCCCCTGTGGTTGGTCATGGGGGAACATATTCTGGGTGTAATAAAGTTGTGAAAAGTTTTCTGTTCATTATTTATGCATTGTTTCATTTGCGTACATTAGCGCCACCTACCAGATGATTTTCGAACTTTTTTTTTCAGCTTAAAAAACCCCGTGACATACTAATGCTGATCCTGCAAACAGTTTTTTTTCGTTCATTTCTCCGGATTTTATGAATTTTTAAAATTTTTACGGACTTTTGCCCACCGGTATATATGTATATATAATATATATATATAATATGTTTATTATATATAATATGTATATATATATAATAATATATATAATATGTATATATATAATATGTATATATAACAAGATAAAAATAATTGTTCAAATTTTCAATTGTTAATAAAAATATTTTCTATTAATCCATTCAAGTTCAAATACATTTCTTAAACTTGTAGTGGATAACACTTAATGTTAATATAGTTTTTTAAAATATTAATTCATTAATTGAATTAAAGATGAGTAAATAGTAACAAGCAAAAATAATAGTCCAATAGCATACATAGAAAGGTACATGGTTCGTTACGTCCCTTTAAAGCAATGGATAGCGCGTATGACTTCTAATCCAAAGGTTGTGCATTCGAATCCCATCTGGGATGGCCTAATTTCTAAGAATGGGATTTCTTCTTTAGTATACTATTTTATTACAATAATTAAATTTATTTAATGAATAAAAAGCAACAAGCAAACACACAAAAATAGTCAAACTCCATGTATAGAAAGGAAAATGTAAAATTGCAAGGAAAATCATTTTCTATTTCGTCATTTAATATTGTAATTCTGTCGTATGTATTTACATATTTATACTAATTGTAACTATTTAATAAAATTAACTAAAATAAAATTTTCTGTGTTGACCTAATTAGGAATTGACTTAATTTTTTTATATTACTTGTTATTAATTAAATTATTCTAGGTTAGTACAGTGAAAATCGTTTAATACGAATCTGAAGGGACTGAAATATTTTTTTATGTTAAAAGAATTTTGTGTTAGAAAATATTGCAAAAAAAAATGTTTATTAGAGTAAGTTTTATTAACCCAGATCAGATGTGTATATCTGTATGCATTTAATAAAAATCAGTGAAACAAAAATATTCAGAAACACTTAATGAAATTTAATGTAAAATTTTCAAGTGTGTTGAAAAACAAAACTTTGACTGAGCTTTTGCCAAAAAATCTGATATTTTTCTTTACATTGTCTTTTTTAATACCAAATTGCTTGGTGTCGTTCATTTTGTTATTCATTTCAACGCTCGAATGTGTTTCTAAATAACTGCGCATACTTTTCATGATTTCCTCGTTTCGGATGACGTGGGAAAAGGAGCTGCATTATTCTGCATCATCGGAATCATTATGTTCATTAAATTCTGCATCATTATGTTTTTTGAGCTTTGAACAAGCTCCAAATGGCCTTTGTCTGCCATAATTGAGTCTGTACACACATTGTCGTCATTCAATGCAATGAATCCTTCTAATGATATAGTAAGATTGTTCAATAATACAGAAACGTCCACAAATCTTTCACTGTTTCTGTATTTTGTTCATTCCCAGAAGGGAAATCGTTTCGTGTTAAGAGATTTCCATTTCGTATTAAGGGAACAAAATGCATGAAAATACATAGTAGTTAGACGGGGTCGTTGTATTATTTAGTGTTAACCGATATTTCGTCTTCAGCGTTTTCGCGTTAAACGTATTTCACTATATTTGTAATTATTAGAATCCCATACTTCATTTAACTCTCATAATATAAATAAAAATTATTTCAACTGGATTCGGGGAAATTTTATAAATTAACACGGAGTTTAATATCTTGATAATTATGAATGAGGTTTAGTAATAGGAGGAACTATACATTAATTTAAAAGTTGCGTGAATTTTAGTGCGGAATACAGTTAATAATTAGAAATTGAGGAACTAACTCTAATGCCTTTTTTTTGTTAGTGGCACGTATGTAATCTGATATTTCTTTAGCATTTTAAAAAAATTTAAAAGCTAAAAATTAACTTTTAATACATGGATATTCAAAACAAAATAATGTATGTTATCCTAATTTATAGACCATTGGCACAATTTAGTGTGCCTGATATTGTATTACTTAGTTAATTGCCTTTTAAAAATGTTCTTATTAATAATTATTGACAAATAATAAATTGATCACATTAATAATTATTATTTTAGCAGATAAATATTTAATATATTAATAAATATGTATTATATTAAATAATAAATATAATATCTACTAAATATTTATTTATTTATCAAATAAGCAATCTTAAATTTAGTTTTCTCAAACATTTTTTATAAATTGCAAGCACACAATTTACCGCTACACAAAGGTAAAGAGTTCTATTGTGTAAAATAAACATTCAAGCATTTTAAGGCTCAAAAAAGACACTTAAAATTTTTCTATACAATATACCTTTTTTATTTTACCTCTCCTCTTAAATTATTTATTAAATGTAATATGTTCATCGTTTATTTAATGTTTTATAGATATTTATGTAAAGTTGCATAAAACATAATAAAAACATTTTACTTTAGACTCCAAGTGTTTCATCAAATATTTTATATGTTATATATATTTTATATAATATTTAATCTTACTTTTTGTTAATTCAACTTTTCCAGTTACTCATTCTACTTATTTATGAAATCTTATTCTCAATAACAGTATTTATTAGTTTTAATATCATCTGTTCCACATTTAGAAGAGTTACAACATTCAGATTCTTTTGACGTTTCTTTCATGAATGATGTTTATTTAAATCATGAATACATATTGAGAAAAATTATGAGATTTATAAATCTCAAATTACTTATTCCAAGGCTCTCAGAGGCGCAGCTCCCTGGCGCGTCACTTGACCATGGTTCAAAATTACGTGGTCCGTCGCCAAAAGCCCTCGTGTAGCTGTTAATATTCAATCAATCAATCAACCAAGGCTCTCAGAAAATATTTAAAAAATTAGATCCTTTTAGATACATCAAAATTATTTACAAGATTTATTATTATTTTTTATTTAAAACTATCAAATTTATAATGAATTAAGTTTCCACAAAATAAATAAAAATACAGTAAATTATTGACAGTGACTCCACATACCATGGCTTTCTTTAAATATAATAAGAGAAAGAAAGATAAGTAAAATACTGAAAATTTGCCTAATAAGGATTATAATAAGTACAATATTTTCAATTATATTACTTATTAATCCTTGAATCATTCATGTCTAGTTGCAATTTTTTAGTTCTTAATAAATAGAATAAAAACAGGAATTATGGTTTCTCGTATGAAACTAATTCAAAATCCATGTATTTAACAAAATTTTCATGTGTGTTTAGAAATATGGTACATTTACAGAAAACGTTATCTTGGATTTGTATTCTTTGTTGTTTTAGTGAGGAATAAGTAAAAATAGTTTTAAGTAATACATATACATATATATATATATCATTCGCTATTTATAAATAATAGATTCAATTAAAAGGCGCGTAAAAGTATTGTACTTTGAGAAGATTAAATTTATTTTTTAAAAGTATTAACTGCCCTCTCCCTCGAAAATAACAAGATAATAATTTTTCAAGCAAATAATTCAAGAACAAAAAAATTATTTTGAACTTATTTATAACTAACCCAACTCAAATTTTACAAATTGATTTGAATAATCAGTGTGTATGTGTTTAACACGTATATTCGAGAAATGAGTTTTTTAATATGTATTCACAATTTTGTCGAAGCCGCTTGAACAACCTTATATTTAGATGAAAATTACATAAATAAGAAAAATAAGTTTTATTAAATGCCTTTCAAATTTAAAATGCAATATTTTCTGTTTTACTGTAACAACTATTATAAAAACAATTTTTCTTATATTTTTTCCACTATAAATAACTTTTTAACTAACAAGAGAAAATTTCTGAAGCGGAAGTTAAATTTTTTTGTAACATTTCCAAAAGAAGTGAAATTTTTAATATATGCAGTCGAAATCCGATTTAGCATATTCGTATTTAACGATTTTTTGCTTTTCCCAATTAAAATCAAAACAAAAAAAACCCTATTTAACGATTAATAAACCCGGAATTAACGAATTATTTTAGCAACTAGAAATTTTTTTATAAGTTTACATTAAAAAAACTGGTTTTTTTTAAATGACATAACGTTTTTGTCCGAAGCAGAAAATATGACTTTTTTTTGTAAGCAGCAAATTTGAATAGGAACTGGTGAAGATCATTATTATACTTTACAGGCGCAGAAGTGTCATGAGTGTAACGTATCGTGTGAGTCTTGAATAGGACAAAATTCTTTTTTCATCTCATTCCAATCCACAACACAGGGAATATTTTAAGATTTTAACGATTATGATACATTTGATAATGGACTGCCTTTCTGTGCAATTGAAGTAGAGGAAATTGTTGATTTGTGTCGGAGCCAATGAAGGTCGATTCTAACACAGAAATTAATAATGCAACTCCTATCAAAACTGTTACATTTTCTAATGTTTTCCATTGTTTGCAAATTGTAAAAACAAAACATACCTCTCTCTTAAGCAGCAGGATGTAAATGATGCAGTATTTTCTACTTTCCATAAAGTAGGGAAAAAACTCTTTTGAGTCAGAAATCAAAAAGAATTTCAAACATCTATTAGTTAATATGTTAAAATTTCTAATCAACTGGTGCGTAACAATTAAATAATAGTATTTTTAGCAGTTAAAAAAGGGTGTAATTTCTAACAATGGATATTTTTTGTGTTTGTTGCTTATAGATTACCAAAAGGTAAGTGCAAAAAATTTGCATTCTGATTGAACCCCGATATAACAAATAGCCCCGAATTAACGAACCCGATATAACAAATAGCCCCGAATTAACGAACAAAATACTCGTTCCCAATAAATTTGTTAAATCGGTGTCCAGTTGCATATGTATTATATTACATTTCAATTGTATTAAAATTTGTAGAAAATACTCACTTTCCTTAAATTGTATATCAAGCTATTACTCGAATAATCATTGGATAGTTCTCAAATATCTTTTTATTTTCTTTATAAATAATAATGTGCAGCTATTTAGCTATACTTCATAAATTTATTTAAATTTTAAGCAAAATATTTTCACTGAAAAGGGGTTGGAAAGTTAAATAAAGTATAATCTCATTCATAATTAAAAAACGTTTTACAGATAGCCTTAAAAATTATAAAAATATAAATGACCTTAACTGCAAAATATTCGACTGATTTCAAAAAATTAGGGATGAATTTTTCTAAAAGTCATATTTTTATTCCAAAGGAATGTGCAAATTATTTCAATTCATGTGTTACATTATACCATATAAACTCTTAAACATTTTACAAAAATACTTATCATTACCTTCCCTCATAAATTCATAAAAATCTGATACGAAGTTTTAAAGATATCTCATGAGTTTTTATTAAATCCACATTAATTTTCAGTTTTAATGTATGTTACATTAATGTTGAGAAAATTCAAAAGTTCTCAAATCTCTTTATTCATCCTATAGAAATTCATGCAAACAAAAAAGGAATTTTTTTTAAAAAAATCATCCCACACAATTTCTTTAAGAACTCTGCATCAATATTCTCAAAAAACATCTAATTCTTTAAATGTAATTCAATTATCTAAATGTACGTACTGATTTTTAAGAATTCTATCTAATCTACCTACAGATCTACCTAATCCTAATTCTAATCTTCCTAACTAATCTTCTGAAATTGTTCATGGCAATTTTTAATAACCTTATTAATTTACACTGGTACCGATTCGGTAGAATGCCATTAAAATATTTGAAATCTCTTTTCCAAAATTAAATAACATAGTAATAATTCCTAAATAAAATGCATCAATTGGATAACAAACAATTGAATCTCAATTTCACTAACAAATTTATAGAATTTTTCATGAATGAACTCAATTCATGTGATGTAATAGTCAAATGGTAATGACAACCACGTGTTTCTACCCAAAAACTCATGTGACGTCATAGTCGCACGATAAAAGCAATCTTGTGTTCTAGCAAATAAGTTCAAACACTTTTTTGTTGCCAACTTTTTCTCTTTGCAGAAACTTTCTCTTAAATTATCGATAATTACACAAATAATAAACAAAATTCATTTTATTCAATGTGGTGCCTAAAATAAAGCTTTTTTTAAAATAATTCTTAAATGATTCAAATTTTGTTTTGAAATTTTACTAATAACCAAATTGTACAATTGGTTTAATACCTCTTTTCTCTTTTGAGTTTAATGCAGGAGACGTGTTTGTCTTTATCATGTCATCGCCATGAATTGAGAGCATTGCACTTAAATTTCTAAGCACACATTTTCTATCAGCTTCAAATAATTCATATGTATTTTATACCGTTTTTTAAGGTATCCGACTACGTTCGGAACCATAATTTTTAAAAAGCGCATAAATAGATAATTTTCATGACATTTAGTGTCAATTAGATAAGAATACACGTATAAAATTATTTTAAGGACATTTTGAAAATTATTTAAATTATTTAAATACAATATTTCGGCAAAAAATTAACTTAGAATAACGTTTTTCAAAACGTTCTCCTTTTATGAAAAATGCTTCGAAAATATAGTAATATTTTGCCTGTATATAAAGACCTCTGTACAGAGGCTTAACTACGATTTTTGAAAATTTACATTATTTTCAGAGTTACAACCAATTGAAATAATTATCGGCGTTTTTTTAAAAAAAGTTCTCCCCTCTGTTGTCGTAAAACATGGGTAAACCCACTTCTAAATTATATATTTCAAAAATTCTAGTTGAGCCTCTGTAGAGAGGTCTGAGCTATATACAGGCAAAATATTATTATAATAGAAGCATTTTTCACAAAAGGAGAATATTTTGAAAATGGTTCATTCTACGTTCATTTTTTGTCAAAATATTGTACTTAAATAATTTTTTTATTGTAATAATTTTCTTGAAACAATTTTATATGCATTTTCTCATCTAAGTGACACTAAATATCATAAATATTATCCAGTTAGTTATACGCTTTTGCAAAATCATGGTTCCGAACGTAATCGGATACCTTAAGAAAATTTTACTAATTTTTAAAAATCCTAAAATAATCTAATTCAATAAGGTATTAACCTAACTTTAATTCCTCCACTAATTTTTTTAAACTTCTTCTGTGAAATGACTCAAAATGTCCTCTTCCTGCTGGACCGCAGTGGGCGAAACGAGGTAAGGGCAATAACTGCTCTTGTCAGGAACGCGCAATTTGCTTAAAATATAACAAGACAGTGGCAGCAGCGTCTCTGCAATTAATTAGTAGGACAACGCAGACGTGGCGATAACCCTTAAGATCTTCAAATAAGCGGACAGTAACTAACTTTCTAGAAGCTCACTGCGAATGAAGAATTTGCTTAAGTACACAGATTTAAGTAGGATTTAATAGAAAATGCGGTCGAGGTATTTAGCCTCTGCTCGCTTTGCTTCTAATGAATCCGATTTCGGCCTGATTGGGACTCTGAGATGTTTAATCAAGTCTACGGGATGCGCTTGGAAGTTTTCAAAAAGATGGCATTGGAAGATTGCTTCAAGTATCGAATGCTTTAATCCTTTGTTCAAATTGGTTTGATGTTGGTCTTCTAATGAAGCTAAGAGATGTAGGATTCGTAGCAGATGTTTGAAATCCAGAGTTAAAAGGGTTGGAAAAGTTATAGGATAACAACTTGATATTAATTAAAAATAATGCAATGATATTGAATAACAAAATGTGATCAATTTCATATTGATAAACAAGTCCTGCTATTTAAACTGCATGTTCTCAGCAACAAATAAAATTAGTCTAAAAGTCAATAAATATATGAAACACTGTATATAGGTACGAACAGCACAAAAATCAGAAAAAGAATCGCTCCTGTTTAAAAAGAAAAAAAAATTCTCATTCAATTTTAAAGGAAGGTTAGGATTTAAAGGTACATTTACTTGTGAAAAATGCATCATAAAATTTCAAAAGCACGCTTTCTGAAAAAAAAAGACGAAAATTTTAATTTGAAAAAGAAAACTTCAAACTGCCTTAAAAATCAAATGTATATATTCCTACAAACATATTATGCTCTTAAATCCTCAAAAGGTAAATTTTTTTGCCCAAAATATTCCAAAACAGGCACATTCTTTTACTGCATATAACTAAGTATAATATATATAAGTAACAACATGTGCAAATGGAAGCATTTTATTTTAATTTTTAATTTTTGGTTTTAGGCTGTTTCTCTTATTTTGTATTTGCAGAACACAAAAGCCCCTAAATGTTTGTTTTTATAAGAACATTCTGCATGCTATGAATAATTTTTCATGTATCTTAAAAAATTTTATCTCATACATACAAAAAAATCATGTTCGTACCTATATGTTTTAAACGGTTCAGGATTTTGTATTTGTGTGCATATACAAGTATATTTGCACTTACAATTTGAATCATGGTGTAATACTAAGTCCTACATTACAATGACGATAGAGATAATTTATGATTTTTTGGATTACCTTTCCTTTTTCATTTATTCTCAAGCAACAAAATGCACATTGCCTTGCCAATCTTTGTTTTTTTGTGGAATATTTTCGAGAATCTAAATTCCTGCCTTCAATGACAAAAAAATTCCCGCTTTCACAACAAAGAAAATCTTGGATGAGCAGTATTTCAGTACCGTACGCATACAACACATCTTAAAAGCGCCAGTAGTAATAATCTCACTTTAAGAATGAAAAATATGTGTAAATTAAAGATAGAAAGAAGAAAAAAACAATGCCCGTACTGCGTACGGGCAAACTTGTTGTGGCCAGCTTTCGGTTGCCCGTACGGTGTTCAGACAAACCAGTTAAGGGGTTAAACATAGTGTAAAGTCAAAAACGAAATTTTGCTAATTGAAATAAATATATGTCAGAAAAGAAATATTAAGTATTAGAAAAATGTAAGATAACTTATTTAAAATAAATAGATTTGCTCTACATGAAAATTGGCTCCGACACCAATTCTGAAAATTATTATGAAAAAGGATCACCTGAATCGAAATGACTCCCGCTTTGCTCCATCGTCCACCCTTTTTTACTCGGGACGCTCCCATATCTCTTATCCTTATCCATAATCCTTATTTATTTTTATCCCCTAATCCTCGATAAAAACTATTATATTTAGAATTGGAAACTGTGTGCTGACTTAGAAGTTGTTGCTCTACTCAAAAGACGTCACTTCACTAAATACTGCTGTTTCCTGAGGCATGGAAGATTTCTAGGCAAATAATTTCCAATGAAGTTGTATAAACCAGAGTTTCTCAAAGTGTGGGGCGTGCTCCCCTGGGGGGCTGCGATAACCCTACAAGAGAGGCGCGAGCATTTCGAAAATTTAAAGATTTAAAAAAATAAAGGGGAAGAAGTGAAACAAAATACTTTTTTCCATAATAAAAAAATACACAACACTGATATAATTTATGTTTATGATCTGGCGTTCTTGTTTTTTAACATAAAATATTACTCGTTAAAAGAAAAAACGAAGTCCAGACCCTGAGAAAAGTTCTAAGAAGATAAACATTTCATCACTGTAATTATTATTGAAATACTGTATTTTAGTTGAAGAAAGAGGCCAGCTCAAGTATTATCCTAGTCAACCATGGTTCAAAATTACGAGGTCCGTCTCTAAAAGCCCTCGTGTAGCTGAACAGTGCGACGTTAATATTTACTCACTCGATCATGAAAGCTCATTAAAACTACAATTACTTGAACAAAATATGACAGCTTTGCCAGCAAATAACATTTCTGTAATATTAGTGAAAAGTATCTCTGATTTGCGTCCTTTATTAAGATCTTGCACTTTTCAATTATTTTAGTTCAGTTTTATTTAATTTTTTCTCAAATCATCAAAGAAAAATTGAGCATTCCTTGAAAGCCGGTAAGTATACTTTCTCTTAATTAAATAATTCACTGGAATTCCGATTTGTATCGTGTAGAGTAAAAATAATTATAAACAAATGATTGGGGTGACTGAGTCCCCCCGCACTACCATTAGCGTTAGTATCGAGTGCGCGCCTGCTCCCAGCTTAAAACATTTTGAAGACTTCTCGCTTTAAATATTAAAAAGTAATACAATTATTCTTCATAGGAATTTTATATTCTTTTCGTTATTTAACATTAATTCTAAATGCTGATTCTGTGAGGTTTAAAATTACAGTTCTTTTAAACAGTTATTTAGAATTATAGCATTTATCTAAAAAAATTATTTTACATTTTTGTATACAATGTCGTGCACGCAGTTTTACTCTCCTTACAGTTCAGCTATTATATCAAGAATAACGTTATATTTTTTTTAAAAAATGAACTCGTGTGAAGAGCCGGTGTTTCAGCCAGTATACGTTTAATGTATCAGTACTGAAGAAGGTATTTTATAAATAATTTCTTAATACTAAATTAAGAACAAGTTTAATAATTATTAGTAACTTCCATGGGCTTGTCTTGTAGAGCAAAGTTTTTCAAAGGAAGGTTTAATATCACATATTGACACTCTGAGTTATTTTTCTATATTTAACTGAGATCTATATTTTGTCTTCAAAGCAGCCACCGCAGAAAATCCGGTTTAACAAAGGTAGGATGTTGAAAATGGTAATAGTATACGAAGTGCTTTTGTTTTCAGTGTAGAAAATTCACCATCCATCTCTACCCAAAATTCAAAAAGCGATTTATTTCAAAATTGCCATTTAATTTTTCACTGGATCTATGAAAATTTCTTCTTCGGAAGTTGGAAGCCCTTCTGGAGTATATTGAAATAGACCCCTAATCCACTCGTAATTTGCTACCAAGTTGTCCTCATCAAGAAAAGGCGTTTTAAAATTATTTGCCAACATAGCTAGATGATTTTACATGGTTTTAAAAACAACTTTCACATGTTGTTCTTCAGATTTGTAAGTTTTAACACATAACGAGCTGGGGCTTTTTTTCCCATCATTTACTTCAGTAGTGGTAAATCCAAAATTTAAGTATTTTTGAGAATATTTCCTTGATTTAATTTTCGGAACCATGCTCGTCTGTGTACTTGTTGATCATTTATTATCATCGAAAGCTCGCTTACGACTTAAAAATGTATGTATGATTTTGTTTTAATCTACTGCCGTAAATACTTAATTACCGTGAATTACAATTAACGTGCAAATTAAAAAATGTACATTCAAGCTAGATTCGGTAGCTATAGAAGTATCGAGTCGACCAAAACTGACTGGAATTGTACGAGAAAAAGCATTTTTACATGTTTTGTGCAGACGTCCGATAGGTTGCCCAGACTCACGCAAACGTACCCGATAATGCCAAATGTGATGGATATGATAGAGAGCAACATAGACTAGACTATTTTTCTAATGACATTTGTACTTTGAGAAATGGATGCTGAAGGAAATATATCTTTAATTAAATATATCATTTTGCGATCCGTTCCAATTAAAAATTAGAGAAAAAATAACATATATATAAGTAAGTAATATATATTTTAAGTAATTTTTTCTTAAAATAAATATTACTTAAAAGTAACATGTAAAAAATCTTATACTTATACAGTTTATAATTGAGATCGCATTGTAGCTTTAGCGTCAAAGTGCATTTTTATTGCAGTAAATACATTACTGTTGTACAGGGGGCGACAAAAATTATGATTGAAAATTGGGTCGCCAGTATTGAAAATTTGAGAAACACTGGTATAAACTGTTACTTTAAAATGCTGTTAAATATGTGTATGGAGGACTTAAGGTATCCGACTGTGTTTGGAACCGTGATTTTGCAAAAGCGTATAAATGGATAATATTTATGATATTTAGTGCCACTTAAATTTAAAAATGTATATAAAATTGTTTTAAGAATAGTATTACAATGAAAAATTATTTAAGTTCAATATTTTGACAAAAAATTAACATACAATGACCCATTTTCAAAATATTCTCCTTTCGAGAGAAATGTTTCTATTATAATATTTTGCCTGTATATAGCTCAGACCTCTCTACAGAGGATCAACTAGAATTTTTGAAATATATAATTTAGAAGTGGGTTTATCCATGTTTTACGACAACAGAGGGGAGAACTTTTTTAAAAAAAACGCCGATAATTATTTCAATTGGTTGTAACTCTGAAAATAATGTACATTTTTCAAAAATCGTAGTTAAGCCTCTGTACAGAGGTCTGAGCTATATACAGGCAAAATATTACTATAATCGAAGCCTTTTTCACAAAAGGAGAACGTTTTGTAAAAAGGTTATTCTAAGTTAATTTTTTGCCGAAATATTGTATTTAAATAATTTAAATAATTTTCAAAATGTCCTTAAAACAATTTTATACGTGTATTCTAATCTAAGTGACACTCAATTTCATGAAAATTATCCATTTATGCGATTTTTTAAAATCACGGCACCGAACGTACTCAGATACCTTAATGGCAGTAATACCACTTCCTCAGGGATGTGTGTCTATACAACTTAAATTTATGATTCTTTTAAAAAATATATATAGCTTTTATAAACCTTTTATTTAGTTAAAATCATTTTCGAAAATACCTCCTAACAATACTCAAAACTCGATTCTTACGCTTGAATCATATTGTATGGGGATGATTTTTTTCAACTCAAACATATATATATATATATATATATATATATATATATATATATTGGAAGAGAAAAAAACCCATTTTCACTCTATTCTATCCGCAGCTTTTCAATCTTATATTGTGAACGCTACCCTAAAAGCATAGATTAGATTTCACCCGAGAAAAGAGGAATCATAAAAGAAAAAGAAAATAGCCTCAAACCATCACTTCGAAGTGACCAACGGACTACTTTTTAGAAGGCTTAAAGCGAGTTTCATGGAATACTTGGCTCCATTTATGTATGGATCCTACTGTATATTTATGGTTTAATATAAGCTCTTATCAGTTTTCAAAGAAGAAACTTACCATATTAGGGAAGAAATTTTTAATGGTCAGTTCCTAGCCATAAGTTTAAAAGCTTTGTTGCAAATAGATGTAAATGTTAAAGTAAACAATTCTTCTGTCAGCGGTACATTCGAATTTAGGTTCAAAACTGTAAATTATATATATATATATATATATATATATATAAGACAGAATTATGTATTACAGAAGATGTACTAATTTCAAATAAAATTAAAGATTGCCATGCTTTGCATACTATAAAAGATATTCACAAATTTTTGAAGCATTAACATAAAATAAAATTTAATGTAAATAAAGATTACCAAATAGAATATTGTACACTTTTATATATGAATAAATCATATGATAATATTGATTTTTCTGTATTTTTAAAAAACACATGTCATCTTTCCCAATACAAAATATTAACATTAAATAAGCTTTTAAATACAATAAAAAACAGGTAGATCAATTCTTAACTATAATGTGCCTATAAAGCAATAAAACTTAATATGTAAATGTAAAGACTTTAAGGAATGCGTAGATAAACATCACAAGCATGTTGTTACTGGTGACCTCAATATTGTAAAAGACAACAATCTTAGAAACATAATGCATAAAGGTACTGGTTTTAGATTAATGATTTCGAATAATAATAAAAATTATAAAAAAAACAGTTATATAAGGATATTGAGCAATTTATATACAAAATAGCTATTAAGTATAGTATGCCTATAGAGGCATTTACAGAATTCAAAGGTAATATTACACAGCAGATTAATAAATATAATTTTGGTACAGATAATAAAATCTTTTTTAATGATATTAAAAATCAGATTAAAAAATTACAAAATAATTTTATTATATTTTATGTTGATAAAGTACTAGGTAATTTTTCCTTCATATGTAAATACTATTATAGTTTAATGATCAACAGTTATTTTGATAATAATACAGCATTTATTAAGTCATCATTTTCTGATAGAGAAATAAATAATCGAAATTTGGCTTTTCATAAACAATTAAGAATTCAAATTAATAATAGTTTTAAATTTCCTCATATATTTCTTACTCCCAAATTTCATAAAGACCCAGTCAAATTTAGGACAGTTACAAATGGATTTAATACATATATCAGCAAAACAGGCAAAATTCTCCATGAAATATTACATGATACATTAAGTAATCTTAAATCCACAACCATACTTAAAAATAGTAAATCTCTTATTGAAAAAAATAAAAGATAAAAAGATTTATTCAAACTATAGTTTAGATTTTGAAGATCTTTTTAACTCTATTGATATTGATGATATGATTAATATACTTGTAAATTTGCATAAAGATAATTTATTTAATAATGTTAATTATGATAGATTTAGTTCACTACTTAGGTTAGTACTCAAAGAGAACTATATATTTCATAAGGCTAACTATTATCTGCAAAATAAAGGTTTGCCACAAGGTGGCCCTGCGAAGCAACCGTCTTGCCAATTTATACTTACATTATTTTGAAAGTAGTTACGTTAATAATTCTAAGTATTATATTTATCGTTATATAGATGACATAATCATTTTTGGCAAGCAAGTCAATTTTATATCTAATACTAATTTTTATATCCACAATATCTTAATTTAATACAGACAAATAGTAACAACAATGAAGCAAATTTTCTTGACATACATATCAAATTAATAGATAATGTAATAGTTTCTAATATTTATGATAAAAGAGAAGATTTTAATTTCAATATAATAAAAGTTCCGCATTGGGAGAGTAATGTACATATTTCTATATTTAGAAATATTATTATTAATTATATACAACGCAATACATTTCTAGTGTCCAAAAAAATCAGAAATAATAAATAACTATAAACATTTTACTAGATATTGCTTAAATCAGAAATACCCAATTCATTTTATTAACAGTTATATGAATAAAGCTATTCAATATTGTAGGGATTAAAAATTCTTAGATTAATTATAGTTTAATACTATAAATTTACACATTTCATAGTTATAGTTACCTCCATATTCTATTATTAGTTAAAATTAATTATTATTATTTAATTCATATATACTCTAGTGTCTCTAAAGTTATGGTTTTTCGTAACTCTTTTATTAATTTTTGTTTCTATTCTTTTTATACTTCTGTTAAGTGCTACATTTCAGCCATTCACATGCTTTGAATCAGTATTAGGGTCCAGAATCTGGCAATAACTTATTTATTGCACTCAGATTTAGCGCGGGCTCTGCATTTTCAAGTGCAATTTTTAGGTAAGTTACCTCTATTTTGTAATGGATTTAGATATTCCTATCCATTACTTTCAATAGGTTTTTGCTCAGTATTATTTACATAAAGGGGGAAGGTTGGCTGGCCAAAAAACATGTTCAACCACACTTTTATATAATTTATATATTAGCTGTCCTAAGTCAGCAATGTTTATAATACTGCAGCATCCATTTTATAATTTTTATCTAGTGTCCTTCATTGTATGTTCTCTTTACTGTCTCGGCGTTTTTTTCGAATGTGATTGGTGAATGTTTATCTCTTGTCGGTAGAGAATTAGACTATATATATATATATATATATATATATATATATATATATATATATATATATATATATATATATATAGTCAGAATTCTCTACTAAAGAGAGAGGAATAATCAATAATCAAAACTGAAAAAAAATAAAAATTGCAAGATGAACTAGAAATAAGAGATTTTAGAAGTATATATTAGAAATTAAAAATAACAGAACTTAAAATATAAAAATGTAGATGCTGTAGTATTATAAACAATGCTGACTTAGGACAGCTCTTATATATAAAATAATTTATATTAAAGTGGGGTGTCGAATAATATATATATATATATATATAAATATATATATGTACATTTAAAATATTTTTCAATTTAATTTATTTATGAACTATGCTACAAAACAGATAAGTTCATTAAAGTTAAATGAATTTTTAAAGTATCTATATATATATGTGCGTGAGTGTTCGAAATCGTAATTTTTCAGAAGTGTACAAATGAATAATTTTTTATAATATTTAGTTTCACTTGATTTAGAATATAATAAAATTGTTTTATATATATATTATTACAATAATAAATCATTTGAATGCAATTTTTTTTGGAAAAAAATGAAAAAAAATGACATATTTTCAAAACGTTACCCTTTTATGAAAAATTATTCTATAATAGTAATAATTTTTTGCCTACATAAAGCTAAGACTTTTGTTGAGATTCTGAATAGAAGTCTTAGCTATATTTTTGAAATACATAATTTAAAAGTGGATTTATTCATATTTTAATGTATCATAGTAGAGAATTTTTAACAGGTAACACCCTTTATTATTTCGATTGATAGTAGCTGCGTAAATATTGTGAATTTTTCAAACCCGTTTAGGATCTATAGTGAAGTGTTAGCTATATATGGTGAAAAAATTATTATTATACAAGCATTTTCTATAAAAGGAAAATGTTGTAAAAATATATCATTCGTTTTTTTTTTTAAATTTGCATTACAATTATTTTTTTGTAATAATATCCTCAAAACACTTTTATTTGTATATTCAAATTCAAGTGAGTAAAAAATGTATTTATTTTCATTCTTTTGCAAAATCACAGTTGCGAACTTTATCATCAACCTTAATTATACAGCATTCCCTTAAATATCTTAGTTTATTGATATTATTTGAAAATTTGTAATTTATTTTAACTTCTATCTTTTTTTCGTGTGAAATCATTAATCATGTGTAATGTCTTTGAGATCTTCTTTGATATGTTATACATGAAGCAATGCAATATGTCTGTATACTGACGTGAAAGGATTAAATTCTCTGCGAGAAGAATTAATTTTATTATTTTTTGTTCTTTTACGCTTGAGACAGATTTTGTACAATCTTTTGAAGCCATTATATAATACCTTTCATGCAAATCCTTAAAAAAAACTGTTCAAATTATTCTTTTCGAGCCGAATAATCATTATGATCCAACAGAATTTATGACATCATTTATAACTTTACGAAAAAAAAATATTGAACCTCCAGTCCAATAACAATCACCTTCACAACTATGTGACAATCTTTAATATGGCGCTCTTATCTGCAGATCCTTTATGGAAAACAATTTCGTCCAATTTCATTTCCTGATAATCACATTACACCTCGGTTATCGCACTCCAACAGACTCCCGTGCACCCTTTTCCGGAAGTTAAGACCCCGAATCCTTTTGAAATATAGCATCTCCCTCTTTTCCTCCCTCATTAGACAGGGCACCAAATTTTCGAACGGTCCCTGAAGAATCATCAGGGCATTCCCTCCCACTTCCAAAACGGAAATGAAGCATCTAACCCTCGAAAAGGCTTGGCACCCCTTTTCCTGAAGGAAAATTCGAAATTAACCGCGAAAAAGAGATTGCCTTTTCCAGAGAACTCTTTCTCAACTCCTCCTTCCCAACTAGAGAAATCCCCCAATGACTTCTTAAAGGAAGTGTCCCAAGCTTCCTCTCTGTCTCCTTTATAAAATAGAAGGAATGATTTTTCTGTTAAGTGTTTTTGGTGTGTCTAAACGGTGGCACGTAGATATGGCGTGAAAGATTTTCAAAGGCAATTTATTTTATTGAGCTGTTACTAAGGATATAAAAAAGATGGCCTAGTGTTGGAAATATGTGTTGATGTTGTAATTGTGAGGAATTTGTGTAATTGTGTAATGGATGAGTTGTAAGCGGAACTGAATGAGCCATGAGGAGATGTATCTTCTTTTTCTGTATCTGACCTCAAAGAAGTTTTAAAAAATCTAGAATTTGTGTACAAAATATGTATGAGTTTGTATGCAATGCGTATACAGTTTACTTTACACTATTATCTGACTATTAACAATACTTCAAACAGGAAGATTCATATCTAAGTTCTCCATTTGGCCATTGCTCACAAGTACAAGGTGCATTCTCTGAATTTAGCGATTCTTAGTCATTGGCACAAATCATAGCAGAAAGCGTATGATAAGTAATACGAATATATTTGTAATATGTATCATTTTTTCATTTCGTAGAAGAAAATGATTAATTAATTTTGGTTGGAAATGGTAATATTGTGAGAATCTCGACGTAAGGTGTATGCATATATACTATTATTTAAAAAATATCTTATTTCACGCATTTTGTTATTTTGGAAGCGTTTCATTTATAAAAATCTACATTGCTTGACAGAAAGTACGAACGGGTATTTCATATCTGAGAAAGTACTCCATTCTCCATGTCCTCTTAATGCCAATGTGCTCTATTTGCGAACGTGCCCTTATGTCTATTTCAGTTGTTCGTTTTCAAATTAGTGAATTTTTATGAATTATTCGAGAATAATTTCTTAGGTATGAGTTAATACCTGGAACAGTTTGTTTGTTACACTAATTTTTTCCTTTTCCTTGATGTATTTATTTATTTATTTTCACAATAGAATAAATGAAATATACTAGATGACATGAGAAAGTAAGTAGAAATTTCAAAAAGCTTCAAGTTCACCTTAACAAACTCAAGGCAGTTCTAATGCCTTGATTCATTCTTCCACCGGCGATTTTGAAACCTTGAAATCAATGTGATATATATATATATATATATATATATATATATATATATATATATATATATATATAATATTGTGTGTGTGTGTGAGTGTAATCCGATGGAATTTCCACTTTTTCCTTCAACATGTGTGCAGATTTAAAAAAAAAGTACACTCTAAAAACGAAAATTCTTCTTGATTACGTTTTTTCTCATATTCAAACATTTTCCTAGGGATCTAAAAACCTCTACAAATGAATCATAAAAATATTTTTTTTTAAAAAAGTTATTCTAAAAATAAATGAAAATAACAGATTTAAAAGTAAATATAATTTCAAAGAAACTTTTATTAGTTTCTATTTTTTGAATCGACAGCCTTCCGTAGGAGTAACATTACAATTTCGAATTCAATAAGGTCGTTAGATAAGAACCTTAACATGCTTATTTACATACAAATATAAATGTGTATGCATACATTTGTAAGTATGATATCACTTTTCACATACACTTAAGCAAAAAATATATCAACAATGAAATTTTATCACAGTTATATTCGATAATGAAGCATTACAGATTCATGATTCGAATATACAGGGAAAATGTTAATACTATGCTTGGAATGCTGGAATGATACTGACGATTTATCATGCGTGCTACTACAAAGCGACACAAAATTAACTTTGAGATAGCCAGTCAATTTTGTAATTGACATTAATATATAACATGTTGTCAAAATATAATAATAAATCATCGCTCTAAGCCCATTGTGATAATAATCATACAGTAAATAACAACCATATCGTATACTAACTATCATTAACGGCTATGATGGATTTATCTTCAAAGTCTCCAAAGCTTTGGACCAACTTATAATGAATCATGGAAGATAAGAATATCATTTAGCACAGAGTGCACAATATACAAATGTACATTATCTAAATATGTAATTATTGAGAGTGTCTCTCTGCTTCCATAATGAGTTTATAACATGGTAAATGCAATGAATAACATTGACAAAATAAAGTTATGATACATTTAAATGACTTCAAAAATGTTGTACAGTTACAGTGGTGGCCAAAATTGGGAGAACATTTGGAAATTTCAATGCTTTTTTAAAAATCTGTATGCTTATCGAAAATATTACGTTTCACGAAGAGCAAAGCGGTACATATCATTTTAAAGAGAATGCAATACTTAACTAAAAGAAATTGTGAGTGCTTTTGATACGATAGAAGTAATAACTTCAAATTTTGTAAAGTTATTTTAGTGATTTGTTAGGTGAATAAAAAACAAGAGGATTTTAGTATTGTCATATAAAATTATTTATTCATTATTATTATGTATGGGAGAGAAAACCTAGACATTTGTTTACCTTCGCTGTATAAAGACAGATTCAAAATGTAAATAATACTATCTGATGAAAACATTTCAACATTTCCTTATATTCTTACAGTTATTCAATCTAAATCGCCTTTTTAAAAATAAAGACACTATCAGTTGTTAAAAAAGAAAGAAAGAAAATCAGAAAGTTGTCTTCCTGCCCATGCTCCATAAACCTCAAACTGGTCAATTCTGTCGTAGGTTTATTACAATTAATTATTACCGGCATTTGATGATTTTAGCAGTTTTTTCTTTGCATTTTTAAATGGCTCCTTGAAATAGAAAAGTTCCTTTTTTAAAAATATTTTATGTGCAAAAAAGCAGAAAAATAGTAAATTTTCAAAATTACGAAACTTTATACATTTTTTTCCGAATTTTTACAATATTCCTTCTCAGTCAAACTTGGCAGCGTTGAGAAATATATACAATTTACAAATCTACTTAAAAAGTACTTGTAGCTTTTTTTTGGGAAGGGGGAGGGGATTTAAATCCCAGAAAATCCATATAAATTTGAAAAAAAAATGTAAAACATTGTAAAGATTGGGGTTTTAATAATATATTTCAAGTTAATCTCTTATTTTTAAACAAAGTTAATTAATACAGTCAATATAGCAACATCATGAATTCTAGTTTGGCTGAAAACCGATTTTCAACGCCAAATTTTGTCATTGTTGTAGCAATAACATTCTTACAACAATGATGAAAAATGCCGATTGGGCTTTATAAACCCGAACGTGACATTTATTCGAGTTCATTCTCCAGCAAAACGCGCCTAAAAAGTTATTAATAACCGAATATTTGTTAAACAAAGTTAATTAATACAGTCAACAGAGCAATGTCATGAAATTCCAGTTTGGCTGAAAACCGATTTTCGACGCCAAATTTTGTCATTGTTGAAAATCTTTTTTATTGAAGGACTTTACACACATTGTTACGAAAAATTCCAATCCATTGTTACGAGCGTTATAAACCCGAGCGTAATAATGTTTGGCTTCTTAAGACACATCATTTTTTCCTCAGAAAAAAACGCGCTTAAAGAAGTTATCATTTCAAAAATATTTGCTATACAAAAAAGTTAAGTTACAATAATTATCGATATACATTAGATATCGATGATTGCTGTGAATTTACTTAGTAGGGTAGACAGTGTCATTATTTTTTAATACAACTTCACTTCGATGTTTCGTTGAGCTGACTATAGTTTTAAGCTCTTCCTTCGTTATTACAGGATAACAGGAAATAATTATATCCTTAATTATTTCCTGGAGCGCCAAATTGAACAAGAGTTTTCAAACTGTACCACAAATTTTCAATAGGATTGAGGTCAGGACTGTGCTTCGCGTTCAGGACAACAATCCAAATACCTTAAAATTGTAGTAGTTTATTTTTAATTTCATGAATTAAAGTAGGATTCGTGTTAAAAGCACGATGTTACGAGTACTATCTTTGATAATAATGGACTAATTGATGGTTTATCAATTTCGCAATTTTAATCAATGCGAGAACTTTTAGAGACGAAACTCCTAATTTTTAAGCTATGTCAAACGTAAAAAATCGATACCAGAGCTTTCATCTCACACATCAAACTTCCACATCACTCTTCTTTATGATTTTGAACTTAAACAGATTCAATGTACATCAGAATCTCTACAGTTATCAGTGACACCAGGAATTAAATAATCCATTTGTCAATAACATGAGTTCGTGACCACTCTGTTACCGTGGCTACATTTTTAAGGGGACGTGGTAGGATTTACATAATTATTTTTTAATTTAATGACTTTCACAAAAAAAAGTTTTGTTGCTCCTATATATATATGTACATGTAAAGCAGATTTTTTTTAGTTCAAAATTTCATAAAAAGTGAATTATTTAATTTTTAAGGAAAAAACTTAAATTTATGAAGTGATTTTAAATTGCTCTATTCTCTCTCTCTCCTCCTACAAAAACTTACGTACACGCATGAAATTTAATTTACAAGTACGTCAAACTATGTATAGAAAAAGTTGGTATGGGTTTTGCGATAGCATGATTGTGGTATTCGTACAATATTTCTTTTTATGAATGCTTATTGAAAATTCCTTAAAAAATGTATAAATTCGAGTTCTATTATTTTTTAAACAATAAGTATGGCTTTGATTCAAAATGCATACCAACTTTTGTTACATGTACTATTAGCAATAGGTAAAGAAAAAAGTCACAGCATTAGGCTCAATAGAAAAAAAGCCTTAACCTTTTAAATGAAGACGAGAACTAGTTATTTTTTATCTTTCCGAGATAAGTAAGTTTAAAGTTTTGATTTGTGTGCCACATGGATGTGGATAAAAACGAACATAAAATCTATCATAATTGTGCGTTTTTTAAGTTTAAGAGTTTTCAAATTTTGTGAGGTTATAGAGAAGTATATAAAAAATACTTTAGGATAAAAAAAAATTAGATTTGATTTTTTTGGACCAATTTTTGTCAATTGAATCGTAGGTTTTCTCCTTAATGATTAAGGTAACATGTTAATTTTTAATAACATACTTTATTAAAAAGCGTGATGCGCCACCACTCGGCCACTGGTCCTCTCTTTCCTATTCTAACTGAAGCTGAACGTCACTGGGAAATGGAACGCGAAGCGTCCCTCCATCCCAAATCTGAATAGTATATGTGGCCTGGATGTGGAAAGGCCTTTATGAGATAGAATCTCCTGATTGGTTAAGAAGAGGTGATAAGGAGGCGTGGTCAAGGAAAATTCCTGGCGTTGTTTGAGAGTCTTGTTTTTTATTGGTTGACAGCATTCGGTAAAGATTGCACTCTATTAACTGCCCTGATACTTTGGAACTTAGCAATGGTTAGGTTCTAAAAGCTAGCCTGTGTAGAACTCCTTAGGGGAAGCAGCATAATAAGAATTTAGATTTCAAGTAACAATAAAATAAAATATTAAAACAAAGAAAAGAACAAAACATTTTACTATCCCAAAAAAATCATTTATAAATAAATATGGCATGCATTTATTAAAAATTATTGTTTTCATTTCGGTCCAATTTCAGTACTATATCAATTAATAATTAGTTAAATAAGCTTCATTCTGATTTAACTTTCCGATTATGTCTTTACGAGAATATTCTATCCTGAAATAATATCTTTAGTTTTATTTCTTAAATTCAGTCTCAGTATTATTAAATCAATTAAAAACATTCATGGGAAATTTTCAAAACTGTTAAATGACTCATGCACAACAGATAAATGAATTTTATTCATAACAAACACTTTTTAAGTTTCAAAACTCTATGAAAAATATAATCGTCAGTTGAATTCGTCCTTTTAAAATAAAGGTACAGAAAAAAATAGTATTTTATATAAAGGAACCATAATTGCTTCATGGAACAGTGCTAAGATCCAGGGAAAATACATTCGTCTCAAATGTGTTCGAACTTATTAGAAGAATTCAAAAGAAGACGCTAAGGGGCAGGATATTGTTACTATATCTGAGTTCGTTATTGGCATTTTCGTCAAATGACCCATTACTAACAATAGCGCATTATTAAGAAACCAAGTTATAGACCCTAGTAACCTCCCTACGTTCTATTTATAGAGTATTCATTTCCCCCAACACATTTGGTCCCAAATTGATATTCTACGCTTGAAGAATTCCAGACTTTCACCTCATAATTACACCCAGAAATTCATGCCTTTAAATTGGAAAACTTTTCTGCAAACACGTGAAAGTTGACAAATGACCGACCTTTGAACCCTCGTAAAGATAAAACGCGCCAACAGAATCGGGTCCTTTTATATCCGGTCGCCAAAATGTCCGGCAGTAAAAGCTGTGTGTGGCTGGGAAACAAAATGGATCTCTATCCTCGCGTCACTTCCGGTGTTCCCTGGCTTCCGGTCTGCCTCTATCCTCATCCTTTTCTTCCCTTTGTTAAGGCTCGGAACCACTAAACGTCCGGTTTGTCTTTTTGTGGGATCTCGATTACGTAAACGATGGCTAGGGATGTGGAAAATCAGAATAAAAGAGCTGGCTTTATACTCGCTCTTTGTGGGTTCGTCGAGTGGAATTTTTAAGTTTCTGAAGCCAAGGTTTTGCCACTTTGTGCGCTGGAAATGTTTCTGAAAGTACTTTTGGCGCCGTTCTGCTTATGGTTAAAATCTTTTTGGAGAGTAAGGGAAGTGAATTTTTTTCTTGGTCCTTTATTTATTTTTAGTGTGATAGTAGCGGACATCAAGGTTAATGGATCTATTTGGTTGACGTTATTAGTATGCGAAATACATAGGTCAATAAGTTAAAAATAACCACATTAAGGTGTCTGACAAAGTTTGCAATCATAATCTTGAAAATACTTTTTTAAATGAATAATTTTTTTGATATTTAATGTCAGTTGAATTAGGATATACATATATAATTGTTTTAATCGTATTGTGATGGACGTGCCGTCGCATCCATCGGTGTTTGAGTTAGAAGGAAGATAGCCAAACTCAAAACAAATATAATTTATTAACAAGTCTCAACAACCTAACAAAGCTCAACAACCCAGGTTAGGAAATGCACCCATAAGTAAGTAATGAAGCAAATGCGAGGTAGATGAGATAATTAATATTTAATATTGAATTGAATCACTTACTCTTGGAACAACCTGGCAATACACGTTCCAAATAATCGAAAGTCCGTTGTAAGATAATCTACTTCAAGCTGACACTATGCCAATTTAAATATCTAAATGACCAAATCGTCAGTCTTCAATTTTAAATGTTAAGCAAATAATCTACGAGTCACTATCGACTAGCGTTCTATTACTTACTTTGATCACTAACTTCTATCATCTAGCTCCTAACCTCTCTCTCTCTCTCCATCGAATCTAAAAGTTAATGCTTAAATATAAGCCCTCCTGATTTACATAAGTCAACTTTTCTTCGAGAGAAAGTTTTCAATAGAATAATACTTAAAGAAACAGTTTTTCCCCAAGAGGATTAGTAGGAAGTTCGCGAATAGATCCGTTACAGCATTATAAGGATTTATCGTCCTAATAAGCAGAATGGAATAAAAAATATAAATGTAAAAAGTTTCATTCAAATATAAAAATCTTTTCAAGAACCACAGAGTACTGAGTGTTTATTAATTTCATACTATATAAAGCAATGCGAGGGCTATTTGATACGGATTTCATAGTTTTGAATCTCACCGTCAAGGAACGAAGACTGTATAGCAGCTGATACCCCACTTTCCTAACTTCCATACCTCGCCACGTGAGGACTTTGAAACACGACAAGTTCACCGTACAACAGCCCCTCCACATGATGTGTCTTTCTTGGCAGTAAGGCTCCAGCTCATGATATGCCAACCACGAGTTCATGACTATGACCACTAGGCTACCATGGTCACATCTACAGTATAGTAGTTTGATAATACAACCTCTAACAATAAAGTTCGGTGAATAGTTCTGTAACATTAACGTAGAGGAAATAAATATTAACGAAAGCTGCCTTACTGTCCTTCAAAATAGTCACCTCCCATAACTATGCACTCTTTCTATACATGTCCTGGAAACTTTGTAATAAGTCTTTTTTGGGATGGAGTTCAAAAGCCTCTTCATTTTCGTTGGATATCAGGAATATCGTCAAATATCTTTCCTTTAAAACTGAGTTTGAGCCGTGAGAATAGGAAGAATTTTGGAGTATTGAGATCTGGTAAGTAGGGTGGAAGTTCAATGTTCACCCCTTTTTTTTTTTGGTCCGGAACTCTTTGATAATATTGGCTACGTGAGGATGAGCATGGTCGTGAACAAAAACCCATGATCCTTGTTATGTGTACCCTGCGTAAAAGTTTCATGAAACGAGTCAAAATTTCAATGTACCTTGCAGCATTCATCGTCGTTCCTTCAAGTAGATATTCCTTGCGACTATCAAAAATGTGGTGAGCATCGTTTGGATGCATGATTTATTCAGGAGGTCACCAGTCTTCCGCTAGTCTCAGTGTACGCACTAAACAAGCACTTTGTAAAACAAGTCTTACACAGAACACAAATGACGCTCAACTGAACAATGGTGGGAGCAGTTGGTTAACACTGCAGTGTTTTGTTTCTCCAATGATGCCAGATCAGCCATTCTGACTTCATTCACCGAAATTTATTGTTAGGAGTTGTATGACTGGTTGCGGGACTAGAAAGTTGTGAATCTTAAATCATCTCATAAGATAATAAGACCTCCAAACTGGATCTGAAGGTCTTTAGATTTTAGATATATCAAAATCTATCAACAAAATTTTTTCCTAAATAAGCAAATAGCCCCACTTATTTAATGGCTTTGGGCAAAGACGAATTTTATATTTTCCTTTTCTTTGTATGAGAACGTTATAGTAAAGTGAGATAGCTCTCAATGATAACAAACACATTCGAGAATATGTAAGAGAGTAGAAAAAACTATATATAGTATTTAAAGTAATTTTCTCAAACTTTTCCCTCTTAATCTTTCCTTTTTATTTTTAACCAGTTACTTAACTTGTGTTTTTGAATCTCTGTAATGTTGGTAAATTTAAATCACTTAAATTTTAGATAAAAGTAAGTTATTTTTTTAATACGTAATTAAAAACCTTTTAACTTCATATTTTTTTTAACGTAGATGATTTCCAAGAGTTGAGCAAGAGTAGCATTCTAATAAGTAACTTTTGAGCTAAACCTTTGTGCACCTCCTGTTATTATTCGCTCCCATATGCAAATGACATTCAAACTAAATTTTAGTGGTATTGTTATTTTTTTTTCACGATTACGTGCTTATTTGGTTAATTTACAGCTATACACTTAATTTTAAGTAATAATAATAATAATAATTTTCATGATATTTATATTCTAGTCAACAATTTAAAAAATACGTAAAATTTATTTAAAAGATTGTTTTTATCTTGTTATATTTCATGCTGATTCGAGATTGATTTGTTTTATTTATTTATAACTAGTCATAAATTAATTTTTTTCTTGAATCTAAATTTTAACTTATACATATGTATTTTAAGAAACTTTTTGTAATAATTGTTATATTCTGATTTAGAATATTTAATTTGGAAAGAAGTAGAGGAAATCATGGATCAAAATGATTTTATTTTTGATGATTTAAGCAAAGGAAAATTTTGAAGAGGGAGTTTTGCCTGATGAGGTTGGTGTATTTGTTGGAAATGTAGATGAATCTTGTATAAAAATGATACTACACAGGTATAACACTAGATATTATAGTAAACATCTGTGAAGTAAATGCTTGACCACAACTTTTTTTTTTTGGTGTTCGATGTAACAGAATCTGACATTTCCTTCGATTTATGACAGACAAATTTGCATCAAAATGTAGATATGAAATTTACAAATTTAAATATTTTTGTTTTTGTATTAAATGCCGATTTTTGTATCCTTGCTTGTAAAAATAATTGCTTTGAAAAATCTCATTTGAAAACTTAATTTTTATGCATCTCTTCCATTTTTAAAGAAGATATATTAAGATAAATGTAATAGGAAAAGAAGTTGGGTTTTTTTCATTGTAGTTAAGACTTGCAATGCTTGTGTGTGTACCTCTCAGCGGAATAAAACTACTTATAAAAATTTAATTTTTTCCTAGCTTGTATACTTCTGACAATACTATCAGAAAAATAAAACCACCAATTTTTTTCTCATTTAAAACATTGCAACGGGTCTATTCGCGAGCCTCCTACTAATCTTCTTAGGGAAAAACTATTTATTTAAATATTGTTCTATTGAAAACTTTCTCCCAAACAAGAAGATGTGGTTTATGTAAATCAATGCTTATATTTAAGCATTAATTTTTAGGTTCGGTGAAGAGAGAGGGTAGGAGCTAGATGATAGAAGTTAGTGATTAAGGTAAAGTTGTAGAAAGTTAGTCGTGAGAGACTCATAGATTAATTGGTTAATATTTCAAATTAATAATTGACGATTTAGTCAATATGTTTGAATTGGAATTATGTCGGTTAGAAGTTGAAAAGCTTGGAACTGTATTTCGATGATTTAGAACGTATATTACCAAAATGTTCCTTAAGTAACTGATTCAATTCATAATTAAATATTAAATATCTCGTCTATCTCGCTTTTGCTTTAATACTTAATTATAGGTGCATTTCCTAGCCTGGATTGTTAAGATTTGTTAAATGATTAATAAATGACACATGTTTTGATTATGGCTGATCTACATTCCAACTCCCGAACACTGATGGATGTGAGAAGAAATCCGTCACAACATGTCAGGTCTGAAGAGGTTAAGATAAGATTTTTTAAAAACTAAATAAGTTAAATTAAGTTTTTCAAACATTTTTGTAAGTTTCAATAGCCTTATGCTGTACATTGAAAATCCAAAGACACATAAGCCCTCATGGTGTTGTTTTGGAGTACGACGTTAATAATACTGTTACGAATTTTGTGTAAATAGTGTAAATAATCTGTATTTGGATGTGTAATGCATTTATATTACTCTATGTTATATTTATTTTATGTTAGAATTGTAATATTCAGAAGCTATGCCGTTCCTTAGGCTACACTGGCGACTCAATGAGAACTCGGTGAAATCTTGGCGATAGAGCCAAGTGGACATAATATTTAACGACCATAATATTTGATGACTTTGATGACCATGTTGGCGAGTTTGGGACACTCTGTATTCTTCTAGAACAGGAGTGGTGGACCTTTATGGATGTACGTGCCATTTTTTCTAAAGAAGTGTTTAATGAGGTAGAGACGTGCCACCAAATAATTTTGACGTGATTATTGAGAAAATAATAAAACTAATTACTAAGAACACAAAACGCTTTATTTACTGCGAAAAAATTCCTCTTGCACTGTATAACTGTACATGTTTTAATTATACGTGTAATTCAAATTAAAGTAACATTAGTGTGACTTCGATTGTTGCAGATTGTGTGTATGTGGATGACAAATAACTTATATTAGGATTGTAAGGTATTACTTTAAGTAGAATGCATGCTCAATAGGAGTCATCTGCCAATCGGTTTTTAAGCAATTAATTATTTTTGATGTGGTTCACTTTTTACTAGTGAATTTGCGATGTGTTTCGAAAGGTCGTTTTATAGACGATGTTCTGCATACCCTTATTACAGAACATAAAACACACACCTTTTTGTTACCTTTACTAATAATGACATATTTCTAGATTCACCAAATTTGAAATTCTCTGTTACACTTACTATTTTACTCTTTTTAATTTTTTCGCCATGTTGAGAATAACACTTAAAAATCGTAATTATAATACAAATAAACTTTAAAACACAGTTGTGTCAATGAAATCGACTATGATATTTTTAGACAAATTTTGCAATTGTAATCCACGACATAACTGAGGCAAGACTATAACAAACGAGTGTGCTCCCCGCCACCCCATGACCGATCACTCGCATTTGTTCGTAATACTTCATAGTGAACTTTGTTATTTTGAAATAAAATGCAAACTATTTTGATCGCTGGTGTGACCAAAATATTGTGTCACGTGCCATTGGTTCGCCATCCCTGTTCTAGAAAGTAGTGGATCTCGCCAATAATTCACGATCTATGACATATTCGGATTTTTCTGGAAGTTTCCGTCGGGTTTTATAAATAGAGCAGTGCCAGCCGCATGCAGTCAGTTTGATTTCAACCAGCGAATAGTGAGCATTGTTTTGACTAGTTATTAGCTCGCCTGTGCTTATGAATAATCTTTTACATGAGTGTAGTTTTAAACACTGATAATTGTGTTTGAGTGCTGTAGAAGGTGTGAAGACCTTCTGAGATTTATTCTGTGAGGAATCCTGTAATTCAAGGATTAGATTTTTATCAATAAATTATCATCGCTTTTAAAGAACTGTCTCATACTTTGTGACTAATTTGCATAAAATCCTCGAACCCGGATCTAAGTAACAATACAAATAATTTATTTGAAATCATACAATAGGTTTATTTTTCAATGTTGATAACAAAAAGAATACAATACAAAACAAAATATTCTTAAATAAAATAAAAATAAGTAGCATGGAGTGTAGAAGTTATTTCTAAATTATTATTTCTAGTTATTTTCTAAAATATTTATGGCAGATTGGTTAATAACTTATTTTCTTGACTGATTCTGTGTCAATTTTTTTCTGAAAAAACGTGTCTTCTTATTATTAGAACTTTTATTATTATTAATTATTAACTTGAGAAATGTCTTTCTTCAGGTTTATTGAAACACCTAACGGAATTTTTAGAATACATAACTGGGGATAAAGAGTGTTGATATAACTTAGAAAATATATTGCTATATAAATGTGAAAAAAAATATCTACCAAAAGCAAAGTTGTGTATCCAAAATTTCAAAATTATGAACATCATTTTAAAAAGAAATCTATTAACAGTAAAACTTAAATTATATACCGTAAAATCCGGCGTATAACGCGCACCTATACTTTCAAGCTGTATTTTTTAATTTTTAGGTACATTAGGTAGGCCGTATAACGCACACCTCTCTTTTTGCAAAGAAATCCGAAATGTGCTTGCGAAATGCTCTTTTTATTCGAGATATTATTCCAGGCTTTACAAATATTTAGTATACTACAACCTGTTAAGTTCGTAAGGAATGTTATTTCTTTTAAATAAACAGTATTTCGATTTATGTAGAAGTTTAACTTTTTTTCTATGCTCGTTTTTTTCTGTTATTTTTAAAGGTGACATTTTTCTACATGGCCTATAACGCGCACCTGTAAATTTAGAGTATATTTTTATGTTGAAAGAGTGATTGAGCGAATATTTACGTCGCATTGTTCAACTACACGAGGGCTTTTGGAGACGGACCTCGTAATTTTAAACAATGGTCAAGTGACGAGGACGACACCTATTTTTTGTGTTAAAAGTGCGCGCTATAAGCCGGATTTTACGGTAACTGGTGAATGATAAAATAATAATCAGTTGTTAAATACAGTTGGACCTCTACATAATGAAGTCGCTAAATCCTGGAAAAAAAGTTCGTTGTATGGAAAATTTGTTATATAGAGGCTCATCGTTTGATATACTTTATAAACCACATAAATCAAAATTTATATAAATTCATAAACAGAAATTTTTTTTAAAAAAAGTAATTATTCACGCCTTTTTTTTAAATATTAATATCTTTTTATTTTATATATCTTACCAATAAAAAAAAGAAAGAAAGAAAAACAAGAAAAAAGAATGCCGAAGAAAACACTGTATTTTCAATATTAAGAAAATAGTTTGATATTAAAATTAATGAATTTTAAGGACATTTTCTAATTTAAAGCATACAAGTAATGTTAAACACATATTATTTTATAACTAGAGCATGGGAGAACTCCACTGTGTGTGCAAGGAGATATCGAAGATGCTTCTAGTGAACTGGGCAATGGAGGTTAAAGGTTGAACTTCTTGGATGAAACATCCAGAACTCTATTGCTCTCGGCGAGTTAGGAACTAATAAAGACAATTCGAGATTTATACCCACCATAAAATGTCTTAAAGAGAGAATAACTTGAAATGATCAGAAGTACTTTAAAAATAGGGAGAGAAAAAATTGAATCATAAAAGAAAAAGTGCGTTATATAGAAAATGTACTTCGCTATAGAGAGGTTATTTTACGAAGAAAATCGTGAAATGTTCAAGGTTCAGGAAAAAGTTCGCTATATAGAAAAATTCGCAAAATATTCGTTATGTAGAGGTTTGACTGTATATTGTTCTGGATTATACAGAATCGTGGAACTTTCACGAAGTCAAAGCTTTGTGTGATCACAACTTCAGCGCCACCTTGTGGCTATTCCTGATTGTAAATAATTTGTTTAACAACCATGTGTCTTTTCTTACTTTTAACACATTTCAGAAGAAAAAAAAACCTTTCTCATTTAATGAAGATAAATTACTCCGAGCTTTTCCTGAAAAATCTCTGTACATCATTCTTCTAGCATTATATTGACAAGAACATACAAAGACAGAAAACTAAACAGTCTTAATACTACAAATCCTGAGTACATTTGACACTAAAATAAATAACGCACTGAGAAAAGTGTACTAACTAACAAACACAGTTCTAAACTTTTATACCATTCTTTTATTTTGTAAATACTAGTTAAAATTCTTATGAGGTAGTTACATATTTTTTTTAAATAAACAAAATTGAAGAACACTGCTAAGCCTAATTACTAACTATCTCACCATCAAAACACGTTATTATAATGTCTCACGATAATTGCATCTTTCTGCAGATTTTAAGCAACCCCTTTTCTCGGACGATAATCCCTCAACTCCAAAAGACCAAACTGGCAGACGATATAGCGCTTTTGAGACAAAATATGGAACGCCCTCTGCAACTGACACTTTTTCTAGTCTCGTATTCGAGGGCTATTCATCGTTTTCTTTCTCCATTCCCCCCCTCCAATTCTCGTCTGCCAATTTTTCCAGTTGGATGGACGCGCCGCTTTGAGTCAGGTGACATTCTGGAATGTCCCTCAACCCCTCGACCTTTTTACAAAGAATGATGGATGTGGAGAAGTAAAATAGTGCATGCGACTACCCCTGCTTGTGTTTCCTTCGATTTTGTTCGTTTTTTTGTTAAGGTTGGTTTCCTTTTCTAGATTGAGCTTATGATGGAGTGGTTTTAAATGTAATCCCGGTTCACGATTATATTAGCATTATTAGGGTTCGAATTTTTAGTGCAGTATCGTTTGACGTTTAAAATTAAGTGCTAAATCAGGGTTTGAACAAAGTCTTTTAAGCCAGTAAGCATCTTTAGGTTATTTGTAATCTAATAATGTATATTTAACACTTCTATTAAATGCATTAAAGACTACTCATGTGTACCAATTCGATAATTGAAGATTAGACAACAAAGTACTTATCAGAGTAAAGTTTCTATCATATGTTCATATTAGAACCACAACCTTGCATAATAAGTGATTAAACATAACAATAGAAATTTTTAATTCTTCATCTACCGATGGTACTTATAGATACCACTTTCTTTAAAATCCCATGGAGTAACCATTTTTACGAATACTCTGACGATACTTAGCAGGAATATTCTTTTAAATCCACTCTTCCAAAATATATGGAAGCACGGGCTCTGTGATGAGTATTTTAGCGGGGAAGGCGAATAGTTTTGTAGCAGAAATTGCGTTTTCAGCTGACGGCGTTTTCAACGGATTGCAAAGATTATCAATTTTGTCCCGAAAAAGATAGTAATGTCAAAATTTAAGTGTCTTGCTTTTTTTATTTGTAATTGAAAACCTTAGAAAACTATTTAACTATTTATTTTAAGTGAACAGTGTGTATAATTAATTTTATAGTTGATTATATTTAACTAATCAATTGGCTCTAACGGGTTAAATTTCCCAAAGTTGAGTATTTTTTTTTTACGTATATCCCTTAATTTCCAATGTAGTGATTAAAAAAAATAGTGCTTGAAAAAAACTGCAATAATCATAATGCTGTAGATAAAGGGTTAAAAAGAATTCAACTACAGTGAAAATCGTTTAAGACAAAACTGAGGGGACTGAAGTACTTTTTCGTGCTAAGAAAATTTCGTGTTAAAAGATTTTGCAAAAAGAAAAAAAAAGATATATTCATCAAAATTAAATTTATAATACCATATTTTATTTACATAGCTGTGTATCTTTGCATGTATTTAATAAAAATCAATGAAACAAAGAAATTCACAGGAACTTAATGAAATTTGATACAATAGTTTCAAGTTTTTTATAAAAAAAACCATTTAATGAGTTTTTAAAAAATAATCTGATATTTTCTTTGCATTGTCTTTTTTAACGCAATTGTCAACAAATTGTTCGATGTCGTCTGTTTTTTTTATTATTATTCATTCTATTATTAGAATGTGCGGCGAAATAACTCTGCATAATTTCATGATGTTCCTCATTTCGGATGACTTGGGATCAGGAGTTGCATTATTCATTTAATTTTCGCGTTTGGAATCTGCATGAGGGATATTTTTTTGAACTTCCAACAAATTCCAAAATGTGTTTGTCTGCCGTAATTGGGACTGTGCACCAGAGATTCTCAAGCTTTCACACAATGTTTGCGACCCAATTTTCAATCATAATTTTTATCTCCTCCCCCTTATACAATAACAATGTATTGAATGCAATAAAAAATGTACTTCGACTCTAAAGCTGCAGTACCACTTTAATTATAAACCAGGCAATATTTCAAAATAAGTATTAAATTATGTATTTCACAAGCCCATGAGAGGCACTAGTAATTTTTAAACTTGTTTTTAAGTTAGTATTGATAAAAATTAACTATCAAAAACATTGTGCAGTACTCATACATTTATAAGTATATTGTATCAGTATAATGTCTATTTAAGTTTCATTGTGTCAGAACGTATTTTCTTTTGCTTCCTTTAAGTAAATTAATACTTATATTAATTAATTTTTTTTGACTTTTCAGTATACTCGCCCTCCACAGTTTGAGAAATGCTGCTGTCAGTGGCGTGACGGAGAATATTAAGGCCCCCCTCAAAGTCAGGTTTTGCCTTTAATATTTTATAAAGTGGTTAAATACGTACTAGGCGTCAGGTAGGCTTTGGGTCCCCGCAATGCGGGGTGTACGTTACGCAACTGTCTGCTGTACACACATTATCATCATCTACCGCAATGAATTCTTCCGATGATAAACCTACGTGGCTGGGGGTTTATGTATTTAGTTTATTCTCAGAAGGAAATCTTTTCGTGTTAAACGATTTTCGTTTTGTGTTAAGAGAAAAAATGTATGAAAATACATGGTAGTTGGTCGGGACCGTTGTACTATTTCGTGTTAACCGATATTTAGTCTTCAGCGTTTTCGTGCTAAGCGTACTTCACTGTATCTCAACAATGAACAAAAGCGCTCAACGCAAGTAATCCTTATGTTTAAAATAATATTCTGTATTTTAAGCGACTTGGCTAAAACGAAGGTTTTAATAGATTTCAGTCATCCAGCAAACCTGAAGTTTGAAAATGACAACAGCAAAAATTAACGAAGCGAAATCTTTTCACCTGTGAGCAGAGTAAGCCCTCCTCCCTTAAAAACTGTTTCAACACAATCTCATTTTGCTTATTTAAAAACAGCATCCGAATAGTTTCTATGTATTTCAAACAGTACCGAATCTGGGTCTTATCTGCAGACACCCCGATAATTAATATCGTTATTTTTTTGCGTATGCACACACAACTGTATAACAGTGCACAATGTAAGCTTTGTTGCTCCGGAAAAGTGTCGAGTTAATTTTAACAAACACCCTGAAGGGGCCTTTTGCCAAAAGTTTCTGATTTATAACTTTTTACGCGCGATAGAGCAAAGTTTTACTTGCATGCAACAGAAAAATAGAATTGCAGCTAAACATATGCGAGAACAGAGAGAAATGGCTTTTGTAGTACAGCAACATGGACGGGTATTAAAAAAGAATATTCTCGTGATAGGGAAGGTATTTAAGGCACAGTTGGAAAAGGTTCTAGTTGCTGAAGCTACGGTTAAAGTTTTCAAAAGAATGGTAAACAGTTCGTGAAATTAAAACCCGAGAATTAGATTCTTAAAGAAGATTTGAAAAATTGAACCAATTGTAAAAATTTGAAAACTCTCGACGAACGAATGATTGATGATAGATTTTTGTATTTTGCATTAAAAGAATTATTTTCTGGCACATGTGTGATACGCGCGCGCGCGTGTAGCCGTGCTATTTATGATGTTAGAATTATTATTTAAGCCATTTAAGATTTTTTTAAAATTACAACGAAAAATAGTTCCATTGGAAATAAAATATTTGAAGCTGTAGTTTTGATTTTAATTTGGCTTTTTATAAACAAGCTTAATAATAACTATAATTCAGAATAATTTTCTATTATAACTACAAGATATTTTCTTAAAATAGAACATTTCGGGGTAGAAGTATTTTAATTTGCCAAAATTGTTTTAGTATTTATATAAGTGAGTTATAAAAGACTCTTAATATTTTTTCTTTTAATATCAATAACTCTTTTATCATATTGTTTGAAGCAGAAATATAATTTCCATCTAATATTCTTAGAAACAAGCAAAAACTACGTTTCTGTAATGCTTTTTAGATTACGAGTAACAAAAAATACTTCGGTTTCCAGTCTTTCCCTTATCTCCTAATTTATCTAATAAAACTGGTGAATATGTGAAGCTATTAATCTCCTTTGAAAATAGTTTTTATTCTTTTCAATATTTAGAATTAATTGAATATTGCGTACATATTAACGTTGTACATCAGAACAATATGAGTGCTAATGGTGACAGACTTTGCAAGTTGGAGCCAGGGAAAAATAACGAGGAGAACACCTAAGCAAACACCTCACTCTTCAAACTTTTATTCCCCTCCAACGTGAAGACTTCGAATCTCTATAAATTTAAACATGCATCATTCCATCTTCAGACCAGGTCTTTAAAGACACCCGAACTCAAATCTTACTCCATAGAATTAACGTCAACCACGAGTTCGCGACCATGGTCACTCTACATAAAAAATATGCAAAAATTATGAAAATGAAAGTAGCATTATTTGGGAGAAAAGATTTTAACTCCTTAAGATAGTCGGTACCCCATATGCCGACAATGTTAAATTGAGCTTTTTATGTACTTTTTTCTCAGAAACTCTAAAATATAAATATCTCAAATTATGACTGTATATTAATTATACTTTTATATTTATACTGAAGTGAGATTAAACAAATATGTTGTTTAGTGGTTTCAAAAACATGCAACGTAAAAGTATCTCACTATAAGTTTTTTAAAAATTCCATTTTTTTTACGACATATTCTTTCTAGCAAATGAATTTGAGAAAATCCCCAAAAGCTCAGTTCAGTATATATAGTTACATATCAGTTATATGTAGTAAAAATTGCATGTGCATTCATACAGTAGATTCTGAGAAAAAGATACACGCAGTTTTTTTTCTTTTTAACAAAAAGTTAAAATATAAGGCACACATTTTTTAATTTATTGCATATAATTCAGCATGGTACTTAACAGAAGCAAAAATATAAACATTTAATTTTAGTTTTTAGTTTTAAAGTTTTCACTCTCTATTTTTTAATTTATAATTGGGTAACACAAAAACTCTTATACTTTTGCTGTTTATAAGTATACGGTGCATGTTATTAAGAATGTTTCATATATCTTAAAAGAATTTCTCTCATAATTGCAAAAAAATCGTTTTTCGTGCTTCTTTTTCAAACGGTTGAGGATTTTGTATGGGTGCATATATATATGCACACAATTTGAATCATTGTATAATACAAAGTGTTGCAAAACACTGAGGGCAGTAATAATTTCGACTTCTTTGGGCTATCTTTTCATTTCTTCTCAAGCAACAAATTGCATATTGACTTGCCAATCCCCTTCTTTATCAAATATGTGTGTTCAAGAACATAAATTCCTGCCTTCAATGAAAAATTCCCGCCTTCACCACAAAGAAAATCCCGGAGGAGAAGTATTTTAGTACCATGGACAACCTGCATCTCTTAAAAACACTAGCACTAATAATCTCTCAATAGGGTATTATAAATGTGTGCAAATCAATGATCAAAAGAAGAAAATATTAGTGGTCGTACGGAGTACGGGCAAACCACACACACACAGTTAGGGAGTTAAATAATTTTAAAACTGAAAGTGGAATTATAATAATCTATATTCACTGGTTTTAAAAGTTATTATTTTATAATTTTGTTAGAACAATTACCACGCACGCACGCACACACATATATATTTATTATAAAATGATATTTAAGAGTTTTATGCAAATTTAATTGTAACGATACAAACTAAAACTGACGATAACGATTATATATGTAAGTCCACCCATTCCGCATTATTAAATATATAATATATATGTGATGTTTCAAGTCAACGCCAAGCTTTTTTAAAAACATTTTTATCAGCGAGCAATCTATACGTCTATCATTGAGAGAAAAAGTACGTCAAGTGAAGTCTAAGTGGCTTTACCACTTAACTCTAGAACTGTTAGGTAACCATTTTAGTTATGTGTTGTACTTGAAAGTTAAGGATGACATATGGGGCTATGAAATAATGATCTGGGATAAAAAGTGTTATGTTAAGACCATCTGTTCGGAGAAATATTCGGGTGTTTAATTTAAGACTTGAAGATATAACGGAAAATAAAAGTTAAGTGGTGTGTGTGTGTATAGGGAATTTAATTTTAGATCTAATTTACATATATATACGTATATACAATTTTTTTCTCAAAATTACGAGAGAGTGCTTTTATTTTACTTTACACAAGAATTCTTAAATTCGTAATGGATGCTTCTGTGATACATATTTGCATATTGTTCATGTAATACCAGTACCTTATTATTGTGACTTCTTCACTGACAACCAATAGTTTTCTTTTTCTTCTCATCTGTTTCAGACTTTTTCTTCTGAGAAACCAATATCCTCATATGGTGTTTCACTTACATCGCGTGCTCCAGACCGTAATGTGCTGTTCTTTTGCAAACCAAGAGAAAAGGGGTTTTCGGTAAAACTGAGTTGCAGTCGTAAAGTCAAACTGGATGTAACAGACGAATCTGCACAAAAAGGCTTTCAGGAAGGTTGTTACAACTTCCAACATCTGTAAAGCAGATGCTTGAGCAACTAAGTAATCTTTGTTTCATCGGCGAAAACTACAAGATTTCCAACAACTAACACTTATATTACCATAGAAGGGTCATTATTTATCCAACATTTCTTTTTCTCATTTATTTTTAAATATTTATCAGTTTTAGAAGCAAAAAGTGTATGAGTACTATAAGTTTCTAAAACTTTCTTAGATCTTGGTTACATTAATAGCAACTTTTTGAATGATTTAATATCTCTAATAATTAATTTTTCTTCAATGGATGTCATTAATTCTTAATGTCGATCTTTAATGTTTTACTTATTATTTTGTTCTAGAAAAAATTAGAAAGCGCTGTGAAAGTAACCCTAGTTAGAAATATACTGAAAAATAAAATAAAAGAAAAAAAAGTGGAGGATGATATTCTATTTGAAATCAAAGTGAAAAACTCCTACATGCCAAAAATTGATGCATTAAATAAATTCAAATTAAAATATTTCCTTAGCCCTTTATCTACCGAAGGTACTTATAAGTATCACTCACTTTCAAAATACATAGAACAACTATTTTTACGAATATTCTGAGGATATTTAGCAGAAACACTATTTTAATTCCACTCTTCCGGGTTACATGGCAAAACAGGTTTTACGATGAGTATTCTGGCGGGGAAGGCGAATAGTTTTCAAACAAAAGTTGCGTTTTCAGTTAACATTTTGATCGGATTGCGAAGATTGCTATTTTTGTTCCGAAAAAGTATTTAATGTCAAAAAGTATGTATCTTATTATTTTTTATATGTTAATTAAGCTTAAGAAAACGCGATTTCACTATTTACTTTAAATAAACAATGTATATAATTAATTTTACAGCTGAATTACTTTGTAGTACTTATACGTACCGACAGTGTTAGAGCAAGAACTTTTTTTCGTCCGTGTAACTTATTGTTGTTTTTTGTTGTGTTGTAGCGGCATCACTATAGTGCAATAGAGTTGTGCGCTTTTTAGCATTTCGTTTTACTTAAATTATTTATTTTGCTTTTTTATTCTTTTATTTTAACGTTTTCAAAAAATTTTGAGCTTTGAACCTGAGTTTATATTTTTACCACATAATTAAATGAACTATCTAAAGGGTGTTTTTTTTAGAGGTATAGAACTTTAAATTGCAATAAAACAACGATGTATTATTCGATTGACATGATTTTTTTTTATTCGAAAGATAATCTTGTGGCATTACGGCATAGGACTGCCACGGCTGGCTCGGATGTAGTCCAATCTGGACGTCCAATTTTCGATGACTTTTTCCAACATTTGTGGCCGTATATCGGCAATAACACGGCGAATGTTGTCTCCCAAATGGTCAAGCGTTTGTGGCTTATCCGCATAGACCAATGACTTTACATAGCCCCTCAGAAAATAGTCTAGCGGTGTTAAATCACAAGATCTTGGAGGTCAATTCACAGGTCCAAAACGTGAAATTAGGCGGTCACCAAACGTGTCTTTCAATAAATCGATTGTGGCACGAGCTGTGTGACATGTTGCGCCGTCTTGTTAGAACCACTGCTCCTGGGCATCATGATTGTTCAATTCAGGAATGAAAAAGTTAGTAATCATGGCTCTATACCGATCACCATTGACTGTAACGTTGTGGCCTTCATCGTTTTTGAAGAAGTACGGGCCAATGAGTCAACCAGACCATAAAGTGCACCAAACAGTCAGTTTTTCTGGATGTAACGGTGTTTCGACATACACTTGTGGATTAGCTTCACTCCAAATGCAGCAGTTATGTTTGTTGACGTAGCCATTCAACCAGAAGTGCGCTTCATCGCTAAACAAAATTCGCTTATGAAGTCATCGAAAATTGGACGTCCAGATTGGTCTACATTCGAGCCAGCCGTGGCAGTCCTATGCCAGAAATCATATTTAAAATGTAATGCCACAATATTATCTTTCGAATAAAAAAATTCATGTCAATCGAATAATACATCGTTGTTTTATTGCAATTTAAAGTTCTATACCTCTAAAAAAACACCCTTTATAATTTATGCAAACATTCACAACATTTTAATTTTCTTATTTGTAACTGAGATTTAACGACAATAGGAGGTTTTTAAGGTGTTATTATTACTATTTTATTCCTTTTCTTAGAGTGTCTAGAAAAAAGAAGCTCAGTCTTCAAGAGGCTTTGAATCTATTATAGAATCTACCATCTGAAAGCAGTGACGCACTAACCGATGATTCTTCAGATGAAGAAGCCCCAGCAAATTATCTGCGGGAAATTTTGTTAGATTCCGAAGATGACGATCAAGAGACTGAATAAAACTCAAGTTGTACAAGTTCATGTCCAGAAAATACAATATTTGCTACCCTAGGATGCAGTTTTTTTATAAGAAACATTTAATAGAAACCTCATTCAAAATGCGCAACGTCTAATGAATTTTTGTGTATTAATGAAAAGAAACACTGTTTCTTTAAATATCATCAAATAAAGTTTATACGGAAATCTTTTTTATGCGTAAAAGAAATAATTCGTACATTTTTATGATTTTCAAAAATAAATATTTTGTGTTGTAAAACACTACTGATCTCAAGTTATTTAGCACTTTTAAGAGTTAAAAAAAGCCATTATTGGGTATAAGCATGTATTATAAGAATATTTTAGACCTTTGTGTACTGACGGTACTTTAAAAGTACCAATTTAATTAATTAGTTCTAATGGATTAAATTTTCCAAAATTGACTACATTATTTATGTATATCCCTTAATTTTTTGAATGTAGTGATTCAAAAAAAAGTATTGCACGAAAAAAATTGTAGCAAATTATAATGCGAGAGATAAAGGGTTAAAGTGTATTAAAAGTGAATACCTGTAGTTTGAATTAATGATATCATCCCAATAATAAAGAGTATAGCTCACTACAACAGTCTCTCATCTCACATATCGTCGACCTTATTATCAGATTACGTAACTCCATCTGGGATGCTAATTTGATACAGTAGGACTAGGCGCCAAGTTGTTGTTTATGTTCGCCAAGGTAGGCGATAATGTCACAATATGGTTTACTTTGATATTTTTATTGTGTGATAATGGGGTTGCCATCGGGATAACGTATATTAGTGTTAGTTTTTTGTTTTGGTTTTTTTCCCGCGGGATCTCTGCTCAGCAAAAGTAACACATTTTTACAAATTTTGTGTAATGAACGCTTAAAATAGTGTAAATAATTTATATATGGAAGTATAATACATTAATATATTACTTTCTGTTGTATTTATTTCATGTTAAAATCATGCCACCACCTCTCCCTTCGAAATGTAGTTTTATTATGAAATAAAAAAAAGTAGTGATTATACACTGATCGAGGAATAAATTAAAAGCGGAGCACGCACTGAGTCATGGCGTAGACAAAACAAAAGGATTAAGGAATCGCGCCAAAACGCGCTTGGCGCGTTGCACTCCTATATCAAATCAGTTACACCGGTGGAGTTACGCAGTCTGATAATTAGGCCGACTATATGCCAATATGGGAATGCCTTTCTATATAAAATTAGAAAATAAACAGTTTACTTTCGTTATAGAATATTCCCCTAAATAATTTCGAAAAATAGAGGAAGAAAATATGAAAGAATTATTATTAACACAAAGAAAATTAAGCAAAAAAATGAATCAACTAAAGGAAGAGTTGACCTTGCATTTCTTGTACAATTTTTGACTGAATTAACTAACATTTTTGTTCTTTTTTTATAACTTATTTAACAATCCATTTTCAACGGATTTCCTTCATATTTCTACCTTTGATTGTTGAGAGATAAAAGGTATATAAATATTGTCATTTTTGAAATGTGATCTTAAAATGCAAGTTCTTTTAAGCAATTAGCGCTGCAAACATCTTAGTACACTGAAAATAATTTAACACGAAACTAAGTGGACTGAAATATTTTTTCGTCTTAAAGGATATTTAAAAAAACCCATATATATATATATATATATATATATATATATATAGTAAAATTAAGTTTATTAGAGTAGATTTTATTACATATATGTGCATATGCATACACTTAAAAAAACCTTAAAACATAAAAGTAGTTTGCTCTCTTTTTTAATTATTGTTCTATAAGTTGTGTAAAAACCAACACATTTCCGTTTTCGACTTCTGTTTTTGATCAACACCTTTAAGAAGCTCCATCTTCATTTTAAGCGAAATAGAAGTATTTTCCCCCTGAACTGACTGTCATCGTGCTCGCAAAAAAATTCTTCTAAAACAGAAAAAAAATAACGCAAACTTTTGTCACCGAATTTCAAAGCCAACTGATGAAGATTAGATGTTTTTGAGTGTCGTTTGTAGGGATGAAGGGTGAAAGTATCTTATATATATATATATATATATATATATATATATATATATATAGATAGATAGATAGATAGATAGATAGATAGATAGATAAAAAAATTGGTTCATGTCACAAGGCGTTCCGAGGGTGTTTCCCGTATTTTGTTCGAGGAAATCAGGATACGGGACAGAAGGGAAATCTTTTCGTGTTAAGCAATTTTTGTTTCGTGTAATGAAAAAAAATGCATGAAAATATATAATAATTTGACGGTACTGTAATGGATGGGCTATTTCATCCATTAGTGTACGGGAGTTTTTCGGAAGATAAGCCATAGTCAAAACAAACACAATTTATTAACAAGTCTCAACAACCTAATTAATTTCAACAACCCAAGTTAGAAAATGCGCCTTTGAATAAATATGGCAGCAAACGCGAGGTATGCTAGATAATAGAATATTTAATAATAAATCGAATCACTTACTCTTGGCTCCTCCTAGCAATACACCTTCTAAATATTTGAAATTACGTTCTAAGTTCATCTACTTCAATCCGACACTATTTCAATTCAAACAGCTTATTGACTAAATCGTCAATCTTAAATATTAATCAAATAATGTACGAATCACTCTCGATTAGCTTTCTATTACTTTATGTTAACCCCTAACCTCTATCATTTTGCTCCTAACCCCTCTCTCCCTCGAAGGTGAAAGTTAATACTTTTATATAAGCCTTGATTTGCATAAGTCACGTCTTCTTCTTCGGGAGAAAGTTTTTAATAGAATAATATTTAAAGAAACAGTTTTACCCCAAGAGGATTAGTAGGAGGAACTCGAATAGACCCGTTACAGAACCGTTGTATTATTTCGTGTTAACCGATACTTCGACTTAAGCGTATTTTGCAGTAAATATATGTTTTTCTTTTTTTTTTCAAAGATAAAACTAAAAGTAAAAAACATAAATTAAATCCAAAGTGCTTCAATAATTAAAGCGATCCTAATAAAAGTATAATATTGTTCCTTTTCATTGGTTGAGACACGATGTCTAATGTATTTGTCGCAGGAAAATGATGAAAATAAGAATTTCATCAAATCTTTTTACGGAAGATGATCAATTCACGTAAGGTGTTAAAATAACGTCTCTTTTAAGTCATTTCTCTGATGTAAGTAAGTGATTTGATCAAATCCCCGAACTATTTTAGTGATATGATGAAATGAACAAGTCAGCATTTGTAGAGCTTCGTTTTCACTTGTTTCTACTCCCTTTAACCACTCCTCTCTCCTCGTCCGTGCCAGGCAGCACCGGGCTTCTGACGTGACGCATCAAAACAAAATGACCTTAATAGCATTGCTTAGTTTTATTTAATTATATTCTTTGCATTATTATTTTTCGATTGATATATCACTTATTGTATGCCTGACAATTAGAAACAGGATAAAACTTCAATTGAAAAATGTAAACAAACACATTAGGGAATTCGACCACGCCCTCTTTATAGACAAAAAAAAAGCTTTTTGAATGTAAGAAAAAGCTATTTTAAAAAGAGAAATAATAACTGAAAAAAAGACGTTACAAATAAAGCAGGATATTTCCGAAGTACTACTTTAATGTATGGTTTTTTTTAAAAAAAAATGCTTGAAAATTTACTACAAATATACTTTTTTAACAAAAAAATACCAGCTATATCATCTAATTATTTTGTGAATTAAATAATTTATAATTCCATGATTATTAGCGTATTAATTACTCTACTTTTAATAATGCACCATATTTGCTAAATGAACACTTTTAAACTCTGGGCAATTATTCATCCTTTCACAGAAACAGGTTAGGGATTTGGTCAAATCCCTTACTTTCCTTAGGGAAATAACCTTACAGAATTCTTATTTTAACATCTTGCGTGAACTGATCCTCTCCCTTAGGGATTTGATGAAATCCCTAACTTAGTCATTTCCCTGCGACATATTAATGTTTTTGGAAGCTTTGCTCAACAGAATAAACTCCTAGATTTTTGACGGTAAAAGCTATTTAAGTTTCTTTCATAATTTTTAATTCTATTATCAGAAAATATAAGCAAAAGTAAATAATAATACATGTAAATTATATAAATAATAATAAAATCTTTGAAATTTCGCTATCTCTATCAAATTTTTTTTACAAGTTATTCTTATATGAAATCAATACAAACGCAAGGAATAGAATATATTTGTGATTGTCTTATAGAGAAATAATACATGTTACAGGGAAAAAAGTATCTTTATAAATATTTACAAGAAAATACAAGCATCAAATTTCAGTTCATGAAAATGAATAAACCATTTGACTTTGACGTTATCTAAAAACTTTTTAATGTCGTTATTATATTGATAATAAAAACATTTTCCTCCTTGTATGTAGAGTCCGACCGTAATTTAACGAATTCATCAGGACCGGGTATTTTATTCGTTTCTTCGTGATTATTCGTAATATTAAGTCCAAAAACAAATGCAATTTTTTTCCACTTACCTTTTGGTAATTCTATAATAAGCAATCACACAAAAAATAGTCATTGAAAAATTACACACTTTTTATTCAGCGGCTAAAAATACTATTAGCAAATTTTTTGACCTATTGAAAACTCATGCGATAGGTTACACTCATCAGCACCAGTAAGTCTAATAATGGACTGCACCCGGTGTCGTTGAAATGTTCTCCGAACAAGAAAAGTGTTTCCCTGTTCTAGACAAAAAAGATAAGTTATTTGAAAAGAAATCCAATTTTTTTTCTAATTCAATCTAGTAAAAGAATATCTTTTCTGCTGTGTTGAAATAATTCATTAATTTAAGATTTATTATTAATTAAATAGGATATTTTTGCCTTCATTTTAATCTGGGGAAAGGAAAAATTTCTTTAAAAAAATCGCGAAATTCGTTAAATAGGGGTTCGGTAAATAAGGTTCCGATCGTATATATAAATAAAATTCAACATATAATAACAATAGTTATTTCAAGAAAATATTTACGTACAAAAGGCCTATATTCTGGTTTTTAAATTGACTGAAATATTTATTTCCACAAAGATATTTTTTTTTGTTCAGATATAAATTTCTTTTAAGCTATCGCTGCATTTAAATATCTATTTATATCCATACATAACGTTATTTCTGCATATTTTTTGCAAATGCATGATAAATAACGTATAATATTTGCATAAATATTATTTCTTTAAAAGCAAAACATCTAGGGAAGCTAAAATTCAACTTTTTGCTTATCCAAACTATTCAAAAGAGACACGCCACCATCTTCGTAAGAATACTGTTGCTTTGAAATAGATAAAACAGATTCAGTATTCCAGAAAATGTTGTTTAGTTTGATATAATGGAACAAAAGAAACCTTCTTGGGGGTGGGTATCCAAAATGGAAGGGCTTTATATCAAAACGTTCCAATATCACAACAATTCTTCCTATCTCTATTCGACTGTAAGTAAAGCGATATGGTAAATTACGTCCCTCAAGATCAACGACACGAAATTCAAAAAAAGAATAAGAAGAAAATTGAACAACAAACCTTAAACCTAAAACCCCCCTCACATAAATCGGATCAAATATACAATATTAAAAACAAACGAAAACAAGAAAGAAAACTCCACCTGTGTGTGTGTGTGTGTGCTATACTTTTCAAAACAATACTCCATAATCCTATTATGTACCACAGAAAAACAGAATTTTTTTACTCAAACATGTCTGGCCGTAAAGTGAAGGAAACTGTAGAAAGATAAAATATAAATGGCCTGGGAAAAAGAATAGCAGTAAAAAAAAAAAGGAATCCGTAAAATGTTGGGAAATGCCAAAACTAGCGTACATCTTTTATAGAGAACGGGGAAAATACTACACTACTTCTTACATTTATATCTATATCTTAAGAGATCTAAAAAAGTATGTTTTCGGTCATCTTTCAAGCCTGACCCATTGCCAGATTTATTCGTGTTTGTAATTTATCAAAAGATCATGAGGCGTAGCTGCTAAACTTTTGTAGTAGATATTGTATTTTTTCCCCTCTTCTTTTTCCCGCATAGCAGCTGGGAAGAAAAATGATAGTGTAAAATGAATATGAAAACACTATTAGCATAGAAATCGGCTGCTTATTTGTTTTTGATGAGTCATTTGTTTTGTCTATTCTGTGGATGCTGGTTTTTGTTATCCTTATTTTTCTAGAAAGTTCCCAAACATAATTGTTTGCTGAACCTTTAGAACGACATTTAACTGTTGAAGTGTGACACTAAATATATATATATATATATTAAATACTTAATAATATGTACTCAGTACAGTAAAAATCGAATTGAAAAACTGATCGACAGCACGTTGCCCTTTTGTTCTCAGACATATTGTTTCGAATATTTTCTAACTAAAATGTTACAAGAGAACAAATAATATCGGAAAAAACCAAATTATTTTATGAAGCAACAGTTGTAACAATGAAATTATGCATAATTTGCCATATTACCAAAAGTTTGAGAAAACCAGAAAGTATTAAATTGCTTTTTTATACCTTTTTAACACCCTTTCGTAATAAGGTGATCAATTTTCTTACAAAGAAAAGGAATCGAAAATTTTAAGAACGAAATACAACATAAATATATGAAGCATTTTATTAATTTAAACAAAAATGCATTAACTACGTTTGCATCCCTTTTAATTATTTTTTTACAGGAGTACTTTTCCATTGAATAAATTATTTTACAAATATATCATTTCCTAATACACCGGAAAATTCGGATCAAGAAAAATCCCTCATAATGAATTTTACTGTAAGTGCTGCATTCAATCTTGCTTTCTCACTTGTCCAAGAATCATTACCAATTGAAAAAACTCTTTTAACTGCTGCTTTACTTCCAAGGCAGCACAACGTAAATTCATCAAGAATAACTAAATTTTCATGTGAAATGGGTTCATTTCTGAAATGGTTAAATGTTTCCACCTATCTTTTATGAATTTCAAATGGCTGATTTTCCCATTGTTCTAATTTATCAGAATTTAAATATACTTTCAGTCTTTGATTTCTTCAAACACACAATTGTCATCGATTTTAATATCAGGCATTTCTTTCGATAAAAACTCAATTCAATTTTCTATATATTAAGGTGACCATATTTTTTACAATGAAAAGGAGGACGAAATTTTAAGAAAAAATTATAACTTAAATATATGAAACATTTTATTAATTCAAACAAAAATACGCTGATTACGCTTACATTCTTTTTAGTTATTATCTTAAACGAGTATTTTTCCCATTGAATGAATTTTTTTGCCAACATATAATTTTTTAATACATCGGAAAAATTGGATAAAAAATATCCTTCATACTGAATTTTACGATAAGCACTGCAGCTAAAATATTAACATTCAATTTTGATTTCTCACTAGTCACTTAACAAAAAATCATTGCCAGCAGAAAAAACTCTTTCAACTGCTGCATTAGTTCCAGGGAAGCACAACGTAGGTTCAAAAAGAATAACTAAATTTTTATATGGAATGTATTCAGTTTTGAAATGGTTAAGTATTTCCACCCATTTTTTATCAATTTCAGCATGCTGATTTACCAATTGTTCCAATTTATTAGAGTATAAATATACATTCATAAATATACATTTAATCTTCCAATTTCATCAAACAAACCATTGTCAACGATTTTAATATCAGGCATTTCTTTTAATAAAAAATCAACACAGTTTTCTTTATCTGCCCAATTTATTTGTGATAAAGTCAAAAAAACACACATTGAAAACTGCTATTTCCTGTGATATTTATTTCAGACCATTCTTCGATATTTTGGAAACATGTTTGGTTCATCTCTGAAAATAGAGGTTAACAGATCAATTTTAAAATATTGAAAAGGAGGATAAAAAGGAGGACACTTTTCGAGGAAGGACAGAACCTATAAAAGGAGGACATTTGAGCACTTTATATATATGCCCAATTTACTTGCGCGATAAAGTTAAAAAACACCATTGAAAACGGTTATTTCCTGTGATATTTGTTTCAAACGATTCTTCGACAATTTGGAAACATGTTTGGTAAAAATTATGCACTTCTTTAGTAAACTTATCCGTTATATATGCCCGGAGAGAGAGAGAGATGATTATATTATTATTATTATTATTATTATATTAAAAGAATAAATTTTTCTTCAAGTCGTGATTTTTATTGAAAGGCAAAATCCTTCAATATAAAACTATCTTCTGCAGCTGGAATATATCACAATCAGTCTTTTGAATCGTTTTGTGGTAAATAGATGCTTCATTATATACAAGATACATTGATATATTCGATAATTCATACTGTGCCGACATATGATGCGTAAGAAAAGACACGCGCGTTTTTAAAAAAAGACAAACTATCTTCAAATTAACAATTCCATCGTTTGCTTATTAATTTTCAATTTGTATTTTCTTTTTGTTCGTGTTGAAGCTGCAGCAACTTGAATTCGTAATTCTCTTTTGAATGCTTAATACGAATTTTCCTCTTTAGAAGTAGAATCTTCGACTTATTTTGAATAGTATGTCTAAAGTATATGATTTATAGAATTTTTTTTAGTGGACCGAAAGGGAAAATTGCATGTAATGCAGTGGGAGTGAGTGAGTGAATATTACATGAGTGATTATTAAAGCTGCCCTGTTCAGCTACACGAGGCGCTTTTGACGATGGACCACGTAATTTTGAACCATAATCAAGTGACGTGGACGACACCCTGGCTGAATTAACGTTGTGTTGACCTGGAACTATTCTAGAAGTTGAAGCAGTTTTTTCAGTTGGTAATGATTTTTGGACAAGTGAGAAATCAAGATTGAATGTTGATACTTTAGCTGTAGCAATTTCTGCTCCGAAATTTCCGATTTATTAAAAAGTGATATATATTGACGAAAAAGAATATTCAGTGGGAAAATACTCGTTTAAGTAAATAATTAAAAGGAATGCAAGCGTAATTAGCGTATTTTTATTTGAATTAATAAAATGTTTCATATATTTATGTTGTAACTTATTCTTAAATCTTTCGCGCGCGTCCTTTTTTGCTGTAAAAAATCTGGTCACCTTGCTAATACGGAATGTACGGTTTGCAAGGAAGGCATGCGTTTGATTAAGAAGGATTCACAAGTGAGATGGCTATGTCTGGATATGCCGAAAGATAAGAGAAAATGCGCATCGTGTAACCTGGTATGTAAGAAAAAATAGCTGTTTTGAAGAAAGATTATGCTCTTCAGATTCTATCGAATATGGGGATGCGAAAGTCGATCTGTGGCTTCATTTCTTTCAAAATAAATGCTTCGAAGAAAACGGTCACAGATTGGACGAGTTTCTGTTGAGAGGTGTTTACATCTTTCTTAGAGGCAGTAAAAAGAATTTATCCTCCTTCAGAAGAACTATCTTAAGCGCAGAGGTAAGCCTTTTTCTTTAATTTTCTAATCCATAATTTCCTTTTAGTTTTTTTAAAAAAAATTATCTTTATTTTAATCCAGTATTATAACTTTAAAATATTTCTGGTATTTCTCATTTATTTCCATTAAAACATTCTACTCTGTAAACTCTCGAAACACCTATTGCTACATATAAGCAGTTTGGCGACCGAATCTGGTCACTAAAAAAATTGGTTTCGCTAAAGGGCCACCTATTCTACACTTTAACCAAAATTTTATCAATAAATCTCACCCTTTTTCATTTAAATGTAATTTGAATGGAACTTCTAACTTATAAAAAACGCATACAAATAGCAAAATCATTAACTACGAATTACATAAGGTGAATTTTCTTCGTTCATTAGCAATGAATTCTCAATGAAAAGGGTGATTCACACACAGAAAGACATATTCAATATCAAAAGTGTTTTCATATCGCAAAGCTCAGTGTTTTCTCCTTCTATAATTTATTGTTCTGATAAAGAATTCAATGTGAAATTAAATTCTTTCCAAAACAACGAGAAATAAATAAACCATCGATACAACAAAGTACGTATACGTCAAAGAAAAAAAAGCCTATCACAATACAATTGATTTCCCTTCTTTAAAAGCTTCTTCGAGAAAGCGTTCCAAAAAAAAAGAATGAAATCTCTCGATAAATCAAAAACTTTTAAGAATAGAGCAATATACATATAGATATATTTAGAACACTCTAAACTGGATAAGGATCATGCGAAAAGCTTTTGCATATATCATCATGCTAACCTAAAATCCTCGTATGCTTAACTGAAAAGCTGGGAAAAAAATCCTCTTCAGAAAGAATCATATATTGATTCTGCTATCAGAGATTGTAATGTAAATCCAATGGATCGATCGCTGTGCCATCTAGCGACGAAAATACATCCTACTGATGATCTCATTTGTTTAACTTTGAAGCAGTAGATGAGTACTCTACTTTTTCTCTTTATTTCCCGTCCTCCATGTTTGTTTTTTATGATATCATCCAAGAATCTTCCCTAGCTTTTTGTTTCAGAATATATTGACTTAACTTCACAGAGTATATAGAATGAGTGATGGAATCTCTTTAGATTAATGCAGCCTGAAGAACGTTTTTTTTTCCCCTTACTATACTTTTTTTTGGCAATTTTTCTTTAGAAAAAAGGGAAAGGGGAAAAGCATTCAAGTACTCTTCGCACATTAGGGATATTTCCTTTAAGGCTTTTTTAGTCAATTTAGAATAAAAATCTAAAGTTTAGGCAAAAGGCGCCGAGGTAAAAAATAATTTTTTTTCTTTTGCTCTGAAAGTTAAAGATGTTTGTTTTTAATTGAGTTTGTTTTATTTTCGTCTTTTTAGAAGAAAATAAGATGTGAATATATTTTAACTTCGATAATTTATTAACTTTCAAGCGGAAAAAATCCTCTTTAGAATTTTTTGTTTGGTTTCCAGGGAAGAAGCTTATTAAGAATATTAAACTAAGGCCAGTTAATCAAAAACATTTCAAGAACTTCGAGATGTTTCTGCAATATTATATCTTTCTTTTATTTTAGCGGTAAAAATTAACTGAAAAATATCATTACTTTATTTCATTGTGTTCCATTTTTAAAAATATATCTTTTTATAAATATTAATACACAGATCAAATTAATTTAAAATTATTAAATTTTTCTTGTGCATTTTAAATGCCTACAAAGTTAATTTAAAGTCCAGATGCTTATGAGCTTGGCAAAAATATTTTATGATGTAGATGTTTAAAAGGAATTATATTGTGTGTGTTTGGGATTTTTTATAATTCTCTGTGAGAGAGAATACTTACATTGAAAAGAATTACGTGTAGCTAGAATTAAGGAATTATATTGTTTGAAATTTTCGTGGTTATCTAAATTAACGTTGAAATGTTCTTTTACGATATTTCTTTAAATTAGAAAAAATAATAGGTTTTGATAAATTTTTATATTATTAAGTTTATTCAAAAATTTTGAAATACAGAATTGTTTATCCTTAGCAGTTTGAGAAACTTACTGATTCACGTGATTTTTTTTCTGATTATCGCCACAATAGCCCATTTTAGCGTCACATTAACTATATTTTACAAGAATAAAAAATTGTTTTCAGTTTCCTCAAAAGAAATCCTTTACCGGACATTATCTTTATTTTTGTCATCTTAGGTGATGTCTACATAGAGCAGTAATTAAAATGTTAATTATGATTTCTTCACAGTAAACATAAGCTAAAATCAAGGCTTTCTCTACCTTTAAACAAACAATCTATTTTATGCATGAGTTCCTACAAGTAAATGAATAGTGTTCGTCGAAGTGGATAACATAAGGCATTTCCATGGTAATAAACATAGCATAGAGAAGTTGCGTACGTTACATCCTTACTAATAATACAAATGCGAAAGTTTGTTTGGATGTTTGGTAGCCTTTCACTCAAAAACAACAGAACGGATTTAAATGAAACTTTACAGTAATATAGCTTATGCATGAGAATAACACATAGGCTATAATTTATAATCCTATGTGTTATAATATATTTTTAATACGATATTGTATGAAGTCTCCAAAATATAACGATATTTGTCAAGTATGTAGGTAAAATTACTGCCATCTGCTAGAAATTCTGGCGTGCGCTGCAAAAAAGCAAACGGCAGCATATATCTATCTTTTATTTCTGAAGAAACCCTTTTTGTTTTGTCTACGCTAGGCGCTCGCTTCTAATTTATTCCTGTGATCAGTGTAATCCCAATTTTTTTTAAAATTTAGAATAAAACTAAATTTTGAAGGGAGAGGTGGTTTTAAATGTATCTTTATTTGAATAGCTACTATTGATTTTTTTCATGGGTAAGCCATTATCGCCAAAATTGTGAACCCTAATATAATAAAAATTAATAATTTATTTCTATGCACTTTTTTATGATTTTATTATGCACATTTGGTATAGTAACAAATTGATCTTTATATCAAAATAAATACTTTTATCGCTTCTGTTACTTAAAAGTAGATAGTCTTTCACACTACATCATTTGGACAAATTTGCATAATTTGTTTGTGGTTAGTAGTTAAATATAACGCTATAATTTTAATTGAATAGGCAGATATTGCATTTTTAAGTATAAAAATAATTATAACTATTGTACTGTATTTTTGGAGTTAGTGAATATTAACGTAGAACTGTTCAGCTACACGAGGGCTTTTGGCGACGGACCACATAATTTTGAACCATGGTCAAGGGACGTGGACGACACCTGAACTGGCATCCCCTTCTCCTAACTACCACACCACACCGACTTAGCAGGAATATTCTTTGAAATCCATTCTTCCAAGATATATGGAAGCACGGGTTCTGTGAAGAGTATTTTAGCGGGGAAGGCGAATAGTTTTGTAGCTAAATTGCGTTTTCAGCTGACGGCGTCTCCAGCGGATTGCAAAGATTATCAATTTTGTCCCGAAAAAATAGTAATGTCAAAATTTAAGTGTCTTACTTTTTGTATGTTAATGAAGACCTTAAAAAACGATTTAACTATTTATTTTAAGTGAATGGTGTATATAGTTAATTTTACATTGGAATACCTTTAATTAATTAATTAGCTCTAACGGAATAAATTTTCCAAGCTTGAGTATTTTGTTTATGTATATCCCTTAATTTTCAATGTAGTGATCCAAAAAAAATATTGCATGAAAAAAACTGCAGTAAATCATAATGTAGTAGATAAAGGGTTAACGTGCATCGCTCCCCTACACAGCGGGTCTTTAGTGGTACTAGGCTCGAACTCGTGGCAAGGCCAACTACTGTATTTTTGGAAGTTTAGAAAAAGTACCTACTAAATCGTTGCTCAATTAGTTTTAAGCTGCGAAAGCGTAATCAGGTTCCTTTTGATTTTGTCGATTTTCGGGAACAAAACACAGCAAAAAACTAATCTTTCCCAAAGCTCTAATAAAACTAGCTAAATAAACAGTTTTGCCAGAATTAACGATTTCGTAACTAGCTGATAATATGTATCTAGACATTTGCCAACTTTAAATATCTCTGAAAAAAATCACCAACATTCCACTATGTTTTTCTTTACAGCTATAATGTGCAGTATTTCAAAAATAATGATAGTGATGAATTTTTTATGTTCCTAAAGTTTTTCGATTCTGGGTCATTATAAGGTTTAATAAAAAATCTCTCATCACGAAACGGCGTTGCTTAATATCGCCTATAAATTATATCAGATTATTTTTTTAATGTCTGAAAGTTTTAACATAAAATAAATACAACAGAAAGTAATCTTAATGTTTTTCTTTGTATTTACACTTTAAAATTTTAACATAAAATAAATACAACAGCTATAAATTATTTATTTACTATTTTAAGCGTTCATTACACAAAATTTGTAACAATGTGTTACTTTTGCTGATCAGAGATCAGCTTAGGAAGGTATTTTCAAAAATCGATCCTCAAGAGAGCTACGGTGAGTTATAAAAAAATATCCTTTTATCAGCTATTAGATCTACAGACTCAAAATTTAACAAAATTGCTTTTTTTTCTTTCTTTGTTCAATTGAGCTTTACAATTTTTTTTGTTTAATTTGCAATTTACGTAAAATTAACTCGTTAAAAACTTCTTTATCCTTCAATCTGTTTTGTTTAATTTTTCAGTTCACCCGTGCGAATAACGGGTATACCAGCTAGTTAAAAAATATTTTAAAGCTACAGGAAATACCATGATGTATATCTATACATATGGTTTAATTTTTGTCTGTGTATAACGTACATTATACTCAAGGAAAACTTAACTTTTAAAATTACAAATAAAATTTTTGCAAGAGTTGAATGCTTGTTCTAGACTCAATGTTTTGTAAAGACTGATTACTCAATACTATTTTTCAAGGATTCATTTTACTGTTCAAAATTATTTCATCATAAATGCTTTCTCCATTTTGATTCTTACTGCAAATTCCTGATTCATTTCCCGATGTAGTTTATTTACAGTGAAATATTTACGAAGTTATTCGCAGAATAAAAAAAATATAATAATAATAATAATTTAAAATGAACCTTAAAATAAATAAATAATTAAAAAACATAATGTGAATCACAAATTTTAACGTGTGTGTGTGTGTCTAGTAATATTCCAGAATAAATTAACAATATAAATGATTGTGAAGGGTGTTTTTTTAGAGGTATAGAACTTTAAATTGCAATAAAACAACGATGTATTGTTCTATTGACATGAATTTTTTTTATTCGAAAGATAATCTAGTGGCATTACAGTTTAAATATGATTTCTGGCATATGACTGCCACAGCTGGCTCGGATGTAGTCCAATCTGGACGTCCAATTTTCGATGACTTTTTCCAACATTTGTGGCCGTATATCGGCAATAACACGGCGAATGTTGTCTTCCAAATGGTCAAGCGTTTGTGGCTTATCCGCATAGACGAATGACTTTACATAGCCCCACAGAAAATAGTCTAGCGGTGTTAAATCACAAGATCTTGGAGGCCAATTCACAGGTCCAAAACGTGAAATTAGGCGGTCACCAAACGTGTCTTTCAATAAATCGATTGTGGTACGAGCTGTGTGACATGTTGCGCCGTCTTGTTGGAACCACAGCTCCTGGACATCATGATTGTTCAATACAGGAATGAAAAAGTTAGTAATCATGGCTCTATACCGATCACCATTGACTGTAACGTTGTGGCCTTCATCGTTTTTCAAGAAGGATTCCACCAGCCCATAAAGCGCACCAAACAGTCAGTTTTTCTGGATGTAACGGTGTTTCGACATACACTTGTGGATTAGCTTCACTCCAAATGCGGCAGTTTTGTTTGTTGACGTAGCCATTCAACCAGAAGTGCGCTTCCTCGCTAAACAAAATTCGCTTATGAAAATCGGGAACAACGGCAATCTCATTTTGAGCCCATTCGACGAATCTCTATGAGGCGTGAGTCTATTCATGATGAATTGTCAAACCAAACTGAGAATAAATCACTTGACAGCTGTTAAATCGGTCGCCATCTTGGAAAGTAATGCCAACTTAAACTTCTATACCTGGAAAAAAACACTCTTTATTATTGAAATCCAAACGAGAATTACTATGGCTAATAGATGTCTTAATGGAATACGAAAATATATTAAATCAAATTTAATCTAAAGACAAGCAAAGGTTCTATTGCATAAAAGTCTTTTAAGATCAGTATTAACTTATACATGTGAATCTTGGTCTATGTCTCTTACAGATGAGAACATTATAAATATATACGAAAGAAATATTTTGAAGACCACACCACTAAAAAAGTCTTCAATGCTCAACCAATTGGCACACAAAGAAAGGGCAGGCCACATCTTAGATGAATTGATGGCCTAGAAAAAGATCTAGCTTTAAGAACTAGGAATTGGAGAACAATGCCAGGAAGAAGGTTGGCCTGGAAAAGGCTTCTTGAGAAGGCCAAGGCCCAATCGGGGCGGTCGAGCCACTGAGGTAGGAAGGATTATTCCAGAATTTATTAAGAGGAATAGAGTATACGTTAAGATTGTATCTGCACAGGCGAAAAGCTTGCATTTCCTCTTATCGTTGCTGATTCTGCCATACTTCGTTAATTCTGGATTTGGACTTTAAATCTATATTGAATTGCGATTCTCATGTCGATTTTTTTATTCTGTATTTCACTCAATTAAAAGTTTATGTTCTTACCTGAGTTTTTAGTTCTGAGAATGTTAACTGTTTTTCTTGATGTTAATGCTTGTCAGTTTGATCTAAATTCTGGACACAGAGAAGCGGCATCTACTCAATGTAAATGTTGCACAATTTGACAAGACGATTTAAATGTAGTTGCTATTTAATAAGTTGGTAAAATTATGTATAGTGTATTCAAATACTGTACCTGTGGGACACTCAGTTATAGCAAGATTGATCACCTCTGGCTTAAAAATTTCTAAAATGTGATTGTTATCTTTATTTGAAAATACAAATTTATACATATTAATTTTTTTTATAAGATGTCACATCATATGAGACTGTATTCATTTTTCAATTGAAAAGATAACTTTCATTCTTTCAAGCGGTTTTTTTATTGGTATTAATTTTAAATATTAACGTACAGGTATAGGACAAAATCACAAAAACACCCGTGAAAAAATGAAATTTTTTTAGTAGTAAGGGGTTGTGCGACCTTTAGCCTAAATTACAGCTTGCATTTGAAGTGGGATTGATAAATAAAGGCCTTTATCAAAGTTCATCGCGGAATTTGCACCCATTTCTCTTTCAAGGCCGTCTCGAGTTCAGATAGTGCACGTGGAGGAGGAAGCCAAGCACGGACTTAGTTCTCTAAAAAACCGACAAACACTCAATAATGTTCAGATTATGGTTGACTAGGAACACCCCGTTAGATATGTTCCACTTCATCATCATTCCCATACAACCATGTTTCAGACGTGTAAACCGGGGTGTTGTCATCTTGGAACACAGGACGTTCTCCCGGAAATAGAGTCTGAAGCATCGGGTGATGATGATCTGTGAGAATGCTTCGATAATAGTCACCAGTGATCGTTCCCCTTCAAGACAACAAGAGGCCCGAATCCACTGGAAGGTATTGGGCCCCACACCATCACAGAACCACCTCCATGTTCAAAGGTTGGAACCAGACAGTCAACACCAAATGCTTCTGTCAGTGTTTGCCAGCCGAACATGCGAATGGTAATAATGTAATTGAGAGGATTCATCAGTCCAAATGACTTGTTTCCATTGCAGTTGCGTACAGTTTAGGTAGTATCGGCACACTATATTCTCTTCATAGCATTCCATGCCGAAACTAACGGTTTTGAAATAGCTACGCTGCCATGAATATTCGCAGCATGCACTTTCTGTTGAACAGTTTTCATAAATATGGGGTTCTGAAAGTGGGTATTCATCTCGAACGTTATCTGCAGGAGTGCAGTTGCATTTTCGAGCGACTATCCTCTTCAACACACAATCCTTCAACTTCATTTTCGCCCTCTGTTGTGCTTCGCAAAAGACACCTTACCCAGGTTTGTGTGGGATGTCATAATTCTTGGTGGCAATGACACTTGGTCATAATCCTTGACACAATGGTCCTTGAAACAGCCACAAGGATGGCTGTTCTGGACGTGGACGCTCCAGCAAGGCGAGCTCCAATTATCATGCCTCTTTTCTCGTCGGAGAGTTCGGACATAATCACGCTTTGCTAGAAACAGAATTTTCTCATGTAACTCTTACCCTGCCAAATGTGTGATTGATACTCTCTCTTTCGTTACCACCAGGAGCACACTGTTGCGACACGTGGTGGCAGTTAATTGGACGGTAAAAGGACGAATCATTTGTCCTATACCTGTACATCAATCTATATTATTCAAAACTGGTGTATTTTTTTTCTTGTGCAAAATATTTTTAACAGGATATCTCGATTACGACAATTGAAGATGGGCATTATGGGTTCTGCGTTTTTAGGACTAGAAACTTAAAAATAGGGGACTTGGCTTTTCCCATTTTTTTTCAAACGTATTCATGTTATTTTAATAATATGAGTATTTTACTTAAGCAATTCTACTAACAAAATTCCAAGTTTGAAAACAGCAGTAAAAATGGATCAATTTAATTTAATTAATTTTAACAGAAATTAAAATTTAAATTAACGAATCATTACAATTTAACAAAAATTAAAATTAATTGTTAAATGAATTTTAATTTTTGAAAAAGATGGAACACTTCAAAAATATTAAACTATATATGCATCAAACAAAGGCAGCACATAAATTTTTTTATTTTAATTGGCGTTTAATTGACTTTAATTCTGTTTTCTATAAAAAATTTTAACATAGCTTTACTGAAACCGTTTTCAACAGCGTTCTGGTTAATTTAATTCTGAAATATTTTGCTCTGTTAACTTAAAAAAAAAAAGTACAAAAATTTATTTACATTCATTGATTCCTTTTACCTTTAAACATAAATTTTGAAAATTATAAACTGAAAGTAAAAAATAATGTAAGAAAAAATAACATGCATAAAAGAATAAATACTTTTAATTACAATTCAACATTATTTCCTTAAATATTTTATGTTAGGTCGAATAATTGAATTAATTAGCAATTTGAAAGATCACTGGAATATAAAATTACGAATTTCTTCTTATCGAATGAAAGACAGTTTTAATATAACACCAAACACGGAAACAATATTGATACGAATTTTGTGTGGAATAGTGTAAATAATTTTTACTTGGATGTGTAATGCATTTTTTTATATTACTCTATGTTACGTTTATTTTATGTTAAAATTGTAAAGTTCGCAAGCAACGCCGTCCCATGCGTTATAATGGCGATTCAATGGGAACTTGATGAAATCTGATTCAATGGGAACTTGATGAAATCTTGGCGATAGAGTCGAATTGGCATCAATTTTGGAGATTAATTTGGCGAGTTGGCAGCCATTTTAGCGACCATTTTGGTGACTTGACGACCATGTTGGCGGCCATTTTTTTTGTCGGATACTCTGGATTCTTCTAGAAAATTGAGGAGAAATCCACTAATTTCAAGACCTATGACGCAAGTGGATCTTTCTCGAATGATCCGCAAGGTCTATAAATAGAGAGATGCTCGCCGAAAATGAGTCATTTTGGTTTTTACCAGCGATTAGTTAGTAGAGTTTTGACTAGCGATTCATAATCGTGTTTTAACCGTGAAGAAGCGATTAGCTTGACTGTTGAGTAGGACGAGCGGTGCTTGTGAATAATCTTTTATATACGAGTATTTTAGACAGTGATAATTGTGTCTGAGTGCTGTTGAAGGTGTGAAGACCTTCTAAGATTTATTCTGCGAATATTGTTACTGAATCCTGTATTTCAAGGATTGGATTTTCGACAATAAATTCTCATCGCTCTTAAAGAACTGTCTTGTTCTTTGCGACTTATCTGCATATAATCCTCGAACCCCGACCAGCGTAACACTATTCTCTAAATTCGTGGCAGAATCTTAATTTGAACCCTCAAATAATGATATCCAGCACACACACACACACACACAATTCCCAAAACAAATTCACTTTTTGTACTAGTCACAATGACCCATTACATTTCAAGAAAAATATCAGGGAGCCTTATACTATAAAGATAAGAAATGCAGACGAAAAGGCATTTCCCTTCTTTTCTTTCCTTTAAATTATTTTCCTGCATTTCCATCGCTCAAAATAGAACTTTGTTGTGAAGGAAACCAATTCCAGATTCGGCGTATCTTAATGCTTTTTGCAGAGCACCAATATTCGCATTACTAAGGTCCGAATTTACATTTCAATTCATTCGCAGCGATCATTTCAATGGAGCTAGGAATGGGTTGTTTCACGAGCTAAAGATATTATTCTTTCCGATTCGAATTTCAGTAGATAGAAAGGGCTGCTTAATAGCCTTTTTCAAAAAGTGAAATGACGTTTAAAAAAGGTTTATTGCTTAAAGGTAATTTATTTTTTATATTTATTTTCAATCGTGTTAAATGTATTTTTTGGTTATGTATAAAATTTTGAGCTTGTGAAGTTCCATTGGTATATAATAAAATATTTAAATGGTGTGGACGGAATGTTCGCAATTGTTGTTTACATTGGGTATTTTTTTAGACGAATGTTTAGAAAGTGGAAATGTTTTTATCTAAGGTAATATTAACTTTCAAGACGTAAAAATTGTTGCATAAAACAATAAGAAATAGAAAATTGTACTTTTTTTTATCCATGTAATTTTATATGTATTGTAAAATAGTTAGTTTTAAACTATTGTAAACTAGCTGTTATACCCGTTCTTCGCACGGGTGAATAGAAAAATTAAACCATACAGATTGAAGGATAAAGAAGTTTTTAAGTTTAAATTTTAAGTGAATTGCAAATTAAACAAAAAAAAGCTTTTTGCATATCTCAGCTGAACAAAAAAAAAACCTGTTTGTTAAATTTTAAGTTTTTAGATCTAATAGTTAAAAAAAAATTTTTTTATCTATAACTCACCGTAATTCTCTTGTGGGTTAAAACAGTATAAATAATTTTTATCTGGAAGTGTAACACATTAATATTAGTTTATGTTGTATTTATTTTATGTTAAAATTGTAATCAGCCTCTCAAGCTTTCGCAGTTCCTGGCCCCTGGCGTAGACAAAACAGAATGTAAAAAAAGTTTTGCTTCACACATAAAAGATAGATCTATGCTGTCGCGGGCTTTTTTACAGAAGGCAGAATTTTTCCTACTTTCTTGACAATTATCGTTATATTTTGGACACTTCACACAATAGCTTTATAAAGTACAGCCTATGTGTTATTCTGATGTATAAGCTATATTATTGTAAAGTTTCATTAAAATCCATTCAGTTGTTTTTGCGTGAAAGAGTACCAAACATCTCCACACAAGCTTTCACGTTTATAATATTAGTAAGGATGTATTTTACACTATATAAGAATCAAATTTGTAAAAGAATATGAATATAAGAAATCAGTAATCAGTTAAAATTTTTGTGTCATTAAAAATTAAAAAAGAATGTTTTCATTTAGAAAAATGTAAATAAAAAGAACTATCTAAATATTTCCAAAGTTGATATTTCAATGACTTTCTAAAAATCAATTAATTTCCTTTTTTTATTATTAAAAACAGATTTTTAAATTTTTTTTTTAATTATTTATCGCAAATTGCGCTAAAATGTTGGTCTAGTTTATTACACCAAAACGCATCTTAATCATAATATAAAGTAGCGCACACAGGGATTTTTCAAGGAGAGGGGGGTTCCGGGGTCGAAAGTTCACCATTCTTGTATCATGCTCCCTTTGATTTTGTCGATTTTCGGGAACAAAACTCAGTAAAAAACTAATTATTGAATAAATAATTAGCATTAATTAATAAAATTAATAACAAATACTTAATTAAAGTTTACGTATAATATACTTAGAATTATAATCAATTGTAAAAAAAATCAAGGGCTTTGGGGGGTCCGGGCCCATAGGACCCCCCTGTGCGCCACTGATAACATAACTTATCTGTAGATGAAAATAAAATTTTATGCTTAATTTAGTTATGCTTTGTAGCTTTATGATATTGAACACTTTTTCGATGCAATGTAAACCAAAGTATGAAAGTAGAGTGTGTGTTTTGAAAATATTTGAGCTTTAACTATAAAAATATTCGTATTCAGGTGCATTTCCTACTAAGCTCTCTTTAGCACATTCCCCCTCAACGATTACACGTCCTATTGAAAACAATGTTAGAACGTTTCTTTTAATAAGGTACTCACAGCTGATCTGAACTTCATTATTGACGTCTTCTCTCCGCTAAAATTTTGCCCTTTCAAGACCGTTTTCAGCTTCGAGAAAAGTCAGAATTTGTACAATGACAACCAGTGGCGTCATTTGGCCCCCTGCAAAGTCAGGTTTCGGGTCCCCAAGTTGGATTTTACAAAGAGTAGGTAGTAGGCGGCAGCCAGGTTTTGGACCCCCTCCCCTCCCCCTCAAACTGCGATGCGGGAGTGTACATTACGCCATTGGTGACATTTCATGATAATTAAGTACTAACGCAGCACAGATATTTTGTGTTTGTACGGAGAACTATATTGAAAGGAATGAATGACGGGAGAGGTACCATGATGAATTTGAAAATTGTCCTTTGCCCATTTGTATCTTACAACATCACGAAAGCAAAGCAAGATCTCTTGGTAGTACTCCTACGTCAATGGTTCTTAAACAGTGGTCTGAGGACCATTGGGGGTCCCCAGCGCCCTTCTAGGGGATCCGCGGAGTTTTTCATGTGGTATTAATATTTTTCTTTTTTACTAAACTAAACTCAGTGGCGCAACAGCCCATGAGGGTTAGGGTCAACTGTGGCCAACTCAGTTTTCTTGACCTCGGGTACTGAAGTGCATGCGTAGATGTTATGGTCAGGAGGTAAGTCTGATGCAAAACCGTCACTGTTTAGTTCCCAAGCAAGCTTTGTACTTATTTATCGACCCATTGAAGGAATAAAAGACTGAGTCGACCTTGCTCAACCCGGGATTTGAACTCCAGACCTGTAGCGTGAAAACACGATACGCTACCACTCAGCGCCACTGGGTTTTTAGTTCCCTTTTAGAGAATATAAAAGACCCCGTGGATAAATTGAAAGATTAGCCATTCTAGAGTAGATCACTAAATTTACCCCGATGAAAGAATTCTACTAGAACATGTATCTTGATCACGAATATTAGGTCAGGAAGGGGTGTTCAAAATCTTGAAGGTCCACGATATCAGGCAGAAACATAAAAGGAGAGGGAGGGGGTCGCGACGATCGTGAGGTCCTAGTGATGGTTGAGTAATGTGGTGTATAATATGGATGAAATGCTTGTGATTGGGTCACCTGATTTATTGTAATGACTGCATTTTGGCTTTGATCTGTTTCTATTGAGAATTACCCGACACAAACACATAATTTAAAGCAATAACTTTTTTTAAAGGCGTCATTAATTGCCAACGATTTAAAACCAGGTGGTGTTTACTGACATTTTCTCTCTCTCTCTCTTTGGCAGTCTGCCACCAACTAATAGCTTCAGAAGGCCAAATAAAATATTCACGCTTATGAATTAGGGGATTACTTTTATACTTCCCACCAACAACACTTCCCCAGTTGCAATCTATAAAAACTACAGTTGGTGATTCTTTCAGCATACGAGCATCCCGTGTATTTTATCATTACCAATCCTCGTATAGGATGTGTTCTGAAATAGCAGGAATCATTTTTTACTGAGCGAACGGGTGGTCGAGAGGTGGTGTGCGCTCTCATGATTGGTGGAGGGGGATATTAGGAATACTTGGAAAAATCGGCAGCCAGCTTGAAGAGAGTAGGTGTCTTGTACTGTGAGCCCCTGTCGAAACGCTTCGTCCCGGAGAATCATGGAACGTTTTCTGGAGCAGTGACACGCCATCAAATTTTGTGTAAGACTAAACGGACAAAGAGACTGACAACCTGATTAAAGAGGCCTATGGTGATGCTACCATGGGTAGATAGGGTGCTTTTGAGTGCCACAAGCTGTTCCGAGAAGGTAGGGAAAGAGTAGACGACCGCTCCGGGCGCCATTCGACCAGCAAGACCAACCAAAACGTGTCTCGAGTAAAAACATTGCTGAACAGTGATCGTAGGATGAGTATCAGAATGATTACTGAAGAACTGAGCATTACTCAAACCCAAGTGTTCGAGATCATGACAGAAATCTTAGCCATAAGGAAAAGTGTGTGGAGGTTTGTGTCGCGAGTGTTGTCAGAGGGGATAACGACCGACCGGAATGCGATGTGACGGGATCTTCTTCATCATGTGAATGAAGACATTGAGTTTTTGGACATTGTGGTGACCGATGACGAGACGTGGGTGTATGAATGCAACCCGGAGAGCAAGCAACAGAGCTCAAAATGTCACACCCCTTCTTCCCGCAGCAAGAAAGCACGGATAAGCAGATCCAAACAAAAGTCAATGCTCATTTGCTTTTTTCATCAACATGGAGTTATCCATAAAGAGTTCTTATCACCCGAATCAACAGTGAATGCAGTGTGTTTTATGTGGAAGTCCTCACAAGACTGCGAATACGCATTGTTCGTGTCCGCCCAGCTATTCTTAACAATTGGCGGCTGCCCCATGGCAACGCAATGAGCAATACAGCGTTCCACGTAGTGGAGTATCTTGCCTAGCACAATGTGGCAACGCTGTCTCATCCACCTCTACATGGCCCCGCCAGACCTTTTCCTGTAGCGAAGAATAAAATCGACGCTCAAGGGGAAGCATCACGGATCGGTAGAGGCGGTTCAACAGGCCGTGACGAGTGATTTAAACAGCAATCCAGTCCAGGCGTTGCTCGTTAGCAGCAGTGTATAGATGTGGAAAGGTGTTACTTTGAAAACTCCTAATCTTTTGTACTATTGTCATGAATAAAGTCTTTTAAAAAAATGAGTCCTACTACTTTCCGAACACACCCTGTATATTTAAAAACATTTCAACATCGACGAGCTTTTAGCGTACCAGTGCACCATTACTAACTTACATTCATAAATTCAGCATATTCTATGTACTATTCAGTACATACTTTGACTATTCAACAGAATTTTCGCAAAGTAGTGTGGAGACCCATCATCATTGGATGAATGGCAAGACACTCCGGCAATAATGCGAGGTATTTATTCTAAGGATAAGAAGCCCCCTTTAATCTTAATTCAATTAAGGAGGGCATTGGATGTAAGTGATTTCAATAAGACTAGTAGTTCATGGGCAATAATCATTAAATAAACGATGTCGTTTAAGGTAGTGCTTTGAGATAAGGCGCAAAGTGAGAGCTATTATTAAAAGTTAACTCGTACCAGATAAAATAATCTACCGATCGAAATAATGTGTTCTTGCTTCCGAAGGCTGGATCCGGACAGAATAAATTTTGATGATAATTATTGCCAAAACGAAGGATTTTTCTTCTGGAAGAGAAATTGCTGTGTTTAGGAGGTATTGGGAATACTTTGCTTTTTGATGGTGAAGAGTTACGAAAGGAAGCTTATAGACAATGTAATTGTTAGCAACCCTGTAATTAAGCCTTTTTTCACGAGATTGCTCTATAAAGGATTAGGGTTTCCGTAGAAATGGGTTTTCCATTGATTGAGATAAAGAGTTGCTTTTAGTTGTAAAAATCTTGTAAGGAATCTAAGGCAAATTCTTTTTCAGGTTCTGACGTATTTTGGAATGATACTCCAGATTTACATATTGTCACGAATTTTGTGTGATAAATGCTTCATTTTATCTTAAAAGCATATAAATAATTTATATATGGGTGTTTAATATGTTAATATTACTTTCTGTTATATTTATTTTATGATAAAAGTTATAATATTCGCAAGCAACGCTACACCCTACATTATAGTAGCATTTCAATGGAAACTTGGTAAAGTATTGGCGATATAGCGAAGTTGGCCACCATTTTTGTTGACTTGAGTACCATTTTGGTGACTTGACTATCATGAAGCTTCTGGAAATCACTCGAGCAATATCTTAACATCACAATGTCTGACGTAAACGAATTTTTCAAGAAAAAGCTGGAAGATAGCTGCGCAGACTATAAATAGCATTCGCTTGAGAAAATTGAGTCAGTATTAATTTGGCTGTTGAACAGTTGACTAGCGAGTAGCTGCTTGCGAATAAACTTTATGTGTTTGTATTTTTAAACACTGATAGTTGTGTTTGAGTTATGTAAATGTAAAAATTTTCTGGAATTTCAATTACTTTAGAAATAAATTTTTGATAGTTTTCAAAAATTGCTCTTTGAGTGTCAAATTTCAAAATATTATTAATATATCAAGCAGTGGCGTAACAGAGAATGTTAAAGCCCCCCGAAAAGTCAGGTTTTGTGCCCCAATCCGGAGCTTTCAAAGGGTACGTACTTAGCGTAAGTCAGACTTTGGGCCCCCTACAGTCCTCCTCCCTCCGCAATGCTGGGGTTCCGGGGATGTTCGTTACTCTATTGATATCAAGTAGAACAAGTTGACTTGGTACCGGAAACGACGAAGAGGAATCCCTGGGAAGATCCTGTCCTTCGTTGGTTGCGAAAGATTCGTTTCAGATTTGTCACAAACTGATAGCATTTAATTCATGCAGTGAGTTTCAGTGACTGGAATCGGTTTAAATCTGAGAATTCAGTTTTAAGTTTTTTTTTCAAGTCACCTACGTCGCAAAATAATTCTCAATGTTCATTGTTAGCCTTTACTGTATGAAGAAATAAAAGCATTACTTTATTTTATTTCACTACAGCTCAGAATGTGACAACTTTAAGAACATCATTTACCACGGTTCGTAGACGTCTTCACAACGAGAGTTAGTATGCAAGGTTCCCTATAAATAGAACACAGTAATATACGTAGAGTCTAGGTATAATACTGTATTATATTTTCTTAGATTCTAAGAAAAGCAGAATGGGAATGTACGTTTGCAACAAGGCTATTTGTGAAGAGCACAAGTTTAATGCCTGCCATGCAAACACCAATTTTAACCTCCTTTCTATGCTTTCTATTTTTCCTATCTATTTTTCAATTCAAATATCATATTTCTCTTAAGATATGTGTTTAAAATAAAAAAAGAGAAACATAAAATATACTTGTTCTTAATTTGCAGTCTGTCAGTCAAAGGATTAATTACACAGCAACAATGATTTCAGTTTAGTTATACGGGATTTAAAAAGAAATGAACCACTCACACACACACACACACACAAACGGCAGTTTCTTTCTAAAAATCATAAAAAATCTCTCTCTCTCTCTTATATATAAAGTTTTCGTGATGTTAGAGTAAATTTTTTACTCATGATCGCAACTATGCCAACTTTCAAGATAACTCGCTAAGTTTGCAACCCCGATGTGTCGTACGCACTGAATTGGCAACGATGTGCTTTGTTTTATATAATGTCCCCAATACGGTTGCGATAGTACGTTAATCTAAGCTCTCGCAAAAAAGTATCTCAATGATTGTTTGGACTGGAATCGTTGCGCGAGAAGAAAGGCGTACTCATACGAAGACTTATTAACTCACAGAACCTAAATGCTCAATTTTCCATTAAGCCGCGAGACCTTCAAGTTTATCAAAATCTAAGTACTTTATCAATGAAGTGATGGACGATGCAGCTTAAATAATGAATTTAACCTAACAGGAACATCAAGAACGAAATTTGCGAAAAAAATTGAACTACATAATACATGTAAATTGCAGTTTTATAATTTGAGCAATGCATTGGAACAGCTGTATAATTTGTACATTGGGCGTTAGTCCACCGTCAGGCGGACAGGGTGTATATCCCCCCCCGTAGTACACTAGTAAAAATACGAGGGATGATCCGAAAAAAAAAGGTTACAAGCCGCAGCATTTGAAAACTACGTATTGTCTGGACTGTGCTGAAATTTTGTTTCCCCAGAGTAGAGTCAAATGGCGCAACTTGTCATGCAGCTGGTTTGTGGTAAGACGCTTAGGAAATTGGTCTTGTTTGGACGTTTGAGCCCTGATTCGAGTTTTATGGGCAAAGAATGTGTCCGTATCCGATATTCACAGTCAAATCGTGGAAGTTTATAGTGAAGAAGCAATGAGCACAGACTACATGTACTGAAATGGTGTCACTCTTTTCAATCAAGCAGACGAGATGCCGAAAACTGCAATATGGCAGGGAGCGGCCGACCAAGTTCTTCACGGCACGGATTGAAGAAAGAATTCAAAATGATCAATTGGTAGCTTTGAGTGAAATCTCATCAGATCTGGGGCTGAGCTATGGTAGCGTGCAGAATATTGTTTCTGATATGCTACGATATTCTAAGACAGTGCTGTGAAAACATCTGCCGAGACCTGGCTCAATGGACAGGGATCTGATTTCTACCAAGACGGGTGAAACAAGTTGGTTCTGCGTTATGATAAATGCCTAAATAGACTTGGGGATTGTGTGGAAATGCAATAGACACGTATGCCTCTTAATTCCCTTTTGCATTCTGTGTATATTATTAATAAATATTTTTTATTCGACTTGTAACCTTTTTTTCTGATTCTCTCTCGTATGATAGCTTTAAAAATAAAGAGAAGATGAGCTTACAAATTAGATATCTGCATATATCTAAATGCTTTTAGTTAATGGAAATGACATACCTTAAGAACTAATCATTTCTGGATAACATGAAAAGTTCTTCCTATTCGTCTTCCGTTATATCGCCATGCACATCATCGAATTCTATTCCATTTTTTCACCATCGCTGTAACTCTGATTCACAAATAAATAATCATCTCCTATTCCAACTAGATTGTGAGGTATGCTACATTTTTAAATGATTTTTGAATTGTGTCCGGCTTAATTTCTTATAAATCCCATGCTTTATTATCTACTCCTACACTACTTACTTTTTTAAATGTTTTTTCATCCATCCACATCCTGGCGGCAGGGCTTCTTAGTTGGTTAGACGCTGGCCTTAAACGGCCAAGATTAAGACCCCGGCCCAAGTCAGTAGATTTTCATTCTACAAAAAATCGACGGCATCCATATCGTATGATTGTGCGGCACGTGAAAGATATCTACAGTGCCTCTTTGTCTTAGGTGCTCTTGGTACAATGAAATTCTTAGTACATTTCGTGATTTCAGAGCTCAGACAATTCCCTCGGGAGAGAATTTTAGAAGTCAGAATTATATTGTGGCAATTGGTATTCACTAACATAGTGCCTTACTAAAAAGTGGTAGTATCTTCCGGGAAATGTACAAGATCTGCAGTGGTAATTACAATTAAACAACCACATTTGAAATAGAAAAGAATACATTAAAATCTTCAAAAACCTTTTTCTAGCGCTTTAGTCTTTTAGTTCTAGAAGTATATCGTTGCTCAAAAGTCTGGTAAAATACTTTGAACGTATAGTTTCAAAAGATAAAAGCATTGCACGTGTACATGTTAGGCTTCTTCGTAAAAAATGGGCACTCGTTATACGACGAATATACCCCAAAATTGAAAAATGCAGCTGTGAAACCATAGGTGCACGAAATAATGTGCCGGAATATATGGTATATGCATAAATGTTAAAACTCGTATGACCGATTTGGGTAACACAAACAATAAACCTGGAAATGCCAGAACTGTTATTATTCATAGTAATTGTTGCGTGTACAGTTAATGTTTTTTCATTGCATTTGCAGTGAAATACATTTAACGCAAAAACACTTCAGAAGAAATATCGGTTAACACGAAATAATATACAATGATCCCAACAAACTATTATGCATTTTCATGCATTTTTTTCTCTTAGTACGAAACGAAAATCGCTTAACACGAAAAGATTTCTCTTCTGGGAATGTACAAAATACGGAAAACACCAGGCACTTAAAAGAGATGTTTCAGAAAATTTCTGTATTTTCGAACTGTTTTACTGAATCATTGGGAGAATTCGTTGCAGCAGGTGATGATAATGTGTGTACAGCCCCAATTATGGCAGACAAAGGCATTTTGGAGTCTGTTCAAAGCTCAAAAAATGTCATTGATTCAGATTTCAAGGATGAAAATGAAATTAATAATGCAGCTCCTGTTCGTATGTCATCCGAAACGAGGAGCATCGTGAAAAGTATGCACAGTTATTTATACGCAAATTCGAATGGTGAAATGAATAACAAAATTGATGACATTCAACACAATTTGATGCCCAAAAAGAGAATGCAAAAAAAAAAGTATCAGATTATTTTCCAAAACGACAAGTGTTTTGTTTATCAAAAAACTTGAAAATTTTGCATTAAATTTCATTAAGCTCTTGTGACTGCTTTTGTTTCATAGATTTTTATGAAATACATTCATATATACACATCTATATAAATAACATATACTCTCTTACAAATTTAATTTTGTTGAATATATGTTTCTTTTGTAATATCTTTTAACACGAACAAATATTTCCTCAGTTTTGTGTTAAACGTTTTTCACTGTATATCCTTCAACATTATTTTTACATTTTTTTCCGTAAGTTTATTAAACCCTATTGCATAATATATGGAAATGTTTACATTTTAAATATAAAACAACAGTAATAAAAATTAGTAACACGTTGAAAGAAAATTCTAAAAAAAAAAAAATTATTGCATCTACATGCGAATATATGTTATTTTATTATTATCGAAAATAATAATTTCGTTTACAATTCTGTGAGAAAAGCGTCCATTTTATATACATCTATTTTATTGCTAAATAGTTCTTATTCCTCTGAATTCTCTTATACTAATAGCAATGAATAAACAATCGTTCTAATGTAAGTTAGATTATATTTCATATAATCTATTCTGAAGAAATTGACGATATAGCATCTATTTATCATTATATTTATATGTAGCAACTGCGCTATAATGACCTTCTTTGCGAATTTATGGCTAAGTGTTCCTAGAATATCCGAAATATGTCGCAATAAATATTGATGTGATTTAATGTTTTTAAGATACAGTTTCTCTGCGAAACTTATTGCATATTTTTATCTTCTTACAACGTTCTAATTTTTATATAGTGCCTTATTGCTACATATTTATGAGCCTGTAGAAAACTACCTGTCTGATTTATTTGTTGCATATATTTCTAAGAAATTGCGTGAGTCCAGTATTCACAAAGGTATTTATAAAGCAATGTTTATGCTCTTAAAACGAAAAAGAGTATTTAAATAACTAAAGCTTGTGAATTAAGGTATATGGATAATAAGAAAATATATTGCAGTGTCCGGTTTCTAATTCTTTGCATTTTATTAAGATGAGTGTATATTGAATGCCTTCATTTAATTTTTAATAAAAAACGCTACAGTTGATATTTATCAGGTCGTTTAATCATAAACTTTATTTTAATTTTATTTTCAAAAATGGAATTTTACAACTTCGTGTGATTTATTATTTTAGATTTTTGCCGCGACAGTTCATTGCCAAAAACATTTTCAAAATAAAAATGAAATTTTATTGATATCAAAAAGGAAAAGGGCAACTCGTTCACACTCATCACAATATCTCCGAAATTATTAGACCCAGAGATTTGAAATTTTGCCGGCATGTTTCTTTTGTTGAGTAAAGATTCGTTAAGAATAGCTTTTACGAAAATGCACCCCCAAGGGGATTACAGAAGTGTTCAAAACAAAATTTCGTTTCTGAAATATTAGATATACCGACATGAAAGTTAGCAAATGTGTTTTCTTTTGTTGAATACAGATCACCTTAAGTACGATTGTTATGGAAATCGATTCCTAAGGTCTGGGAAAACGGGGGCGTTATAGATATAAAAAAATCTATTTTTTAATTTATTAGACCTACAGTTTCTAAATTTGGCTAGCATGTTTCTTTTGTAGAGTAGAGATTCGCTAAAAATGAGGTTTACGGAAATGGATTCCATCTGAGGTATTACCTGGTCGTAAAAGTAAATATACATCCGTTTTAAAAATTTAAGTCGAGTTCAATTTTTAAATTAAGACGTAAAAGCTATAAAAATGTTAAGAATACAAAGGTTAATTTTAAGATTGATTGATTGAATATTAACATCGCACTGTTCAGCTACACGAGGGCTTTGGGCGACGGACCACGTAATTTTGAACCATGGTCAAGTGACGTGGACGACACCTGAGCTGGCACCCCCTCTCCTAACTACCACACCACACCAACGGGAGGACGTTTCAGCTCTCGACAGATTTAACGTGCATCGCTGCCCTACACGGCGGGTCTTTAGTGGTACCGGGCTCGAACTCATGGTTAATTTTAAGACTTAGATATCAATAATTTAAATTATATAAAAATGCATCTGAGATGGATAGCGATTAGTAAGGTATAAAATTTGCTGAGCTTGTATGTAAAATAATTGTATCGAGGAAGTTGATGCATTATGCGTATGTCGTCATGATATCATATCTTGATATAACATTTGGTAACATTTTCCTTTTTTCCAAAAGTATATCATAAAAACAGATTTGTAATGGAATTAAGCAGAAACGTATATAAGTGTACGCAGATGCTCTTCCCAGGAAAAAATTCTATGTTTTTAACACCCTTTTATTATCTTCACTTCCATGTAACAGAACCTTTGAGCTCGACTTTTACCCACTTTAAGGTATCCGACTTCGTTCGGAACCGTGATTTTGCAAAAGCGTATAAATAAATAATATTTGTGATATTTAGTGTCACTTAGATTAGAAAATGTACATAAAATTGTTTTAAGAATAGTATTACAATAAAAAATTATTTAAGTACAATATTTTGACAAAAAATGAACATGGAATGACCCATTTTCAAAATATTCTCCTTTTGTGAAAAATGCTTCTATTATAATAATATTTTGCCAGTATATAGCTCAGACCTCTCTACAGAAGCTCAACTAGAATATTTGAAATTTGAAATATATAACTTAGAAGAGGATTTTTATCCATGTTTTACGTCAACAGAGGGAAGAAATTTTAAGAAAAAAAACGCTGATGGAACTTTGAAAATAATGTGAACTTTTTAAAAATCATAGTTGAGCCACTGTACAGAGGTCTGAGCTATATACATGCAAAATATTGCTATAATAGAAGCATTTTTCACAAAATAGAGCATTTTGAAAAAAGGTTATTCTCAGTTAATTTTTGGCCAAAATTTTGTATTTAAATAAATTGTTTTTGTCAAAATATCCTTAAAACAATTTTATACATGTATTCTAATCTAACTGACATTAAATATCATGAAATTATCCATTTATGCGCTTTTTTAAAATCACCGTTCCGAACGTAGTCTCGGCTACCTTAAAAGGTCAGATTAATTCGAAATTTTGCACACTTGTCAAAGACCGATGAAAATACAAAAATTTAATAAATTTTTTCCATTATCCTGATTAAGATTGTAAGGATTAAAGATTTCCTATTTCCAGATTTGGCGGCTAAAAAATTAAGTTACATCCCTAAAGTGAAAAAGGCAATGAATATTCCAGATTCTAACAAAATGGCGCATTTCAGATTAATGCATCAATGAATAAATGATAGTTTTAAAAACTTAAAAAACATGCTTTTGTTGTAGATCAGGGGTGTGAAACTCGCGGGCCGCATACGACCCACAATAAAAAATTTTGTGGCCTGACCAATAAATCTGCACACAATAATGCATAACAAAATTTTAAAAATTTTTTCCGGAATTGAAAGGAGACAGCAGCAGACAGGAGAAAGGAACAGCAGAAAAGAGACATCAAGTGTCAAGATATAAACATTAAAATTTTTTTGTTCTTTTACATACGTTTATTATAATGTATTATTCGAAATAAACCTACATTTGTATGAATTTTGATTTCTTTTGCGGCCCCGCCTTAAGTTAAACCTTTTTGTTGGGTCCGAGTTAGTTTTTGAGTTTGACTCCCCAATTGTAGATTAAACTAAACAAGTAATGAAAAAAAATTAAGTCAATTCCTACTTAGATCAACAAAGAAATATCTTATTTTAGTTATTTTTTATTAAATAATTACAATTAATATAAATATGTTTATACATAGGACAAAATCGTAACATTAACTGGTAATTAAGTATCATTAAAGTATCGTTTTGTCACCCAAAACAATCGTGTTTATGAAATTTCAGTTCAACGGAATGCTTAAAAACGTGAGAAAAAAACCTTTTCAAGTTCTGACACAAGTCGCCAAAAATGATGCCAACGTGGCTGTATTTGTAATTCTTTAAATGATTAGTTTTAATCAATTAATTTTTAATAATTATAATTAAATTATTGTATTGACATCCAAAACAATCATGTATATAAAATTTCAGCTCAATTGAGCGCTTTAAAATGTATTTTATTAACGATTGAAAATTCCACCAAGATAAATAAATAAATAGAGATTGTGAGCTAATAGTAGGAATTGAATAATCCTACGTTTTTGTGAATATTGATTTCTTTTGCCTTAAGTTAAACCTTTCTTGTTTGGTCCGAGTTAGCTTTTGAGTTTTACACTCCTGTTGTAGATTAAACTAAAAATGAAAAATAATTCAAAGTTTAAAAAACTATAATTTATTCTATCAGTAAACTATCATCAAACTATTATTAATCAACTAAGAAGTAAAAAAAACTAATTCTTAATATAAGAATAAAATGACTAACGAGAAAATTAATGTAATTGTGATAAAAGTGTAGGGTGCTTTTTTACATTTTTACACCAACTCTGCATTTTGGAATAAAATTAGTAAGAAATTATAACAATTGATATGGAGCGTGTTTTTTAGTTTTCTTAAACAATAATTTATTATTTCATCCGACCGTAGATAGAAACTAAAAACTGTTGAAGAATATAATTCTACTCAAACACCAGCTGTAATACAAAACTGACCAGTATCGTATCATACAATAAATAAATTCTTAGAATAAATTTAAACTTAACACAAATAACTATTTGTAAATAAATTTACAAAAATTAGCAACTCTGTACATAATTTCTCAAGCAATCCCTCACATTCTCCAGCATTGTGGAATCACCTTAATAGACATGGATTAATTATTCAACACGTCGCACAAGTTTTCCGGATTTCCATAGATGGTAGATTCTCCATACTTCCAGACCTAACAATTACGGCAGGGGTTCATCTATGTGAACCAAATTCTCCTCTACATTTTTGAAATATTACCCTTCCAAATAAATGAACACAACTTTCCGAAAGATAAGACATCTTTGCTAATCCGGCTTTCGACAATATTGTTTCCAACAACTTGCCACACCACCCTATGCATATTGATAAGGTCCCCCCCTAACCAACTCCAATGATAAATGGTCGTGATTATCAAGCTTGATTGTGTTGTACCGTTTGCTGAGAAAGAGTATGGGTTTGCTTCCAAATACTGGCGGTGTAAGAAAAAAATCGCATTGGCATATCGTTGCAATTTTTAGTCTTAATTAGATCGCTTAATCCACTTTCCGTGCTGTGTTGTGTCCAAAAAGAAAGTTTTGTAACGATGCCACGCCTTGGTTCTACACTAACACACCCAAAACAGCATTACAACACGCCATTTAGAAGGAAATGAGCGATTTTTGTCAAGCGTTCACTTCGTTTGAGCAAACAAATTGCTGAACCTTATTTTAATTGAAACTTAAAAATGGGCGTTTGTTGCGTGTGAGTTGTGTTGTGAACGTCGATTGATTCAAATACTTTTTCGTTTTATTTTTAAAATCTGATTTCCCTTTTAAATCCTCGCTTAAGAATGATAAGGCCGCATATGGTCTTTGAAGTACTGGCTTCTATCTTTTGTTTTATGAGAAATTGTAAATGCAGTAAATATGTTTGTTAAATAATTGCTTAGTTTTTTTTCGTATTGTAAATTGATGTGTTCCGTTTCTTCCATATAATTCTGCCCATGTGATACTTTTTTGACTTCCGGTTAAAAGTGAACCCGTTGTTAAAGCAGCATGGAAGGGCGGTTACACAAAATATAATTCCTCGCTGTTGGCAATAAAGTATTTTAACAAGCATCTGTTCGAAACGTTTTGCTTGAAATATATATTTTACCTAGCAAACAATAAATTGGAATTGTATAAAGATTATTTTTCAAATAATTATTTTTTCCAGAACTAACTAATCAATTGGGATTTTAAATATGATACTTACTCCCGTTTTATGCTTTTTAATAACGCCTTAAAAATGAAAATGGTATCTAAAAATTGAAAATTGATGTACCTATTTAACAAATGTCAATACAATTGCAAATCATTTTAGTATTTTGAAGGATTCATTTATCTGCTATTTGTATCAGCTTCATAGAAAGAAGGAACTGTGAATACGTTCAAGCATATATGTGTGCATATATTTGATTTAAATTGAAGTCGCTCTCTGAAGCAACAAGAAGGCGTGTTGGTGATGGGCCTTGTTATTCTGAATCATTGTCACGTGACAAAGACAACACCATAACTGGCACCCTCCCCCCCTCCAAATGTTCATACCATTACAGTAGGAGGACTTAAAACCTTGACAGATTTAACGTGCATTAGTCCCTCTGCAGGAGCATTAGCTTTTCTTACTTGGACCGTAACACAGGTCACGTGTTTGTGATCATGGCCACTCGACTAACGCGGCCAGTATGTGTGTGTAATTTGTTCATTTTGTAATAAAGTTGTTGTAGTCTTGGTCGAAGAAAAATCCTTGTAGTGATCAAATCAGTAATTTTTTAACATCAGGAGAGAAAAATTGGGAATATATTCTTCACTCAGTGCCAAGCAACAAAAGCGGTAGGATCATCCCTTTCTACATTAAACAAAATAAAATTAAAGAATAAATAATAAGAATGTCTCGCGTGTAAACAGAAATAGTGGTTATTTTTAGAAATTGCTTAAGTGCGTGGTTTTAGGGGAAAGTTTCGGAAAGTGGTTTATGGAACGCGTAAACTATTAAAGTATTCTTTTTCTAAAAAAATCTCGAATAAAACTTTCAAAATGCAAAGTCTAATTCTTTTAACAAGGAATAGCAATTAAATCTGTCAAAATACGAATTTTAATCTTTTTAGAGCGAAGTGAAATGAGACTTAACATTTCAATATATGGTATTTGTAATTATACTTTAAGCAGTGGTCTTCAAACCATTTCGACTCATGGAACCTTAAGAATTATAGGGCGTTTTCGGGGAACTCTATTCCACATACATATACATTTTAAAATAATATTTAAAGCGCGGATCTCACAGCTTGTTATAGATACTTTATGTATTTAATAAAAAATTTAATATAATGTTAATTTTTACTTCAGGTATCATCAACCCATGCATTATATCTAATAACTGGGATATGCTTGCTTTTTTTACACAAAAATTCGAAGTCTAATTCTATTGAAATTACTTGTAGGCGCATTTCATATTTTGTGCAAAAAAGCTTTTATAAAGGCTTTAAGAACCACTGAATGCATCAAATAAATATTTCTGTAAATTATTTTCTTGTAATATATCCATTTTATACACGTGAAAATTATGGTAAAAAATATTTTGAAACAATCATTATTAAAACAAAATAATGAAAACTTAGAGCTCTTTCATGGTTCTTTTTTGGCTAAAATTCTTAAAATAAACTGTTCATTAAGTGTTTTAGTATTTATCAATTTTTCCCTAAATTCTTTTGGAAATTAAAAACCCATCTGCTCAAACACCTTTTGGCAACTTCAATCTTAAAAAATACTTATCTTCACACCCCAACTATGCTAATAGTGTTTCTTTAACAAAAAAAAAAGTACGAGTAATTTTTTTCATCCAGAAAGATGGCATTATTAGTAAGCTACTCACGGTTTTCACATTATACTTAACTTCCCACCAATGCATTTTTCCTTTATGCACATTCTAAACAGGTTATTCCAAAAGTTCTACGCGCGCACACACCATCCTCTCCAAAATCGTTTGGTTACAGAACATCTTCAGCTTCTCATAAGAGTCATTTGTATGATGGGGTATTTTTAATAGTGCCATATCTTTGCATGGCTATTACGTATAAAGATACTTTGCGTTATGGTTCCTGAAAAGAATCTCAGGGGTATTTTCACAGGGCTGACTTAGGGGTGGAAAGGGTAGTCCTAGTTTAATAACGACTTCTCGACGTAGAAAGGACATTATGTCTTTAGAACGTAATGTGTTTGGTAAAATTTTGCCACTTTTGTACAGGAGTACGATGGCAGAAGAGAAATCATTTAGGTAAAAAGATTTCGTGTCGTGTTATATGTTGCATTTTACTGAAAGTGTGATCAAAGCGTTATGTAAGCAAAAGATTTGAGTTACAGGGGTTTTTGAGGGGAAAAAAAGGATTTGTAACTTTTTTGCTTCATTATAACTAGAAATAAAATGATTACATAATATATTCTTGAAAAGTAGAAAGTAATTTTTTTGTCATAAATTTAATTGCCCTTGTATTACGCAGCCAAGAAAGTGTCGTTGTTTTTGCATATTTATACACGGACGGAAAAAAATCCCTCCACCAAGAAATTGCAGGAAAAACCAAGAAATTCATTACACATTGTCCAATAAAATTTGGACAATACAATTGTCTAGTTAACCTATTTAATTGATTAAATTTTCAAGATCATAGGTTAATTTCAGCTCAAGAAAAAAACATTTTAATGTTAAATGCGTTTACATTAATAGCTGGTGTAACCTCCAGAATTTTGAATGAGAGCGGGCCTGCCTTGTGTCATAGAGGTGCAGAATGTCACTTTGTAGTATATAGATCCATGCTTGTTGAACCTGTTGTGTCAATACTGGGAGGGTCAGTACTGGCTGTGGATGATGTTGTAGTTGTCGCCCAATTATATCCCAATGATACAGATCTGGTGATCTCGCAGGCCAAGGTAACATGTCAACACTCTGTAGAGGACGTTGCGTTTTAACAGCAGTGTGAGGGAAAAGGAACATGCCCCCCAAATTTCAAGTTTATAGTTTAAAAATAAAATTTTTTTTATCTCTAACGCTGTTTATGCCGCCGCAACGACCCTTAGGGGTCAATTTTACTAACTTAAAACATTCAGGGGCCTATGTCCAACCATTTCCCAAAGTTTCATCGCAATCGGAGAACAGTTTAGGAAGGCATAAGAAACACACACACACATTCATTAATTTTTATTTATATAACCATTTCTGCAACACAATCCTTTTTTTGTTGTTTTTACTTTATGTTTAACTAATGTTAGCAATAATAAATTATATCATCTGTTTTTCTTATTATTTATCAATTAATCATCCTCAATGGGGATAAAATGTATTTTTCGATTGATTTTAGCCATTTAGGATCAATTAATTTATAAAATAACTTTGAAACTGTTTATTTTTCAGTTTAACGGTCTCTTATTAGTTATTTCATGGAATAACTAAGTACAGTATGAAATGTTTCATCTATTATGTACTTTAATTGACTTGCCTAGTTCATTCATATACACGGAGTTATTCTTTGAAATAACTGAATTATGCACTTTAACGTTAAAGTATATATATCTTGTTCAAATTTTCAATCGTTAATAAAATACTTTCTATTCATCCATTCAAGTTCAAATACATTTTTTTAAAGTTGTTGTGGATGACACTTGATATTAATACATTTTTAAAAAATATTAATTAATTAATTAAATCAAAGATGAATTAATAGTAACAAAAATAATAGTCCATCTACATATACAAAAAGGAAATATCAGGCATTGTGTCCCTATAGCGCAATGGACAGCACGTTGGAATTCTAATCCAAAGGTCACAGGTTCGAATCCCACGTAAGATGCCTAATTTCAAAGAATGTGATTTCTTTTATACCATACTATTTTATTAAAATAATTAAATTAATGAATAAAGAGAAGAGAAAACAAAAAAATGGTCCGACACCGTATATAGAAAGGAAAACGCGGAGAGTTGCAAGGAAAATTGCTTTCTTTTTTGTCACTTAACAGTGTGATTCTGTTATATGTATACATATTTATTTTAATTGTAACTATTTAATAAAAATTCCCTAAAAATTTATTTCTCTCTTGACCTAAGTAGAAATTGACTTAATTTTTTTTATATTACTTATTTAAGTGAGTTAATGTTTATTAACGTCACACTGTAAATCAACTCGAAGGCTTTTAGCGACGGACTTCGTCAATTTGACCTCGGTCAAGTGACGAAGACAACACCTGAGTTGGTACACCTCTCTCCATACTAACACACCACGCGAACAAGAGAACTTTGAAACTCGTCAGTTCTCTCGTACTCTTCTACAAGGCGAGTCTCGAGTGAGTGAATATTAACGTCGCACTGTTCAGCTACTTGACGGCTTTTGGCGACGGACCTCGTAATTTTGAACCATGGTTAAATGACGAGTACAACACCTGAGCTGGCGCCACCCCCTCCTAACTACCACACCACACCAACGGGAGTACGTTTGAGCTCTAGACAGATTTAACGTGGATTTTTCCCCTACACGGCATATTAGCTATCTGAGATCAATTAATCGAAAAATAAATTTCTCAGGTAAAAAAAAATCGATTTTTTTAAATCGATATGTAGCACCGAATTGATTTAGAGAATCGATATTTCATCCAAGAAAATCGATATTCGATTTTTTTCCGTTTTGGTAAAAACCATATGAAAACAAAGAATTTAAGCACTATTTATCGCAGGCAGTTGTGCACTTGATGTATTATCCTATACTTTACTGGCAAGAACAAAAAAAAAACTCTATTTATCATCACGTTAACTCAAAAGCCATGATCTATATGAGTATCGTGGAATCATCGGTTCCTTGTGAGCGCCTTTTTTTGATTACCGGCAACATATCAAGTGATGAGCAAAACCGCGTGGATCCCAGTAGACTTGAGAGGCTGTTGCTTTTAAAAAGTTCAGATATTAAGCATTGGGAACTATAAGCTATATAATCTGTTTTCTAAATTTTTTAACGTAACAAATACATTTAGAGAGAATTAATATCTTCTTTTTTACCTGATACTTTGATATGGTAATAAAAATAATTGTAACTGTCTAATTCCCTGAACTAAAAATCCCTTGATTTTACTGATAAAAGATCGTTTATTATGGTATTTTTCTTGTTTTTCATAAAATGGATTTATATTTACATTGTAAATTCAAACTTGAAAAAAGAATCGTTTTTTTTAGAAATCGATCTTTTAGACCTCGATTTTTTTGTGAATCGTTTCATCAGGTTACGATTCGAATTGATTTAAAAATCGATCTTTTTCACAAGGAATCGCGATCCCTGCGGTATATTTTCAGTGGTGCAGGGCTCGAACTCATGACACACCATCCGCGAGTCCGTTACCTTGACCAATAGGCCACCGCGAACTTTCACCTTTTTTTAAAAAATAACAATAATCGGTTTTATAAGAATTAGATTTATAAACAAACTTTTCACTCAGAAATGGTTAGATTTTCTTGGTTATTTTATATATGAAATAAATAACTGCATGGTGTGACTAACATTTCTGTGAGGGGAATTAAAATGTTTACAAAATTACTTTTAGTAAAAAAGAAATCTTTTAAAATGTATGATTAATTTTTAAAATTTTAAATTCAAATGCTTAATTTTTGTTCATTAAATTCATTCCCAATACATGTTTTTAAAAAGTTTTCACACTGGATCTAATGAACTAATTCTTGTAATCATAAATTTGGATTTACTGTGTTTACATTGTAGCTAATTTAATAAGAGGTTCTCTTAAATAAATACTAATACACTTCCCCTGTTTAGATAAATTAAATATTTAATTACCATGTTATTGGAAGAAAATGTTTAACTAGTTAAGGTAAATAATATGCTAATTCCCGCTCTTTCCGCGGGTACTGAACGAACATGAATTATCGCATGAGGTTGCAGATACCAAACATAGTTTAAAACAGATCATACTGGTAAATTAATTACAATAATTTCCCGTTATTTATATTTATTTTTTAAGTAAAAATAGTTGTATAATGCATTAATATGCATATTTTATAATATTCTCGTTCGAGAAACCAAGTAATTATACATTTACTTGGTAAATAGAGTTTTGCATGGTATAATATAAAATTGCAATTAAAATTTCAGTTAGTTGCAAGATGTACGTTACTGTAGCTTCAAATGCATTTCGTGATGAACTTATTTTTCCCTTATATGTTCAATTAAAATATGTATTTTGTTAAATTTAAAAGAGGATTTAAATTTATGAAATTAGGTGGATTTCGGTGAATTTTACACAATGAGAGAGAGAGAGAGAGAGAGAGTTTACATCATTCTCATTTCAATTATTCTGGCGATACAGTTTGAATTTTTGGTAGATTGATTGATTGAATATTAACGTCGCACTGTTCAGCTACACGAGGGCTTTTGGCGACGGACCACGTAATTTTGAACCATAGTCAAGTGACGTGGACGACATCTGAGCTGGCACCCCCCTCTCCTAACTACCACACCAACGGGAGGACGTTTCAGCTCTCGACAGATTTAACGTGCATCGCTGCCCTACACGGCGGTTCTTTAGTGGCACTGGGCTCGAACTCGTGACATGGCAAGTCATGATCCGATACCTATACCACTCGGCTACCGCGACCACGAATTTTTGGTAGAAGCGATGCGCTTGCATATCAAATTCAGTACATAATAATAAATATTTATATCAATGCAGGTTTTAAAAGGAGAGTCAGTGCTTACATTTTGTATTATATTTTTTCAAGTGCAGTGAAATAAATTTAACCCGAAAATGCTTAAGGCGAAATATCGGTTAACGCAAAATAATACAATGGTCCCGACAAACTACTATGTATTTTCATGCATTTTTTTCTCCTTACACGACTAGATTTCCCTTCTGGGAATGAACAAAATACGGGAAACACCAGTCGGATTGGACTGTCCTATTTTATTATCGGAAGAATTCGATACAGTACATGATGATAATAAATATACAGCCCCAATTATAGCAGACAAAGATATTTCAGAGTTTTTTCAAATCTCAAAAAATATCATTGATGCAGATTCTGACGATGAAAATGAAATGAATAATGCAATTCCTCTTCCCACATCATCCGAAATGAGGAACGTCATGAAAAATATTCGCAGTTACTTAGACGCACAACTCAATGGTGAAATGAAGCAAAATGGACGATATCGAACAATTTGTTGATAAGTTGATGCTGAAAAAAATCAATATCAAAAAAACATATAGTTTTGATTCGATTTTTATCCGCTTAATTTGCATATATCTATGAAAATAAAATGAACTCTAATAAACTTAAAAAATATTTCATTCCCTTCATTTGAATTTTAACGTGGGTGAGTGAGAGTTATAATAACGTCGCAATACAGTACAAAAAAGGGTAATCGGTGATGGGCCTCATTATTTTGAACCTAGGATAAAAGACGAGGAGGACTCTTGAGCTGGCATTTCCCTCTCCAAACTACCCCATCACGCTAACCACATGACTTTGAGCTCTACGGATTTAATATACATCACACGTCTCTACACGGTAGATCTTTATTGGCATCAGGAATCAAACCCATGATATGCTGGCCACGTGTTCGGGGCCATAACCATTAGGCTACGGTGGCCACAGAATTAATGTGGGAACTGAAATGTAAAAAGAAAGATAATTTCAATTACTCCTAAAAGATGCATTTTTTCACCTGTTAGCCTTTCCTATTTTTAAAAATAGCAACTTAATAATATATTTTAATAGTTACCTAAAGCTAAACTTTTAGATTTTAAGGCAATTATTACTAACATGTTTGGAAAAGTTGTTTTGGTTGTATCATTTTGTTTTTATTTCAACTATTATTTAGAACAATTAAAGATAAACTTAAAACTTTCTTTACAAGATTCTTCCTAGTCGAAATCCGAGATGAGAAATATACACCCCGACTCGAAACAGACCTAAAACTATTCGGATGACGTATAGGGGTAGACATGAAACAAGATTCCGCAATACATCTTCTTTATGAAGAGGGTAAAAGAAGAAGAGGGAAGAGCAGGATAGATGGTAAAAAAAGAACAGGAAAAATGGTTAAAAGAAAAAAGTCGCTGACTGCCCAAGAAACGAAGAGAGAGAGAAAGAGAGAAACTTCCTCAATTCCTCCCCAAACCGAATAAAAAATGTTTCAAAATGGCGTGGAATAAAATTTAACCCATCTTCTCCCTACCTTCCTGCACCCCTTCCAACTCCCTTACAAACAGAAAGAAAAGTCCGAATCTACTCTTCCACTCAATCTTACTGTCTGGGACATATCCATTCATTTCATGCTATCCCCCTTCTTCTGCTACATGTTCCGTACTTCTTCAAGAAGACGAAGAGAAAAAGAATAAAAAAATAAGGGGGTTGGGGGAATAGAACAGGTCTTCTGACGAATACAGCTGAATACGAACAATAAAAGCAAAGAATGAGCCCCAAAAGAAAAAAGAGAGAGAGAGAAGTAAGACCCAAAATCGGATAAAGTTGAGGCATAATTGGTTGCTTCCTGGAGACCTGGAGTAAGGCATAGGAATGAGTTCATTATGGTTATTGCCATGGAAAATGCGTTGGTACTTTCCATGCTTGGCTACGAACGAACATTTATTTTGATCTGGACTTCGACTTCCCCATGCCTTTTTTAAGGTAAAAGGTGGAATATATGCTCATATATAGTATACCCTTAATGGAGGAGATGGAATAACTATATGAAAGTTATGGATATGTGGAATGGCATTAGTCAATACCTCGTCTCTGTTAAATGAACAAATACTTCAGAATTTTGATAGAAAGGCTTAACATTATATAAATATATTCAACACTCTTGCGGAAAGTTAACCCCGTACGAGGATTTTTAACAGGAAATTAAGGAATAATTAACCCTTTAAGTGGTCAGTTTTTTTGCCCAAAATGTTATGACAAAAGACACATTTTTATTGCATGTAACTAAGCATAATACTTAACAGAACTCGAAAATAGAAGAATTTTATTTTAATTTTTAGTTTTAAAATTTGCACCCTATTTTTTATTTTATTATTGTGGAACACAAAAAAACCCTAAATGTTTGCTTTTTATAAGTACACTCTACTTGCTATGAAGAATGTTTCATAGCGTAAAAGAATTTCTATCACACTTAGAAAAAAATTTCAGGCTCAAACCTCTTTTTCAAACGTTTGAGGATTTTTTTTTTTTTTTGTGTATGCATATATATATGTACACACAATTTGAAGAATGGTGTAATACTAAGTCTTTTATTGCAATGGGGATAGAAACACTATCGGATTTTTGGGATTATCTTTTCATTTTTATTTCTTTTCGAGCAACAAACTGCACATTTCCTAGTCAATCCCTGTTCTTTAAGGGATATTTTCAAAAAACTAAATTCTTGCCTTCAAAGAAAAGTTCCCTACTTCACCACAAAGAAAATTTCCGATGAGAAGCATTTCAGTACCATGGACAAACTGCATCTCTTAACCCTTTATCTACCACATTATGATTTACTGCAGTTTTTTTAATGCAATATCTTTTGATTCATTACATTGAAAATTAAGTGATATACAAAAACAAAATACACAACTTTGGGAAATTTAATTTGTTACAGCTAATTAATTAAAAATATTCAACTGTAAAATTAATTATATACACTGTTTCACTTAAAATCAATAGTCAAATCGTTTTCTAGGGTCTTCATTAACAAACAAAAAGAAAAAAAATAAGACACTTACCTTTTGACATTAACTATTTTTTCGGAACAAAAATGACAATCTTCGCAATCTACTGAAAACGCTGTCTGCTGAAAGCGCAATTTCTGCTATAAATCTATTCGTCTTCCCTGCTAAAATACTCCTCATAGAACCCGTACTGCCATATATCGTGGAAGATTGGACTTAAAAGAATATTCCTACTATAAGTATCGTCAGAGTATTTATAAAAATGGTTATTCTATGTAATTTTAAAGTGAGTATTACTTGTAAGTACCGTCGGTAGATAAAGGGTTAAAAACACGAGCACTAATAATCTCACCATATAAATGAAAAATATATGCAAATCAAAGATAGAGAGAAGAAAATATCAGTGCCCGTACAGCGTATGTGCAAACCAGTTGTGACTAGCTTTCGGTAATATATACAGTGTTCGGACTAACCAGTTAAAGGGTTAAATACTTGAAATAAACGAGTCAATTAAATTTTTGTATTAATGCATTTTCTGCCCTAATATATAATATACTTGGTTTTTTGCCTGGATTTCTCGTTACCCGGGAGTTAGTTCGTTTGTACGAACAAAGCACTAAGAAATCAAAATATTGTTCAGCATATATTTTAATATCTAAGTGTGCCACGATGTAAATTTAACTCAAATTAAAATCCGGGAATACTCTAAGATAAGTCTTTTATTCAAATACGGAAATATTTTATCTTTAGAAACTCTTAACCCATGTTTATGAAAATTTTTATTTACAAAAAGAATGAGAAATATATCCATTCTTCCTGCTTTTTAAAATAGTGTCAGTAAAAGAATTGAATTAAATTATTTTTGTTATGGCCCATTCACACGCAAGACTGTGTGGTCAAAACCTGCCAGCTTTGAGATACCAGTTTTCAGTTAAACCAGAACAAGTGAGTTCAAAACATTTTTAAATCATGATAGGAGTAAAATGATGTAATTGGCATTTCTCAATTTTTAGATCCTTTAAGTGGATAGGATAAAAATTAGCTTCGCATTTCAAAGTATGGAATAATGAAATAGCAAGGGAAAAAATTTAGTACATATAACACAAAATACAAAATTATGCATTTTCATCAATCTTAAATCGCAATTAAAAAAAGGCATACAATAAATCTATTCTGAGATTTCATTGACGCTTACAAAAGAAATTACTTGTTATTTAGGATCTCACAACGAATCGCAAATTAGAAATAAGTATTTTATAAAAAGGAATCCTTATTCTGCTTCAAAATGAATTAATGTAATAGTGCAGAATTTTGATATTACCAACTTTCATTCAATTAATTATTCCACATGCTTAGAACATTATGTAATATTTATTTAAAATAAAAACTTTCACAGCCATCTTTGTTAGCAATAAAATAATGAATAATAAAGTAAATCTTAAATGTCGGTGACTTCTGTATTTAGATCTAATAGCGATATGTAACCAAAATTGATGCGAAAACTTGGTACTTACATCTAATACTGTCGAGCAATCTCGTCAAATCAAAAGATGACGCCAAATGCCATAATATTCAACAAATAGTGGAAACCGTTCCCACACACGTTCGAACACAGTAATTATAACGATTACAGCATTTGGTGACATTTTTTGAATTGGTAATGTCTTTTCATTGAGTGATATTAGTCAATGGTATAATATGTAAGCACCAAAATCTTGAAAAGACATGAAAAAGTGAATTATACAAAAAACAAAAATCAGTAAATAGTTGATGTATAGAAATTTCGATATATATATATACAATAGAGCGAACTCTTTACCATCGCGTAAGGATTTGTGGGTAAATAAGCCTATTTACAGGTGGAGCTCTCCACGTGCCAACGACCAATCATGTTGTTCCTTCTCCACCAAGGACTGCTAATCCATCAGGCACCATTAACAACTATGAAATGGAATGGAGGCTCGCTTTGCGAGCCATATGCCCAGCGACAGTGACGAAAGAGAACACATACTCGAAATGGCTTAGCTGGTGACTCCTCGCCGAATTGTTGTCTGTTGTTCTACTCGTTTGCGCGCCAAAGGGCCGCCATGTTGAATTTTATGTGATTGATGCAAAATAAAGACGTTATTATAGAGATGATGCCCTCTTCATTTTATCAGCAGGCCTGGGGCCTGTTATATATATATATATATATATATATATGTTCAATAGCAAAAATCGAGCACATGTAGTATTTATAAGAAATCTAACAACAAACCTAATATCTAACAGATTCAGTTTACATTCAGAAATTCCTAGTCCCCTTGAATACAGTGACATTAAATTTATTATATTGGTAGTGCACACAATAGAAACAGCTTTCGATAAACCATATTAATCCTTAAAAGGAGGAATGGGCAGACATTTTCAGGGTACGGGCTACTTCTAATCTTTTTATGGCGATGCAGTCCATCCAGTGGCGTGACGGGAATTTTAGGGTTTCCCTAAAAAGTAAGGTTTTGGGCCCAAGTCGGATCTTACAAAGGGTAAGTAAGCACATGGCGTTAGCCAGGTTTTAAGCCCCCTAGAACCCTGCCCCCCACACGATGCGGTGTTTGGGTGGGAGGGTGTTCGAGCGCGCGTTATTCCACTGGGTCCATTCAGGGGCGTAGGTGTAGTGAGGTAATAATATAAATACTAAATATGTACGGTGATATATGGTAATAAATAAGGAGAATATGCATTTATATAACTAAATTTTTTTTAAAAAAAAAACTCATTTTTAAGCTGCATTTAAGGCAAAACGCAAGATACGAACATAATAATATAGCCTCAAATATAATAATATTAAATGATGCATCTAATATCAAACAATTAAAAAACAAAGAAATAAACCATTTTCATCAGAAGTTAGTTCTCTTCGTTATAGTCAGTTGAAGACAGTCTGCACACTGCCAGCTAATATTGAATATTTAAGTATATAATTACACTATGTTTATCTTCAGGCTGTCCCCCCCCCCAAATGTCTTGGCGATCGACTTAATGCCCATTCCTGCTCTAAAGAATCTCGGGAGACGGGTAAATAGTTCCCAAACCCTTGTCTCTTTGGGTTATACATCTCTAAAATATTAAACACCAAATTTCGTTCGTCTGTTTTTATAACCATCTACAACTGTCTTCAGAGAATGAAAATCATTCTATTGCTTTCTATTCTTCAGTTTAATTTATCCACCGAATGGGAAGAAAAATGTTGCTTTAAATCAAAGTTATAAAATTTGTAATATCTAAAAATCTATGGCACACCCAAATCCACAGTGTACTTTATTAATACACCCCATACAGCTAAGAGACGTGATTTGTCTTTTTTCTTACCTGTGCCTCTAGTTAAAGAGAAATTCTTTAAAATTTCGTCACTACGAAACGATCTACTGCGATTTTAGAGAGTTTCAAAGAACGAAATGTTTCAAAAATAGAATTTTTTTTTCTTTTCGTAAATTCACTGCACCTATTTAAAATTCGAATGAACAGCGACAACTGATAAATGGTTCTCGGGAAATCGAAAGTTCTTTCAGTATTCTTGTTGCCAATTTCATGGAAGATTTATAATTCTAAGCGAAACGTTGGCATGTGGACGTCATTACTAACGCGCATGCCAACTTTAGTTTAAAATGGCTTCACAGGCGCTTTTTCCTTTAATAAAATTCATTGTTTTATTTGCCACAGATGTTACGATACAAGATATACGTTGTATTTTCGCGCTTTAAAATAACATGCTGAAGTGATAGGGTGCCAAGTCTGGAATATTTTTTCTTGTATCGGCTTTTGCTTTGATCCTGTTTCAGAATGCTTCTTTATTAGAAAATAATTCAGGCAAAACCCTGTATTTATTTCTTTTGGTGAAGTAAATACTCCTTATTTTACTGTTCACAAGTACATAATTACTGCAAAATATTGTATTTATTATTTTAAAACTCAAAATGTTGAATAAATAACATTTTGAATAAACAAGTTAACCATCGAACGTATAGTGTATAACTTTGAATAAAATGAATTACAGTGAAATACGTTTAACGTGAAAAACGCTTAGGTCGAATTATCGGTTAACGCGAAATAATAAAGAGTGTTTTTTTTCCAGGTATAGAAGTTTAAGTTGGCATTACTTTCCAAGATGGCGACCGATTTAACAGCTGTCAAGTGATTTATTCTCAGTTTGGTTTGACAATTCATCATGAATAGACTCACGCCTCATAGAGATTCGTCGAATGGGCCCAAAATGAGATTGCCGTTGTTCCCGATTTTCATAAGCGAATTTTGTTTAGCGATGAAGCGCACTTCTGGTTGAATGGCTACGTCAACAAACAAAACTGCCGCATTTGGAGTGAAGCTAATCCACAAGTGTATGTCGAAACACCGTTACATCCAGAAAAACTGACTGTTTGGTGCGCTTTATGGGCTGGTGGAATCATTGGTCCGTACTTCTTCAAAAACGATGAAGGCCACAACGTTACAGTCAATAGTGATCTGTATAGAGCCATGATTACTAACTTTTTCATTCCTGAATTGAACAATCATGATGTCCAGGAGCTGTGGTTCCAACAAGACGGCGCAATATGTCACACAGCTCGTGCCACAATCGATTTATTGAAAGACACGTTTGGTGACCACCTAATTTCACGTTTTGGACCTGTGAATTGGCCTCCAAGATCTTGTGATTTAACACCGCTAGACTATTTTCTGTGGGGCTATGTAAAGTCATTGGTCTATGCGGATAAGCCACAAACGCTTGACCCTTTGGAAGACAACATTCGCCGTGTTATTGCCGATATACGGCCACAAATGTTGGAAAAAGTCATCGAAAATTGGACGTCCAGATTGGACTACATCCGAGCCAGCTGTGGCAGTCATATGCCAGAAATCATATTTAAACTGTAATGCCACTAGATTATCTTTCGAATAAAAAAAATTTCATGTCAATCGAATAATACATCGTTGTTTTATTGCAATTTAAAGTTCTATACCTCTAAAAAAACACCCTTTACAAGTCCCTACAAATTACTATGCATTTTCAGGCATTTTTTCCTTTTCACATAAAACGAAACTCGCTTAACACGAAAAGATTTCCCTTCCGGAAAGGAAGAAAATACGGAAAATACCAGCTGCGCAGATTTAGAAGTGTGTGAAATCAAGGAGAGGTCGTTTCACATGTTTCTCTCTCTCGTAGAAAGGTGGCTAACTTGGTTTTGAAGCACCCTCGGAATCACCTGAGACACGAGCCAATTTTGTTTATCTAAGCTGCTTTCAACCTCCATCTTCACAAACGCCACACAAAAGCATTTCATTTCTCATCAGTTAGCTTTGAAATTTGGTGACATCGCAGAATGAGTAAAAACCAATGAGATTTGTTCGCATTATTTTTTACTATTTTTGAAGAATTTTTGTTGCGACCACAATGGCGAGGAGCTCAAATGGGAACAAAACTGCTATTTGGCTTAAGATGAAGATGGAGCTGATGAAAAACAGAAGATTCTAGCTGCATTCGGAAAAGGTAAAATAGTTTTGGTAATATTAAAATTAAAAAAGATCATTATGCAAAGGGTTGCTACATATAGAGATATAAGATTATAAACAAACGATGCAGATCTACATCGATATGCATTTAAGGGTTTACATTAAGAATGTATTGAAGTAAGAAATAAAGATTCGTAATACGAGATCATTGTTCATAAATATCGTTGAATTATAACAATAAAAAACGCATAGTAATTCTTATAAAAACAATTTTAGAATGCAACAAAATTATGAAATAAAATATGATATCTTTATATATAAAAATCTTCTGTACGTGTGTTTGTCACTTAACTCCTCCTAAGCGGCTGGACCGATTTCGGTGAAATTTTTTGTGTGGGTTCAAGTAAATTCGAGAATGGTTTAGATTCACAATTCGGTCCGATATCGCAATTAGTTAAAAATATATTAATTAGAAACATTCAAAAATACAACTCAACATTCACCTGCATTGTTGTAACAACGCTATTGTTATAAACACAAGTAATATAAAAAAAATTTAAAAACAATTCCTACTTAGATCAACCAAGAAAAAATTTATTTTAGCTACTTTTTATTAAATAGTTGCAATTAATATAAATATGTATATACATATGACAGAATCACAACATTAAGTGGTGTTTAATTTTTATTAATTATCATTAAAGTATCGTATTGTCATCCAAAACAGTCGTGTATATAAAATTTCCTTTCAACTGAAGGCTTTAACACGTGAGAAAAAAATAACGTTTCAAATTTTGACATAAGTCGCCAAAAGGGTCGCTAAGTCGCCAACGTGGCTGTATTTGTAATTTTTTTAATAATTAGTTTTAATCAATTAATTTTTATTAATTATAATTAAATTATTGTATTGTCATCCAAAATAATCATGTACATTACATTTCAGCTCAATTGAGCGCTTTAAAATGTATTTTATTAACGATTGAAAATTTCACCAAGATAAATAAATAAACAAACAAACAAATAAAATATTATAGAGATCGTGAGCTAATAGTAGGAATTGAAAAAGACGTAAGTTGGCGTCGAAAATTCATTTTAAGCCAAACTGGCCAAACCCTGTCTTTATTGTTACGAAAATGCAGACGATTCACGCTTTTTAGCGTTTTTAATTAACATCTTTTTAAATAATCTTTATATATGTAATTCTTCTGTGCGTGTGTATGTAGCTGAACTCCTCCTAAACGGCTGGACCGATTTTGATGAAAGTTTTTGTCTGTTCCAGTGATAATGGTTTAGATTTATAATTCAGCTTAGAAATGTTTATTTAATTAATTTTTTACTTATAAATTGTTGATCTTGGAATGTTTTACATTGGATCCGGCAGACAGCGCTACGATCGCGGTATCGAATATTCAAAATCTTTTATTAGAATTCAAGTTGGTCCGACAGCTGGTGCTGTGATCATTTCAGGAAAATATTTTGTCACTTTGTGTTATTATTTTGCTGAAATAAATCGTGTGTTAATTAAATTATTACTTTCAGATGTAATTAGTGTTTGAAATTTTACTCAAATTTTACTCAAAATGGTCCAGATTGTTAAAGCTTATTCATAAAATTTTTGAATTTTTGAATTTAAGATGTGTGTACAGGACAACGTCTGACGGATCCTCTAGTATATTATTACTTTTTGATCAAGAAAACGAAACATGATCTATTTTTTATCTATGCCTCATTCAAAAACATTACAGGAAGCTGTTTAAAATGCATCTCGTAGTTTTGATTTAAGATCAGTGTCTGAGTGGCTATCTCTCTCTCTCCAAATTTTTATCATTATTAGGACTTCGTGTCTCTTCGAACTTAATGCATATCAACTCACTGTACTCAACGAATCCTTAGAGGTACTAGACGTCGAAACCTGTACTGCAACAAAGCCGATTGTGACTATTCAACTATCGCAGCCAACAATATATATTATGAAGTTTAGTATTTGTGAGATATCATCTATCATTAGTACATTTATGATTATTGATTGAATGAAGAACTACTATTGGCATTCGTACAATATATTAACGTAACTATGCATTATATAATTTAAAGATTTTTAACAGATTTTAATATGTGATTATAAACTGAAACAATATTAACCATATAGCAATCAATCACTTTCTCCTTAATGGGTTCAATTCATGCCGTCATATGATAAAAACAAACACGTGTTCTCCATTGAACTCAAAACAAACATTAAACTAAATGTACTTGTTGTTCTATTTGTAAAACTTAGATAAAATTTCAAATTCCATATTTGGGTAAAGGTGTTTAAATGTTAGAAAAAAAATTTCTTCAAAAAGATTTTTTAAATTAAAAAAAATCGTATTTTATGCTTATACTTTTTAAGGGCTCACATGACTCTCAACAGCTATCAGTGCACTCGAGAAACACATCCTTCTTCAAACCAATGTAACTTAGCAATAAAATGAAACAATAATTTGAAATTTTTACCACATCATGATAATATACATATACATTATTCCTCAAATTTTCAGAGAATTTGAGAAAAAATTAAGCAAGTTATCAAGAAATAAAAATTGGACAATTTTTAAAAAAATATGAAAATCAGTATTTTACACCGCGCAGGATTCTGAAGTACAAAATTGAGCACAATTTACAAAATTAATTTTACATGGTAAAACAATGTTCACTTTAGAAGTTATACTAATTTTTAAGAAGTTTAGTGAAAGAAAAAATTTTTTAAATACAATTTTTTTAAAACAAAAATTTTTAAATTTTAAGAAAAAAATTAATTAAAATTCAAATAAAAAAAATTCTGTTAATTTTTTTTTTTGAAAATTGATGTATAAGTTATGAAGAGCCTTATTTTGAACACGGGTAATAAATTTCAAACTGATACCATAAATAGTTTCTGAGAAATCCTGCGCGGAAGCTAAAATTTTTTGTTTCGCGAAAAACGAAGTTAAAAATAAGAAAGAGATAGGGTTTTCGTTTATGTTTCGCTACTTATTTCTCAAAAACTTCGGAAGTTTTTACAGTATTAACACAATTTTGGTACCAAAATGCTCAGAAATAATTAAGCTGTAACATATATTTTTAAAAAAAAATTGAAAAATTTGCAATTCAAGAGTCATGAGAGGTCTTAAATAAATGCATTTTGTATACACATGTACTTTTTAAGAGAAAGAGCAAAACTTGGCAACACTAGAGCGCGTGAGCTGATTAGCTGGAAACACAAGATAGTTTTTATCGTGGGACTATGACGCCATATGAGTTTTTGAATTGATTGGCTAGAAGCACGTGGCTTTCACTATCATGTGGTATTGATGTCACATGAATTGAACCCATTCATGACAGTCACATGATAAAAACAATCACGTGTTCTCCATTGAATTCAAAATTGGCAATAGACTTGTACTTGTTCTAGTTGTTAAGTTTAAATAAAATTTCACATTTTATAGTTTGATAAAGATGTTTTAGTATTAAAATTTCGCAAAAATTTTTCAAAATTTAAAAAAAAATACTTTTATTATACGCGTAATTTTAAATAAAGTGCATTATTATGGATTACTTTTTTATATTTTTAAGAGAATCTACAAAAACAAAAAGGTGGCAACAGTGAAGCACATTAAATGATTGACTGGAAACACACCATTGTATTCATCATGTGACTGTGACTTCACATAAACTTAGTCTATTCTATATTCTTTTTCTTGTTATAAAACCTACACATCATGCAAATAACTAGTATATTGCCTCTTTTCTCTTGTTTTGTTAGTAGTATTTTAAATAACACAGTGAATTTTTTCGATGTATCGGATTTAATCAATTTTTTTTTAATTAGCAAATAAAATTTGTTGATAGTATCTTTTTTTAAAAAATCCTTCCCGATCATTTTTGTCATATATACATAATATTTTCTTAAAAGAAAAACTCTTTTAATTCCCAACGAAACTAACAAATTAAATTTTAAAATTTAATCAACTTTACTCTTATTTTAGCGTTTTACAAAGATAATTTCATTTTAAGTTACTATAGATAACAACAACTTAATCCAAAATTTAAAATATTTATTCTGTTATTTTTCAAACTTAACGCTTAAAAGAATTTTCGAAACATTACTTTCTATGTTGAGCTGTAATACTTGATTCACAAAATAATTTATTGATAATTTATGTCCGAGTGAAAAATTATATTTTATTTTGCTAATGGAAGAAAAACAATTCTTTTAATTCGTAATTACATATTTATTTCTTTACAATTAAAAAAAAATTATTTAATAAGAAATAAGAAGATTATTTTTATAAATAAGAAAATTATTTTTATTTCCCAGAAAGATCCCATCAACGTAACAACCAATGAGAAGAGCATTCCTCTCACTCTAAGTGGAAGGAGACGGTTTCTAAGAATTATTCCTCCACAGTTCATGCTACTATAAGCTGATTCCTTATTGGTCAAGCATCCAATCTAATTCTGGCTCCTATTGGACGAGAGAAAATTCAATATTAGAAATCTCTCCAATAGTCTAATTATTAATTCTTTAATATTTTATTGATATTTCACAATAATAATTTAATTATTCCTAACTTTAATGCATTTTAATAAATAAATTGTCATTTTTAACTCAAATAATTCGGTATCTTTTTTTATCTAATTATGGACACACACAAAGTAATATTTTCCTGTAACCATAATAACCAAACAAAAGATCAATGCTCGAGAGGGCCAAGTGCTCCAAATATACTCCCAGATATACAAAGAGGTCCAAAATATAGTTTCTGATACAAAATAGTTGGAATTTACTTTAAAGTGGCCTTCAAATTGTCTATTTTTGTGTAAATTATTTAGTTATTTCTCATAGCTTTTCTTTTTGTAGAATTATATATTATAAGTCACATTTATCTTTTTTATACTTTCAAATTTTTCTTTTGCTAGAGATTACATGAAATTACATATAGATCCAACTATTTCTATTCAAGATTAAAGTTTGTTATAAACAATGAATTATTCTAATTTATTGATCATTATTATCACAAAAACATATAATGCATTATTTTAAAGCTATACACATTCCTAAAGAATTATTTCCATACTGTCTACGTTTACCTTCTTTTAAATCATCATAAGCTTCTGTACCACAAAAACTACTTAAGCTGTCTCAATTCTTCACAATTTCTATGCATCTGAACAACAAAAAAAAACTTCCATAGAATAAATTCGAAAAGCATTTGCGAAGAATATATGAAAAGGAATAGAGAGAAAAAAGTATTACTTCTTTCCGAAACATTTACATGAATGCATGAAATTGTAATATGGAACGTATTATTCTTCGCTTTAAAAAAACATCTTATAATCAAAAAACGATGAGAGAAAAAAGAAATATATATATGATATTGAAGAATCCTGAAATATAATTCCAGAAGTTTTTAACCCTAAAAGAAAGAACTTCTCTACGCATTTCTTAAATGTATAATAATAGCTGCATTAAGTATAAAGAAATTGGAATAAATACATAACTTCTACCATTTTTGCCACCTGTGCAGAAAGTTTTGATTTATATTCTTTAACTTATTCCAAAGCGAGAATCTTAGCTTGGAATTTTTTATGCCTTTGTAAGTACTTATTATTTTCTGGCAACAAAAATTCTATGAACGATTTAGGGGAAGATAAAAAATTCAGTATTTTTTTTAAAACGAATAAATCTTTGATGACTCGAGTCAAAAAGTCCGTACTTTAAGAAGAAATAAGATATTAATTAAAATTTGATACATATAACGATGAAGTTCTTTTATGTGCGCAGACGATTTGAGATCATTTTTCATTTCTCTATTTTTTTTATTCTTTTAGAAAATAAATTGTTATTTTTATGCATTAAAGCTTAAATGAAGCTTATTAAAACTTTTTAAATGGGAGAAATCATACTTTTTTCAAAAGAATCTTTTAAAATAAAAAGTTGTGTGAAATTTGATTTTTTTTATTTGAAAAATATTTTGTTTTTAATTTATGCAATATATTTGGCTCTTTAATTGTTTATAATATTTATGGTAATCATGCCACTTTAAATAAGCTGGGAGACGGGCATTCCTTACATAAATTCATGAACAGCATCTATTAATTCTGAGTTCAAACAAAATGAGAAGAAATAAAAATTAAAACAATGTCCTTATAAATTCCATGTTCTTTATTAAATGAATAAATAAATGAATTGTCTCATTGAATTTTGAATAATATATTCTATAATTTTTCACATTTATAACAAAGGAAAAATCTTTGAACTGACTGAATCTAAATTCTGCATACTATTATTTTATTGCTGTTGTTAAAAAAAGCTCAAAATGCATTTTATATTTAAAAAACATAAAATAATTGCCAAGTAAATTATATATCAGTGTTTCCATTATTTAACTATTAATATATATATATATATATATATATATATATATATATATATATATATCCTTGATTTTTATATTATAAACATCTTAAATGATATGCTTTAAATAAAATTTGTATCCCATGTAACATTTTGAATTTCAAAAATTCGCATTCAGAAAAAAGTATGAAATGCAAATGAAGAGATCCGTGAAAAGTATTAATAAAGCTTATCATAAAATATGTTTACGCATAACATGTTTATAACATTATAACATGAGTCCAGGTAATTATTTCCTTCCCGAATTCAAACATTTTAAGTTGAATTAATCTGCAGTAGACTTTCTGTTCTAATTAGTATATAAATTTGTATTTAAAAATTATTGCTCATTCTCCTGTAGTGTTCAGTCAAACTATATGTTTAATTTCGTGAGATGAATATGTAAGATTAACGGTAAACGTTAAGAAAACTTCATATTCTTCATGATTTTTGTGCTTAATTAGATACAAGGGACTTTGACTATCAATTGGCCTTTCGCCAATGGGCAAAAAAGCATGATCCACAGTTCCTGTGATTACATTCTCTAGTTTAGCATTCAAGCATTTATGTAAAAAATATCGGATGGAAACTAGCAATTTGAGTACCCGAACACTGCTGAAAATTTTAAAACTGACACTATACCAAAAATATAAGCTTAATAGAATTCTGTATGTGCGTGACAAATAATAATACTTGATAAAAAAATTTCATAAAATTAGCATATGTATATTATAGAAGATAGATTTTTTCCTCTCAGAATTTCAAAACCTACGCATGCGGAAAAGATGTTATATGGGGGGGGTATATAGATAATGATAAAAAGTCAAAGCCCTTTTTGTTAAAATAAAGCAGGCATTTAAGAGCTTTTTAATATTTACTGCGATGAGAGGACAAAGCTAAATAGTTACGGGGGAAATAATAGGTACTTTTAACAGCTTTTTAGTACAAAATTTTTAATAAACCTACCGTAGAAATGACGACGCACGATATGGTGGGAGATGGAAAAAAATTCGGATCGGACTGATTGGACGATGCAGGGAGACAGAGTGAAGGGAGGGGGATGAAATGTTGCCAAGACGTTGAATTATTCTTTATTTATAAATCCTTTATTGATAATCATCGTTTTTGGTTATTTATAATGTAGAAAACTAATTATTTTTAGAGTGTAAAATCCTCTAACCAAAATTAAGTCTTTTCCATTTTTTTTTTTTGAAAATTCAACCCTTTGAGGAAATGCTTGGTTTTGAAATTATTTTTCTCTTACTCTTCATTCCACAGAACATCTTTTCCATATAGGTATGTTCCGATTTATACAAATTTAGTTTTCCACGTATACCCGCGTTGCATCCTAATCTACATTTTTTGAATTTGTTATTAATATTTATCGAGTCTCCCAGAAAAAATATACAAATTATTAATATAATCTAATTATAAATGAAATAATATACCTAATTCTTAAGAATTTGTGGTTTATTTACATTTATAAAATTAAAATTAAAAAAACGTCAAAAATGTAATGTAATAATAATAAGTAAAACGATAGAAAAATGAATAAATTTTAAAATGCAGTGTGTGGAACGCTCGCGCATATGCTTCTTGACACCTTGTGAAGGGCTTGTGAAGGATGTTGGATTGATGAGGTATCATCTTGTGTGTTGCATGTAATCCCTCCATTTTATTTTCCATTAAGGTATCTATCTGACTACGTTCGGAACCGTGATTTTTCAAAATCGTATAAAAGGTTATTATTTATGAACTTTAGTCTCACTTAGATTAGAAAACGTATATAAAATTGTTTTAAGAATATTATTACAATAAAAATTTATTTAGGTACAATATTTTGACAAAAAATTAACATAGAATAACCAACGTTCTCCATTTATGAAAAATGCTTCTATCATAATAATATTTTGCCTGTATATAGCTCAGACCTAGGTACAGAGGCAGAACTAGAATTTTTGAAATATGTAACTTAGAAGTGGATTTATCCATATTTTACTACAACAGAGGGAGAAATTTTAAGAAAAAAACGCCAATAATTATTTCAGTGGGTCGTAACTGTGAAAATAATGTAGATTTTTCAAAATTCCTAGTTCAGAGACTCTCTGGAAAAGTCTTTACTTTATACAAGCAAAATATTATTATTGTTATTGAAGTAATTAATTTATTATTATTATTAATTTAATAAATATCAGGAAAATTATCCACTTATGTGCTTTTTTAAAATCATGGTTCCGAACGTGGTCGGATACCTTAAAGTATTTATACGATTAACGACAAACACATAACTAAAGGCATTTAACACAGTCACATAGCAGTTACAATAAGCAGCTGCGATGTTTCACATATTGAAGACAAAGACAAAGAGAGAGGTTTTATATTGAAGACATATATATTTAAGTTACAAATTTAGAAATGTTAGCTATGTAGAGGCAAAATATTATTAATACCGAAACATTTTTCATAAAATGAGAATGTTATGAAAATATATGATTATCTCTTTAGGTTTGCCAAAAATTTAATTTAAGTAAATTTTTCTTGTAATAATGTTCTTAAAACATTCTTTTGCTCATATTCTAACTCAACTGATTCTCTTTATAAAAAAAAACTTTTCATTTATACTCTTTTTCAAAATCACGGTTTCAAACGTAGTCACCTTAGCTAAATAAAATGATAAGACCATTGTATATTTGCGAAAATAATCAAATTATAACATTCTTTAAGACTTAAAATATTCAAAAATGATATAATTCTCCAACTCGAGCTTTTAAAATGTAATTGTTTGTAACATTTATAATAACTACACAAACCCTTGTTTAATTATAACGCTTCAATTCCTTTAAGTTTCAATTGCATTGAAACTCAAAGCTTATATCATTAATCTAACTACACATATTCAATTATTATTTACCAGTTCGGCAACTTACAAAGGCATGTCTAATACATCTTTTCAAGTTACCGAAATATCATTACTGAATTCTGCAGTTTTGAGGCATTTCGAAATGAATTCTTAAAATCTCATTACACAAAATCACTATTAATTAAAATCTTAGTTTCACATTATGTAATTAACGCTTAACTCTGAAACTTTTGCAGACTTTTAATTAAAATCATTATCTTTCATAAAGATTATCGTAATAAATGAATTTGAATTATCATCGTGCACTTAAATTTCCCTCTTTATTTTATGATAATTATTAGAAATTATGATAATGATGTTATTTTGAAATCGCCGTGGGAAATAACTTAATGCATAGAAGTACATTTTTAAAAAAAAACATAGTGCTGGTAGTTTTGTAGATTCAATTACTTGTAACAAAATGTTATTTGAGAATGTTCTAACAAGAGACAGAGAAATATTTTATGTGTATTATTCAAATGATAACTAGAATAAACTTTAACCAGATGCATATCAAAGTAATTCCAATTAGATTAGAATTTTTACTCTTGAAGCTTAAATTAATTATCTGCATAGAAAATAATAATAAATAAAAACTTCAAATTTAGCAAAAAAATATTTCAATTTTGAAAAGTGTTTTCTCTAAAAATAAGAATTTTTTTCAAACAGATCAATAAAATTTAATTAAGCACCCACTCTCTTAGAAGGTACATTTATTGACTGGTTAAATTTCCCTCATATTTTTTTATGTATATCATTTCACTTCAGTTAAAAAGGTAACTCTGTTTATTTTTTTTTGAGACTTCAAAGGTAAGATCAAAAAAGCAAATGACTTTTTTTTATATCATATGAAAAAAACAAAACATTGTTATCTGTATTTCTGGCTTTTGGTAAAAATTCTGTGTTATAGCAGTTACCTGTTATTCGAGATTGTTCGAAAACAAGGTTTATCTTCGTAAGTGGGATAAGAAATAAATTTATCATAAAGAAAAAGTGAAATACACACATAAGTTGAAATATAGACTGGGGATTTAAAGTCAGTAATACAATCGTGAAACACATAACATTTAATGGTTTGTCTTTTTAGGTACGAATAAAGTTATTTGAAAATATATACTTTAGAAGTTGAGCAACAAATGAAGGTATCTGTGGACAAAAGTTTAAGTAGAAAAATAAGCGATATTATTTTTATAAAATATCATAATAATATAGTATTATATAAATTGTAGTTTAATGGTGTGAAATTGAGAATTATTTAAAACGTACGTAAAGAGTTGTGTGCTAAGGTTATTCGAAAATATACGTTTGATAAAATTTGCCAACAAATTGGATGTTTTTCAAAATATTCAATCTAAATCAGAAGCAAAGAATTTTTAAAACATAGTGAAATATATGCTTAAAATAAAGCGATATACTGAGAAGGATTTTCAATATTGTATATTTCCGAATCTAAACGGATACTAGTATGAGCCAAAAGTGCATTTTACCTTCAAAAATTTACCCAAAATTCAAAGCGCGTATATAAGCCGATTTAAAAAAAAACTGTAATTTTCATGTCGCTATTAGGACTAAGATGTTGGTAATCGGGTAAAATGTGTGGAATATTTTCAAATAGAATTGCTGTAAAATAAAACGCCAGACGCCAACGGCGATAATTTAATTTCAGGCAGCCTTATCTGATACTAACACATTTTTCTTCTCTGTGGTGAAAATCTATGTGTCATTCTTTTTCGGAAAATGAGAGGGAAGAGAAATTTGAGTATTGATCATCGCCCTATATTTCCTGCTTTAAGAGGTCTCAGGGGTGTTAAATTTCTCTAGAGGTCTGAAAATATAAGCAATTTTCAAACAGGTATAATTCCTTTAAATTTAAATTAAATAATTCGAATCTCTTACACATTATTTATAAAGGAATCGGGCTTCAGAAAAGTATAAAATGTTTAAAATATAATCATAATTTCAAAAATTATAAGCATATGAAAATAAGAAACTTTTCTATAAGAAATATTTATTAAGTTTTACGTCGTGCATGCTATTTTCTAAAAGAGTAGGTTTAATTACTAACTATAAGTTGATTTATAAAGACAAAGGTATTCTTATTACACTGTAGCTATTTTTACATAAATATAATAATAACTTACATATTTTAATAAATAAAAAAATACATTTTTAAAAAAATATTTAAAAAATTGCAATATTTTACAAATATTTTGAAATACAAAAGATATATAATACTAAAATTAGGTAGGGTTTAAAGAGTATGAAATCCTTTTCTTTTAAACGGAGCTAAAAATATTTTTTTTAAAAAAAATTACGTGCAAGTACCTGTTCTATCCGAAATTAGTACCTTATTTTAAGGAAGGCATTAAACTTATCCCTACTAATCTATGTGAACTTTAAAATAACAAAATATCATTTGGTGAAGTACTGCTACCAAATGCAAACTTTAAAATACAAATACAAATATAAATTATCAAAAAATTAACATACACATATCAAAAAATTTTTTTAAACATTAATACCAAAATTTAAAATAAAAAATTCCAAATATCAAAATACAAATACAAAAGTTTAAGATACTAATACCAAATTTTAAAATACCAATACAAAATATCAAAGTTTAAAATACAAATACAAAATATCAAAAAAATTAAAATACTAATATCAAATATTAATACTAATATACAAATACCAATCATTCTAGACAAAAAAATAATACAAAGAAAATTCTTATCTTTCCATCAATTCTCATTACAAGTGTGTGTTTTTTTTTTCAAGTTTTAAGGGATACGGCTTAAACTATCAGCATTCTGATTCTGTTTTCCCTTCCGATAAGCAATCTCATAATTAAATGCTTGCAAAATTAAGGACCACCTTAAGAGTCTTGGATTAGTCCCAGTATTTTTTTCTAACCAGACCATGGGATTATGGTCAGTTTGTATGACAAATTTTTGGTGTCCATCAAGATAGCATTTCAACTTTTGCACGGCAAAAATAATGGCTGCACATTCTTTTTCCGTAGTGCTATATTTTTGTTCTGCAAGCGACAACTTTTTGCTCAGGAACATGATGGGATGTTCTTCGTTTTCACATACTTGCGACAACACAACGCCTATTCCAAGATTGGATGCATCACACTGAATGATGAAGGGTTTTGTGAAGTCAGGGCTGTATAAAACTGGATTTTTAGATAGTCTTGTCTTGAGCTCCTCGAATGCATTCTGGCAAGAACTGTTCCAGTCAACGGTTGATTTTCGATTTCGGCCCTTAAGTAAATCTGTCAGTGGAGCTGCGATTACTGAGAGAGAGAGAGAAAATTCGGGAATATATCTTCTATAATAGCCAGATAATCCTAAAAAGGCTCTAACTTGCGTCTTGTTAGTGGGGATTGGGAAATCTTTAATGACCTGAACCTTTAATTCTCCAGGTGTTCTTAAGCCTTGGCCTACCATATGTCCAAGATATTTAACGTATGCTTGAGCAAATTGACATTTGGATGGCTTGATATGTAATTTAGCGGAGCGTAGGCGATCAAATACATCTTTTAGATGTTTTAGGTGATCATCCCAGGCTAGTGAAAAGATAGCTATATCATCTAGGTAGGGGACTGTAAAGTCTTCACAATTTCTTAATAGGTTAGCCATAAGTCGACTAAAGTAATAGGGCGCATTTTTCAGACCGAAAGGTAACCTCAATGGTTTAAAAGTTCCAAATGTTGTCACAAACGATGCGTACCTTTGCGCTCGGGGACTCAGGGGTATTTGCCAATACCCTCGAGTAAGATCCAAGATAGAGATATATTTAGCTGCCGATACCTTTTCTAAAAGTTCCTCGATATTAGGCAAGGGAAAGAATTGTGTCCGAGTTACTTTATTCAACCTTCTGTAATCGAACAGGGCCTTGCTTCCTTTCCCTGAGCTTCAACAAGTATTAATGGAGATGTAAAATCAGATTCTCCTGGCTCTATTATTTTCAGTTCTAACATCTTTTTAACTTCTGATTTGAGAATTTCAATTTGCCGAGGAGACATACGATAAGGCTTAGCAACAATTGCTCGTTCAGATTCTAATTCAATATCATGTTCAGCTAAATCGGTACATCCAGGAATATTCGAAAAAAGATTACTATATTCATATAAAAGTTCTTTGAGCTGTCCTCGTTGAATTTGAGATAATTTTGAATTTAACTGCACATCGCTGATGTTTTTGGACCATCCCGACCTTTCGTTTTCAAGTTCCAAACTAGGTATGTCTTCTTCTTCGTCATGCTTTAAAGGATTAATACGCAATAAATTATATTTTCCTCTTGTTGGTGATAAGGTTTTAGCATATTAACATGATAAACGTGGGTTTTATGCTTCTCTGGGAATTTGACCACATAATTTGTCTCAGAGAGTTGTTGCACTATTTCTCCAGGGCCAACCCACTGAACAGATAACTTGTTAGGCCTGGATAGAGCTTTGACCAAAACCAGTTCACCCAGTTGAAATTGACGCTTAACGGTCCGGCGATCATACCACAACTTCCGTTTTTGTTTGGCATCTTCCATGTGTAGGATTGCCAATTCCTGACATCTTTTCATTCTATTAATGAGTTCAAATACATAATCCACAACACTGCTTTTTACATGCTCTTCTTCTGTCAGTTTCTCGTACAATAACATCACAGGAGTCGTTAGATTTTTCCCGTGAACTAGTTCAGCTGGTGAAAACCCAGTACTATCGTGTATAACAGTCCTTAGGGCAAAGAGGGCTTGAGGCAGAATTTTCTCCCAATCTGGAATTGCCTCCAGACACAGGACACGAAGAATCCTCTTCAATGTTCTATGCATTCTTTCCACAGGATTACTTTGTGGATGATAAACAGAACTTCTAACTACTTTAACTCCAAATCTTTCTAAAAATTCCGTAGTTCGTGCACTCATGAATGACGTGCCTTGGTCAGTCTGTAATTCTCTTGGGAACCCCATTCGGCTGAAAATCTGTAACAATGCATTTATAACAGTTGTTGAGCAAAGGTTTTCTACAGGAATTGCATCAGGATACCTTGATGACATACATAACGCCGTAATTATATATTTATTTCCTGACGGTGTCATTGGTAAAGGTCCACTTGCATCGATGTTAATCTTTGTGAAAATTTCAGTTATTACGGGAACAATTTTTAGTGGGGCCTTCTTTTTATCTTGCGGTTTACCCACCCTTTGACATTTGTCGCATGTCTTTACAAAATCCTCAACATCACTAAAGCATTTAGGCCAGTAAAATGTTTTGAATATGGCATCTTTCGTTTTAGTTACTTCTAGATGAGCTGCAGCCGCCTCGTGACCTATCGTCATCAAATTTTTTCTATACTTTTCGGGAACAACCAAACATTTACGTTTAGTGCCCTCCTTATCTTCTTTTTGTAAAAATAGTAAGTTATTTTTGACAATATAATGATTTTTCTTTGAAGACCCGCTTTTAGCTTCTTCAAACAGTGTTTTTAATTCAGCACAGTTCATTTGTTCCTTTGAAAAATCTTTATGAGATAATTTTATAAGATTTGATTCAGAAATTTCAGGTTGAATTAAAGGCAAAATATCATCCAGTTCATCCGGAGATTATTCTTTTCGTTACTTTCAGGAATAGTTTCTTCTGACATATTAAGATCTTGTTTACTCTCTCGAGTCAACTTCCTCTGCGAACGTGTTTCCGCAGCGTTCACCATATACACTTGTATTTCTTTATTCTTCTTCAGTTCTTCAAACAACGCAGCAGTCTTATTTCCCAAAAGATATTTTCCTTGATCTAATGAATCTCTTAAAACATCAGCTTTCGTAATCACATGACCAAACACACAGTCCAACTCAACTTCAGCCATTGGAAGACACACTGCTGTTTCCTCCAGAGGAGTTCGAATCCACACAGTTTCATTTATAAACATGGAAGGCTTTACGTATTTTTTACATATTAAATCGAGAGTTGCACCAGAATCTCGTAGTATAGGCATTTCAATTCCATTCACTGTTCCTAAACTTGTATATGGAGCCAATACATTAGTACCATTTCTAACAGTTTCATTAGACGCGACTGTTTCGTAATTCTTCTTTAGTTTATCATATTGTGGTCTGAGATGTTAATAAGACCCGCATTCATAACATCGAAGCTGTCTTCTCTTCTTAAAGTCTTTCTCGTGATTTTTTTCATGGACAGGTTCCTTTTTTATTTGAAATTTTGACTTGAAATCTTTAGGAGTTTTCTTTGGTCTGGCACCACTATAATTTACACCACCTTGGAATTTGTAACTATTTTTCTTAGGGATTTCTCTTCTGAAACTCTGTTTGATGCTTTCATATTCGTCTAATTTCTCTGCAAGTTCATAGGGAGTTTTTAACTTGATCCAGTCATCAAGAAAATGCTCTCTTACTTCCGCTGGAACACGGTACTTCAATTGTTCAGTTATTAATAGATCTTTCAGTTGCTCGAAAGTTTTAACCTGCAATTCAGCTATCCATTCTGTAAAATAACTATTCAGCTCATGAGCATAATTCCTCCAAGACTTCACTGCTGATTTTTGATGTCTGTAAAAACATTGCTTCAACTTTTCGCTGTTCAACCTGAACCTCTTTAATATAAGATCTTTTGCAAAATCATAATTATTTGCCCTTTCGGTAGGTTCTCTAGCTAGCATATTAGAGAGTTCTGCTGGTAAAACCGCCAACAAGTAGGCCACCCAATCCTTCTTTGGTACTTGAGCTAATTCTGCCTTCCTTTCAAAATTAATCAAATATAAACTAATCTCATCATGTTTTTCATCAAATTTAGTTGTGATTTGTGTCAATTGAATCTTAGAGGTCCAATTTCAACTCTTCTTCCAGATTCATCATTTAATGGTTGATTCTGCTGCGATAATGCTAATTTTCTCAATTCTAATTCGTGTTGTCTGGCCTCTCGAGCCATTCGCTCTCCTCGTTCCCTTTCTTTTTCTTCTTGTTTACTTCTTTCTCGTTCTCTCCTATCACTAATGACTCTGTCGAGAATTATCTTCACTTCCTCTTCAACATAAGATTCGCTATTTAGAATCAATTTTTTTATATCTACCACCTTGCTGGACTGATCTACTTCAACCCCCATTTCCTCACATACTGACAAAAGATCAGGTTTATTACCTTTAGCAAAATATGCCATGATTTAGGGACTAACAAGATAAGAATGCTTTCCAAAAAGAAAATTAAAATAAGACGAGTAAGAAACTTATTTTTCGATATATTATTTACCTAAAGTAGTTATCGATTTTGCACTGTACCAAAATATGCACAAATATACACTTAAATTATAACGAATACATACATATTCAGCACTTTCGAATTCTATTTTTCAAAAGTTTCAAGTGATTAAAATATTTACGTAACTACACTACCAGAATAATCAAACAAGCACAAAAATAAAAAATAAACATTTCAATGCAAAACAATAACATACACCTTAAGTCCAAATTATCTCTTCATAAAGTCTCTTCAAAATTTAATTTGTCACTCATTAATTGTCATTTATTTTCAATTTAAAACAAACAAATGCGAGCAAATACGTTAAAAAAAATTATATCTATAGAAATTATACAACTTCACCCTTAACTCGAAAATAATAATAGATGTTTATATTTTAAAAACAAACACATTTTTTACTAAAAATGTTTCAATGTAATGACCACTTTTAAATCAAAGAACACCATTCAAATAAAATCTACAGATTTACTTTTTTTTTCAGAAAAACCAAACACTTCTATTCGCAACAAAAAAAAATCTAACACAATAATGACAGTAAAATAATTCCGCTGGTATTCTGAATCCACAGAAACAAAAATTTTACTGAACAACTAATAAAAAACAAATTCTTATATGATTGGAATAGCTACATAATTTATGCATTTAACCTTGAGAACTTCTGAAACGTAATGAATCAGCTTTTTTTCCCTCTCAGTAAAAAAGAGAAGTCATAAATATTTCGTTGACTCAGCAAAATCAAAATTATTTCTACTTAAATATACACTTTATATATATATTTTTTTTTCACTGCACCTTCAAATCGTGCTATAATCACAATTTTCATAAGCTATTTATCATTCACTCTTCACAAATTCTTAATATTGTGTTTACAATGGATTTTTTTAAACACCGTTGAGAGAATCTTTTAATTTATATCTCACACATAGAAAACACAGTTTTAAATCAGAATACACTAACTAAAACTAAAAAAAGTACAATTTTATGTACTCAATTCAACCACAGACAAAATCAATTTTCTTCTTTTTTATAGGATAAATTTTTGTTTTTATTTAAAAACAAATCATAAATTAACGAGAATAGCAGGGATAAGTAAAAGGCTTTAAAATAATCAAAATCCAGCATTTAATACAAAAAGTGAATTAAGAATGATTTCTGTATTTAATTTGTGCCCATATTTTAATACAAAAATAGAGATCAAATTTAAAATACACCCGAAGGTACTTTCAGATAGAAAAAGTACTTACCCCAACTATTTCTTTTGTTGTTAAAGACACTGTTTTTAGTTTCATCGTGCCATCGCTGCCACCAGTCTGTAAGATCGTCTTGTGGGTGAATTAATAAGCTCTAATTAACCGGATTTACCGTTTTTATTATTTCTTTCAAAACACATCACTATATTAATAATTTCATTTACAATTAAGTTTCACAACGGAAACTACAAGCAGCTTCGTCCATCTTACGTTCGAGACTCTTCTTCTTCTCTCCTTCCCGCTCAAAGGCCAAAACAGTTCACAGCAGCGCCCTCTTTTTAGTCTATCGTGTGCTATGTGTCAAGCCTCCTAGTGTACTATGTGCCACGCCGTTACAAGAGAAATTAAAATCGGAAAATGTTAAAAAATGATTTTCCTGAACTGCGTTTTTTATTAGATTCGCATGTAAGCCGACCCTCTCTCACTATCACTTTAAAGAAGTTCCAAAAGTTATCTGCTTATACGTGGAAATGTATGGTAAACAAATTTTAATAGCATCACCAGCTTTAAAGTAGCTTAAAATTTTTAAACCAGCTTTAAAGTAGCTTTAATGCTTTAAATTTTCTCTATTAAGATCATGAACAGTAATTTTCCATTAATTTAATTCCATTTTGTTATATAATACCCCGACTAACTGCGACAACACTTTTTTTTTAAAAATGGAGACATGGGGATTTTTTTGTGATTTTTAGATTTATTTAGTATATTCTAAAGAAAAAATACTAAAATTGAAAACAGAAGAAAAAAATTATTATTATTAAAATGGGAAAAAACTGGAGAAAATGTACAAAAAATTACATAAATGGGACCCGTTCTGCACAAAACTTTTATGAACAAATTCTCAATTTTTCAATTTTGATGTGTTACTTTGTCTTTCATCTTTGAAATGACCTTCAGGATAAGAGATTTATTATTCTTTATAAAAACTAGAGCACTCTATCTTAGTGAGTGTATGAAATTGCTTAAAAAAACAGTAATTATTACGTAAACAGTAACAGTACATACGTAATATATATTGTAGTTTTACTTTTTCTCTTGCGTACATAATTATTCATTTTCTAATATAGTCAAAGTCCCGGTAACCTTGTGGTTAAAGTAACGGATTCGTGGCCGGTTTTTCATGCGTTTGAGTACCACTGAAGAACCCCCGTGCAGTAGAAAACGGTGCGCGTGAAATATGTCGATGCTCAAATGTCGTTGTGTGGTGTGGAAGTTAGGAGAGGAGGTGCCAGTTGAGGTGGTGATCATGGCTCAAAATTATAAAGTCCGTCACCAAAAACTCTCGAGTAGCTTGAATAGTGTGACGTAAGCATTTACTCACTCTATTATACACTGGTGTGCAGAAATTAAGGACGAGACGGTTTTTTCAATATAACTTTGTACAAAAGCTTTCCAAATCAACACATTTAATACCGTAAGATCCCCAATACGTAAGGACATGTGTAATGTAAGCAACACTTACTAAAAGAGAAATCAGAGAGATAAAAAGAAGCTTGATTGAAAAAGTAGCATGGAGCGCAATGCGACTGAAGGCCGAAACATCCCTGTGATGGGTGTCCAGCAAAAAACATCCGGTCTTTAGTAGGGGATATGATCTCCCCTGACTGCTAGGCAGGTTTCACAGCGTCTGCCCATGCTGAGAATGAGGGTGTCAATGAGTTGTTGAGGCATTGCTGCCCATTCGTCTTGCAGCGCCAATCGAAGCTCCTGAATCGTTACTGGTGGTAAGGTACGAGATGCCAAGCGTCTGCCTAGAAAATCCCATACATACTCGATGGGATTGAGATCCGGAGATCGTGCTGGCCGATCCATACGTTCAATATCCTCACTCTCTAAGAGCTGTTCGGCAGCTACTGTGCGATGACATGGTGCATTGGCGTCCATGAAAAGGAACTGCAGACCCATAGCGCCTCTAAAAAGACGCACATATGGAAGAAGAATCTCGTTACAATAACGGGTCCCGTTGCCTGAACCTGCGTCGAAGATGTGAAGGTCCGTACGACTACCAAGCATGATGCCTCCCCAAACGAGAACACCACGACCTCAATACCTGTCCCTTTCAATGATGTTCGAGGGATGATTGCGGCTTCCCCGCTCTCTCCAGATGAGTATGCGATGAGAATCGCTACTCAAACTGAATCTGCTCTCATCTGTAAAGAGTACTCGTCCCCATTCATTGTCTCTCCAATTCCGGTGTTCCCGGCACCACAGAGAACGCCTTCTCCAATGGGCAGGCGTTAAAGGTACACACCGTACAGGGCGCCGTGCAAACAGACCACCACCGTGCAGTCTTCTGGCCACGGTAAAACGCGATATCGGTCGTCCAGTCGCCCGTGTCGTGTGTCTAGCGATTTCTCTTGCTGTCTGCCGCCTGTTTCTTCTGGCCTGTAAGAGAATGTACTGGTCATCTGCGGGTGTGGTTTCTCGTGGGCGACCACTACTGAACCCCCGGGTAGCTGTTACTGTAGTTTGAAATTGTCTCCAAAGTCGTGAAACGATGCTGTGAGCAATTCCGAACTCTGCAGCCACACTTGTCACACTGCGGCCTTCCTCCAACTTCCCAATATTTCGACCTCGGGTAAAAGCATCCAGATGTCGTCTAACAGCTTGATTATTCGCCATTTCTCGCTGAGGCAGCAAGTCGGTGTGATTTTAACTGCTATACGGCGTGCAATCTCTTTGCCAGAAATACTGATCTTACACCGACAACATGCTTTATACTACTCAGACACTCCCCCATTACGTCTACCTGCATATCTGCGCATGTGCTACCGTACACCACCTTACTTAATCTCCTGATTGGTCTTTCTGTCCGCTCTGCCTCTTCGTTCAGATGATATGCTAATTTTTCGACTTCGTCCTTAATTTTTGCACACCAGTGTAGTCTAGAGATGGCAATCTGAGATCGAAAAATCGATTACTTGGACCAAAAAAATCGATTTTTTATTCCATATGTAGCACTGAATCGATATTTCATCCCAGAAAATCGACTCTCGATTTTTTCTGTTTTGATAAAAACCATAAAATTATTTGCAGTTAGTTTAATGCACCGGAATGTCAGGACTTAAACGTAGAATTTAAACATTATTTATCGCAGGCAGTTGTGCATCTGAATTATGATCTTATACTTTACTGCAAGGATAGAAAAACTCTATCATCACGTTCACTCAATAGCCATGATGTGTATCAATGTCGTGGGATCATTCCTTGTAAGCTCCCTTTTTCAATTGCCGGCAAAATCGCAAGTCATGGGCGGAACCGCTTGGATCCCAGCAGACTTGATAGACTGTTGTTTTTAAAAAGCCTAGATATTAAGCATTGGGAACTATAAGTTATATAAACTATTTTCTGAACTTTTTAATGTAGCAAATACATTTAGAAAACATAAATGTCTTCTTTTATACCTTATACTTTGATATGGTAATAAAATTAATTGTAATTGTCGAATTCCTTGAATTAAAAATTCCCTGATTTTACTGATAAGAGATCGTTTATATATATATATATATATATATATATATATATATATATATATATATATATATATATATATATATATATATATATATTATGGTATATTTCTTGTTTTTCATAAAATGGATTTATGTTTACATTGTAAATGCAGACCTGAAAAAAAATCGATTTTTTAGAAATAGATCTTTTAGACCTCGATTTTTTTGTGAATGGATTCATCAGGTTTCAATTCGAATCGATTTAAAAATCAATCTTTTTAGGAAAGAATCGCAATCCTTATTATAGTCAACTAAATGTAATGAGTATTCATTAACTCTCGTGCTTATGCTCACTCAATTTCAGATAATGCTTGTTCTTTCAATGTTGCTCATCAATTACTATTTCTTTAAGTGAAAATAAAGAAAAAGAATACCAAGAATGACATTCTAATGAAGTCCTTAGAAAATTTGTACTTTTGATTGAACTTTTCTTTACTTTCGAAAAGCCCTTTAAAACACTGATTAAAGGGCTTTCAGTTTGTGAAATGGATTTATTTATCTTTATTGAGTTCTGATTTTTAGAAGCAAACTTTTAAGATAAATTATTTATTCTAGAGAAATGTATGATTATTTACAGTACGTGAATCTTTTTGGAAATATTTAATAACTGTCAATAACAGTGTAAATTAGTTTAAAATTAATAATGCAACTATACGAATTGTCAAATAATTAATAAAATTCCCCCAGAACACAAAATTGAATTTAATCAGATATAATTTGGAATTAAAAAAATCTGCATATTTTCATTCAAGAGTATGGAAATATATTTAAACAACAAATGATTCTATGTAGTTTTTAATCGAAAAATGCACTTATAAAACAGAAAAAAAATAATTAATGTTTTTGTTGAACTTATATTTTGTTTGAAATAAAGGAAAAAGTCTGACTCACACACACACACATTATTTTAAATACTGGATTCTGAAACATAATTATATTTCAAACCCTTTTTTTTTTGCTTTTGGGCAGATTGCTCAAACACTAAATTCTAGTTGAAAAAGTTGTAAAAAAAATTAACTATTAAGTATATATTAAAGAAAACCAACTGTGTTACATTACTTATGGAAATCACTCAAAGTGTGTATTTATTACTCATCTTAATCGTTGGTGCGATGTAGTAGTTTGGAGAAGGGGCTGTCAGATCAGATGCTGTCTTTTTTACTTGAACGTGGCTCAAAATTATTAGATCCATCGCCATTAGTTCTAGCATTAAACGCTCTATAAACACTCTCTCGTTCATTACTCACCCTAAAATTTCAAAAATAAAAATAATATTTATTTCTTTCAGTGCCGTCCATCTGGTCTAGTGGTCAGTGACGCCTAGGGTCTGCGTTCGAACTCCAGAGAAGGCATGGATGTTTGTAAACTTATAGTGCCTTTGAGGCATGAGGGTACTCTAAATAGTCGTCGAGCCGCGAGTCTTTTCGTGAGGCTGATGGAAGGGGTGGAAAGGTGAGAGGCCCCTGATCACCTACAGGGTGTTCCCCTCAAAATTGGATTGGAAATGAGCCTCTGTATGATGCTCAAAGCTACGGCTAACAACAGGCGTTCATCTAACCCAGACATTCCCAAAGTGGTCTATATCGACCCCAAGGAGTCTACGCCAGCGGAAGAACAAATTGGGGATCCTGTAAATGGGGAGTCTACGATAGGGGCTCTCATTTAATCTGAGTGTTGTTGTTGGGTGGGAAAATTTGAGTTTCCACCCCTTTCAATATGAAAAATGTAGCTGTCCATTCTGACTACTTGCATCGATGATTTATCCCATTCCACAGTTTATCTCCAGTATTTAGTCTATCCTAAACATCGTTGTCTGCTCGTATTTAGGATTTTTTTTGTACTCGCTTTTATTTAATCAGCTAAACATCAAAGATATTGGTAATAGTATCAAGACGTGTTCACTATGACCCAAGTATGAAATGGAGGTAACTTTACACGCAGAAAAAAACGGGAACAGAGCAGCGGCTAATGAAAATTTAACACGGATGAATCAAATATACGTCAATGGCGTAAGCAAAATGATATAAATTTGTGCTTATAAATGTTCAACAGTCTTTAATAATTCTTTTACGTTTTTCTACAATGCATTCTTTTAAAAAAGATGTTGCATAACAAATGCATTGGATGGCAAAGAAAACGTTACCGAGTAGGAAAATGGAGACGCCGGCACCAATTCCGAAGTCAGCTGTCGCATAGAAAGTGACGAATCATTTTCGAAACATGATACGGACGGTTGGAGTTATTATAGATTCATGTATGTATTTGTTCTAATACTGGTAAATTAAATTATTTATTATCTTCTTATTATTTCTCCTCAATTTTTTTTAAATTTCTTAAATATCGAATATCGCGCTACGAGTCTTTTTACTAATTTATTATTATTTATTCTTAAAAATGTGTCGAGAATTAGGGTGCATCTTAGAATCAATGACAACGTTTTTTTTTTTTTTTTGCAAAAACATTTTGAGAATTTTGGATGCTGATTAGATTCGAGTAAATACTGTAAAAGCCCAAATTTGATTAAGACAAGGGCCATCATTTCTGCTTTTCCTGTCAGAGTTAAGCTAAAGGAGTATAATATTGGATCTCACACGATTTTTTCCAATATATCCTTGTTACAGACAATATGGCAGGAACACGATGTTTTAACCAACGCTAACAACATTTAATGGCCTCTCTACATAATTGAAATTACATTTGAGAAAGAATACTTCGACTATGGTAATACCTCAGAAAGCAATCAATCCATATGATCACACTGAAAATAAATAAATGTCATATTGAAAGATGAACTTATTGGAATAAATACTAACGGACATATCTTTAAAGTACAGTTTAGAAACAGATATCAGCAATTTTGTTTTTCAAAGGATGTATCTGTTATTTATCCCGAATTATGGAGTATCCTGAGAAGGTTCTTCTTTGTGCTTTTCCTTGAGAAAAAAAGTTTCAGCAATTTCCAATCTCAAAAAGATTGAACACTAACCGATGCGGTTTAGGTCTAAACCTAACAAAATTGATGCAAAGTGTAGAAAATTTGTTATTAAAACATCAGATTAAAAACATTTTATACAGCAGATATTTTATGTGTTAGTTAAATTTTAATTTATTTAATAAACATTTCTGTGATTTTTTCCCCACTACAATTCCCTACAGTAAGAAATTTAAATCAAAATTCCCTACAGTAACAAATTTAAACTATGTACCAGCTGTCAAAAACACATTTGAGTACCTAAATTTACAAAAGTTTTAATATCAGATAAGCAGGCATCTACCCAAAGCCAGAAAACCTGGTAAGGGATCCATGAGAGAAAAAAGTTTGAGAACCTCTGATCCACAGCCTTTTGCCACGATGATGTTCTTTGGCTTCGATTTGACACCACCAAACAGGTGGCATTAGCAACAACAACGCCCTTTTCAGTATTAATAAATAATTTTTATTCAGTTAAGTTTTCCTAGATTACTAATTAATATATATATATATATATATATATATATATATATATATATATATATATATATTAGTAATTTATGAATTATATGTTCTATAAGTTGCTATATAAATCTAAAGAAGCAAAGCAAATACAGAAGTATTACCAGATAGTACAGGTAAAAAATAAGATTGCATCAGTAGTACCATAGCAAACTCTTAGCTCTTAGAACTAAGATTGCAGATTTAAACATCGTTTTAAAAGTCATTCAACCTTCACCAGTAATTTGCTTGTATTACTGTGATGTAGAGAAAATAAATGAGTAAGTATATTTATTCATTAAGGTATCCGAACACGTTGAAAATGATCAAATTCTGACAAGACAGATATTTTTGTTTTCTACTTTATTTAATACATCTATATTTTGGCTTTACAAAACATACTTTGTTTTGATTCTATGCTTCTTAGAGGCCAAGTTACAATCAATTTTATTAAGTTAGAAAAACCGGAAGTGGGTCTTTGATCTACTAGAAGTGGGCATTTAAATTGTTCGAAATCTATCATGGCGAGTCTGATCACACGAAATATTGCAAATGTATTTCTATAAAACTTTTTGCAACTGATATTTATGCTATTTTCTAGAGCATTTACTAAAATATTTCTCATAGTATGAATATTATTTAAGTTAGGGCATGTTATTTAAATAATGGTCTCATAAAGAATGTGATTTTTCTTATAATGTTTACTCAATCAACTCTAAAATTTTCAAATTTTAATAAAACATTAAAATTTTAGTACATTCTCTAGGTAAATACATCTAGATTGTTTTGGTAATATTTTTACTAATATAAGTTTATTACTTTTTTCTTTAATTGCTTTGAAGTTTTACAAAAATGTTGCTACCATATCACTTATAATTGTGATTTCTGTGAAATTTAGGCAATTTATCTTAAATATTGTTAGTTAAATATTAGTATTTATTGGTATTGAGTCCTAAAAAAGCCTTTATAATGTTTAAATATGTTGTTTTGCTAAAAAGTGCTCCGAACGTGTTCGGATACCTTAATACTAAGAATAATAATCATAACATTAGAAGAATACTAAATATATTGAAACTAAGTTACCGATGCTGATATACGAAGTAAAATTATTACGGATAAATTAATTCAAATCTACTTTTGTCACGATATATATTAAATATATTTACATATATATACTATATACTATATATATATATATATATATATATATATATATATATATATGTTACGTCGTTGGCCGGTGTTGGTGTGTTTGGATATCAGGTCTCAGGAAAAACATCTTCAGAAATAGTGTTCATCTTGTTTAATTACACACACATAACGTAAAAAATCAATCATTATATATTTTTATATTTCACATCTATTTGGTAAGAACACGAAAACAGACCCATATAACAGAAGATACAAGCAGCAGCAACCTTTCATATGACGAACACAAAGACAAAAAGGGTGATCACAAAAGATTTTGTTTTTTATATCCGGCAGTGAAGACCACGTGACTATTTTGTAATAACAGCTACGATTGACTAAAATGGGCAGGACAGGGATTTCTGATACTAATTGATTGCGATTAAGATTAGGACGTTAGTTTTAAACCAAAAATTTAAAGCTTGTTTAAATATTATTAAAAGAGTTAATTAAGAGATATAAATATTAAATATTATTAAAAGAGTTAATTATTACATATTTGTATGTATGTATATATATATATATATTTTAAATATGTTAGTGGTTAGTTTAATTACAAAATAACTGTCCAGATGGTGGCACGATTTTTCCTTCTTGTGTTGATGTTCCAATCTTTTACGTCATTTCATGTGGGATCTAAAGATAGAAGGTTGATTTTTCGATTTCCAGAGTTTTTATCTTACATGTAAGTTTCTTTTTATCCAATTTTTTTTCCATAAACAATTATTTTATTATTCCTCTCCTTGAGAGATAAATTTTATTGTTCTCTTCTCCTAATTTCATTTTACTATATTGTCAGGTTCATCATCCACGTGTTAGAAATAGGCTTAACTTTTCAACAGGGCTCTATTTTTTCCCCTATTACGTCTAAAATTTCTGCTGTACGTTAAAGGTTGAATCCATAAAGCATTGCTAACCCTAAATCGCTGGCCTAATTCAGCGACAGCTTTAGAAATCAGAATAGGTCTACAGTTTATTCCATAGACTTTTTTGAATCTATATTTGTTGTGTCTTGTGAATTCCAATTTCTTCCTCCTTTAGCACTGTAGGTTCTAGAACTTCTTCACTTTTATTTTATTTTACTATATACATATATATATATATATATGTATGTATATATATATATATATATAATATTTATGATTATGTATATGCTTTTAACATACAATTAATATCACCACGATAGGTAGTTAACTTGCCGCTAAGTAAAGCTATATTTATATTAATAGTTAATTCATAGGAAACATTGTATATAAACTTAAACATTTTAAATTTTTATTGAATTTATTAAAACAGAGTCTATTTTGAAAGCTATTTTTTAGTGAACAAATATTTATTTTTTATTCATATACCCATCTGTGTATTTTTTCGATTATAGGTTGAAAAGAATTCTTTTAAATAATTTAAACAATAAAATTACTTGAAAAATACAATGTATTGTTCAAATCTATATAGAATATATACACGAAATACATGAAACTTCTATAACAAAACAGAAACATCTTACAAACTCCCGTTTAAAAGTATTCAAGCAAATATTCTTATAGTCTTTATTTTCAATCTTGTCTAGACCCACAAATATTTGCATGAAATTTCTAAACTTTTGTTTAAAAATCAGAGGAGAAAATAAACTTCCGTGCGTTCTTACAATATTTAAATAGAATTATAAATCATAACGTATATATTATATTGTATATACGTTGCAGAGAGGGAAATGTTTCAAAGATCTTTCTGCTACATTTTTTCATCATTTTACATCATCTTCTAAAATATGTATGAATATTTTATAAACATAATATTTTGTGATATACAACTTAAAGTACAGATATATTTGCTTGTAGAAGGCAATTTCAGCATTCAATTGCTTATTTGCCTTCTACAGGAAAAATATTCGCATATGCACCAAATTTGCAAAATGCGCATAGTTTTAGCATCGCCTAATTTTCTCGTATAAAACATTTTAATTTTAAAATAAAGTTGTTCTAAGGGCCTTATATAATTTTTGAGGTTTTCGAACACATTATTATGGATACATTTTGAATTAAATTTTCATTTCCAATTTTTGGTCTTATTTTTAAGAAAGTAGAGATATTTGTCTATATTCTAAAAAAAAGTTTTTTCACCTACCACGAATAGAAATAGAAAAGTAAAAAATAAAGGATAAAAACTGGAAAAACAAAAATTTTTAATACCAGAAAATCAAAGGTTGTACAAATTTATTCTGTGGTTGAATACTAAGAAAAAAAAACATGTAGATGGAGAATTTTTTTATATACGGTGCAATACGCTAATGCGAAAACGCTTAAGACGAAACATCGGTTAACAGGAAATACTACAACGTTCCCGACAAATTACTATGTATTTTCATGCATTTTTTCGCTTAACACGAAACTTAAATCGCTTAAACACGAAAACACTTTTTTCTGGGACAGGGAGGATATTGAAACTAAGATGACACTTAATGAAATGTATCAGAAAATTTCTTTATTATTGGACTGTCGTACTGTATCGTTGGAAGAATTCGTTGTAGTAAATAATGATAATCTGCATACAGCCCCAATTATGGCAAAGCATTTTGGAGTTTGTTCAAAACTCAAAAAAATATCATTAATACATATTTCGACGACGAAAATGAAATGAATAATGCATCTCTTGTTCCCACATCATCTTAAATGAGAAACACTATGAAAAATATGCGCAGTTATTTAGACGCACATTTCAATCGTGAATTGAATGAAAAAAAGGGATGACATCGAACAGTTTGTTGACTATTTGATGCTGGAAAAGACAATGCAAAAATTATATCATATTATTTTCTAAAAACTAAATAAATAACTTGAAAATTTTGTAATAAGTGTACTTACATTTGTGCTTCATTGATTTTTAGTAAATACATGCACATATACTATACTATTAAATACATGCACATCTATGTAAACAAAATGTACTCTAATAAACTTAATTTTGTTGAATATAATATTATTATCATTCTTTTTTTTACAATATTCTTTAGCATAAAATTCTTTTAATATAAAAAAAAAATATTTCGGTCCCTTCTCTCTCTCTCTCTCAATTTCGTATTCAGCGATTTTCACTGTATGTTCTAGTGGTATTTTCCCTGTAGTTTTTTATTCAGTTTTTGTGCGAATACAATTATTAAACATATAAATACTTTAAATTAAAATATGATTTTAAAAAAAAATTCTTCAAACTTTAAGCATGACAACTCAATGATGAGATTCTTTTCAATTTTTATCAATTTACTGCATATATTGCTTTCTACTGCTTTCTCGAAAAACATTTTCTTAGTATAATTTTCTAAGACACTGAAGTGCCACTGAATTAGGGATGCCTGCCTAAAAATGAGCTGGGTCTCCTCTGGCTGCTACACTACGAGGAATAGATTCAACAAGTTTCTGGAAACGTTCCACGGGAATGACTTGCCAAATATTGGCTAAAACTATCCATAATTCAGTAAGGTCCGTTGATGATGTGTGATGGCCTTTCACGCCTTGTTCTAAAACTTTCCAAAGATGTTTAATAGGATTTAAGTCTGGGCTTCTAGGTGGCCAATTTATGACAGAAAAGTCAGAGAAATGCTCATCCAACCATCCAGTTGGCAACCGGCACTTCTGAGAGGTACAAAAGTCTTGCTAAAAAACTCCATTACTGTGCGGCATTAACTGATGGAGGTGATCACCTAGCAACTCTACGTGCCGAATTGCTTTGAGGGAGGTTGGTACACGTACCAAAGATCCCAAATAGTTTTACGAAAAGACACCCCAGGCCATGATTGAGCCACCATGCATTTATACAGTTTTAACCTGGCATGCAGGATCCACAGATTCATGAGCCTGACGCCATATTCTCAGTCTTCCGTCGGCGATAAGTAATTGTAATCGAGACTCATCATTCCTTGCTACTCGTTTCCAGTCCTCTATACTCCAGTCGCTGTGTTCTTTTGCCCAAGCAAGACGTGCAACCCGATGGCGAGCATTGAGCCATGGTACTCTCGTAGGTCGACGGCTCCCGAAACCCGTGTGGTAAAGCGAGCGTTACACAGTCCGTTTACTGACTGTACGACTGGCACTGGCATTCAACTGGGTGGTTATTTGAGTTAATGTTTGGCTTCGTTCAATACGTCTAAGCCGTCTCTCACCATGCACTGTTAAGGCAAACTGTCCTTTGCAGTTTCCCCGATCGCTAGTTTTTAGTCCACCATCTATGTATTCTTGGTTTACCCTTGACACTGCCCACGTTGAAAATCCGAGATCTCTGACGATTGCGGAAATTGAATGGCCCATGCGTCACGCACTTACGATTTGTCGGCGATCGAAGGCGTCTAAATCAGGTAGTTAATCCATACTGCCATTTCCAACAGCTAATTCAGAACAACCACAGTACGCGCTACATATGCAATTACCACAGCGCCCTAGATTACGCATAAATGATGCGCAGTGCTGCACAATTTGCACAGTCCTTGCTATCCCTAATTCAGTTGCACTTCAGTATGTATAACATCTTTAAAAACAACTTAGCAAAAATCAAGATCAATCAAGTAGCGCTTATTTCTTAGAACTCCATATAAATATTTTCCTGCTTATATTAGAAATCCAGGACAAAGTGTGAAATTAATTTTAAATATAAAAGGTTTCCTGAAAATTGCATTGTTTTTCCTTGAAATCTGTGAAAATAATTCTAAATATTCTAAAGTAATTTACCTTTTTTGGTTAAATTACAAAGAAAAAAATTGAAAAATTACCGTCATTAAATTCTTAGAATATAGTTTTAAACGATATATGTTGAAAATATTGTTAAGTAGTTTTAAATATAGTTTTTGAAAAAAAGTACTTCAAACGCTTTTAAATACCTCAAGTAAAATTCATATAGATATTAGTTATTTTCTTATAAGTCTATTCATTTATAACCTTAAATCTTATATAAATACGAAAACAATAAAGTTACTGAAAAAGAGCAAACATAAAGAGATTTCCATTGGATACATGAGCTTACTAGAACTCACATCTGCTCTCGATAAAGACAAATATTATTATTTTTCACAAATTAACTTTCTTCCTGGCGGTCTAAAAATTGCCTGAATAGTTTTAATTTTACTTTTTTTAAAAATTATTTTCTATGTTAGTATTTCATGATCTTCCAGATTATTTTAATTTCAGTTATTACTTTATTTAAATAAATGTCTGATTTGACAATGTTCGCAGGATGTGCGTTTGAGTTAAATTAACTGCATTTCCTGATGGATTGTTGTGTAGTATCAAATACACCGACAAAATAGAATTTTAAAGCCTTTCGAATTTGATACTTAAAATAAAATTTTTGTGTTATCTGTTTTTGTTATTTTTGTGTCTGCTTTCATCAGTAATGAGCTTAATTTTTTAAAAAATATATAATAACAATAAAAAAAATTCTTAAAACTGTTATTAGATTAAGTTATTGAAATATTTTATTCAAATCACAAGTGTTTTTTCAGCACCGCTTAATGCAAATTGTAATTTATAGATTTACTGGAGTTAAAAAGTACATGAACAAATTGGTCAAAATTCTAAGAAGTACATGCAAAAGCGAGATCATTATTTTTGTCTTGTAAACATGAAACCATTTCGACTTTTTTCTTGGATCCAAGCAAGTCTTTATTGTAATAAACTTATCTTCACACTGCATTTTTTACGCATTCTATTATTCACACACATTTCATTCTGTACAAAATCTTAAAAAACCATTGAAACCGCAGAAGAGTTTACTATATTCCTTAGTTTATTTCTGTTAAGAGGAAAAATGCACAGAATTTTGTTTGAAAAAACCTTTGTAGTTTCTGGGATTTATATTTTAATCATAAAGTAGCGTTTCTCAAACTGTAGGTCACGTCCCCATAAGGGGAAGTGATAACCCTACGAGGGGGGCGTGAGCATATTGGGAAGTTGACAATAAAAGTTTTTTTTAAAAAATTAACTATTTTTTTTACTCAAAATAAACAAATAAAATATGTTCTGACATAATAAAAAATAAAATACACATTTACAATGATATAATACACTTATAAATACATTAGTACTGTGTAATATATTTTATAATTAATTTAAGAACTACACTGGTGTGCAAAAATTAAGGACGAAGTCGAAAAATTAGCATATCAGCTGAACGAAGAGGCAGAGCGGACAGAAAGACCAATCAGGAGATTAAGTAAGGTGATGTACGGTAGCACATGCGCAGATATGCAGGTAGACGTAATGGGGGAGTGTCTGATTAGTATAAAGTATGTTGTCGGTGTAAGATCAGTATTTCTGGCAAAGAGATTGCACGCCGTATAGCAGTTAAAATCACACCGAGTTGCTGCCTCAGCGAGAAATGGCGAATAATCAATCTGTTAGACGACATCTGGATGCTTTTACCCGAGGTCGAATCATTGGGAAGTTGGAGGAAGACCGCAGTGTGACAAGTGTGGCTGCAGAGTTCGGAATTGCACACAGCATCGTTTCACGACTTTGGAGACAATTTCAAACTACAGGAACAGCTATCCGGGGGTTCAGTAGTGGTCGTCCACGAGGAACAACACTCGCAGATGACTGGTACATTGTCTTACAGACCAGAAGAAACAGGCGGCAGACAGCGGGAGAAATCGCTAGACACACGACACAGGCGACTGGACGACCGATATCGCGTTTTACCGTGGCCAGAAGACTGCACGGTGGTGGTGTGTTTACACGATGCCCTGTACGGGGTGTACCTTTAACGCCTGCCCATCGGAGAAGGCGTTCTCTGTGGTGCCGGGAACACCGGAATTGGAAAGACAATGAATGGGGACGAGTACTCTTTACAGATGAAAGCAGATTCACTTTGAGTAGCGATTCTCATCGCATACTCATCTGGCGAGAACGGGGAAGCCGCAATCATCCCTCGAACATCATTGAAAGGGACAGGTATGGAGGTCGCGGTGTTCTCGTTTGGGGAGGCATCATGCTTGGTAGTCGTACAGACCTTCACATCTTCGACGCAGGTTCAGTCAACGGGACCCGTTATTGTAACGAGATTCTTCTTCCATATGTGCGTCTTTTTAGAGGCGCTATGGGTCTGCAGTTCCTTTTCATGGACGACAATGCACCATGTCATCGCACAGTAGCTGCCGAACAGCTCTTAGAGAGTGAGGATATTGATCGTATGGATTGGCCGGCACGATCTCCGGATCTCAATCCCATACATGTATGGCATTTTCTAAGCAGACGCTTGGCAGCTCGTACCTTACCACCAGTAACGATTCGGGAGCTTCGATTGGCGCTGCAAGACGAATGGGCAGCAATGCCTCGACAACTCATTGACACCCTCATTCTCAGCATGGGCAGACGCTGTGAAACCTGCCTAGCAGTCAGGGGAGATCATATCCCCTACTAAAGACCGGATGTTTCTTGCTGGACACCCATCACAGGGATGTTTCGGCCTTCAATCGCATTGCGCTCCATGCTACTTTTTCAATCAAGCTTCTTTTTATCCCTCTGATTTCTCTTTTAGTAAGTGTTGCTTACATTCCACATGTCCTTACGTATTGGGATGTTACGGTATTAAATGTGTTGATTTGGAAAGCTTTTGTACAAAGTTATATTGAAAAAACCGTCTCGTCCTTAATTTTTGCCCACCAGTGTATGTTAAGAATACTAAGTTAAGATCAAGTTCAATAATTATCAGTGACCCCAAGGTCTTGCCATATACACAGTTGCATTCAAAAATTAGCACGATAATTTCTACGGTTTATAATTAGTTCCTTAATTGAAGGTTAAAAATTGCGTGATTCGCTCCCCAATCCTACCGTTTTTAACACGTAATGGAGCGCATGTGCTGTATTGGGAATAAATAAGAAAAGCCTCTGAAATAAATAAATCTGTCACAAGCCTTGTCAAGGTCCTTTTATTGCGCTCCAGAGCCTTCCTGAATAGTTTTATGGATGGCAATGCACAGAAAAGATCATACTTCGGAAAGACGTATATATACGTCCTTCTGGGGCAATTAACGCACTGGCTGAGTGCGAGATGTTTATATAAGTCGGTGGCACTCAAGAGGTTGTAATCTGATTGTTGTGCTTTAGAGTCAATGTATACTATTATTGAATTGAACAAATTATTATTGTATGGAGGGGGGTTGCGATGAAAATTATGGTTGATTATTAGGTCGGAAATATTGAAAGTTTGAAAATCACTTTCATCAAGCAATATTTATATAAAATCAAATCGAAAGACCAGTTATTTAAATTAGAACGCAAAAAAAAAGAAAAGATTAAAAAAAATGCAGTATTATCACCGAATTGGAGATATTAGTTCAGCCATTTTATTCGCAAGAAGAATCTATGTTTTGAAGTACTACACACACATATATATATACCAAATATATTTCATACTGTTTTATAGATCATTATGTTATTTTTTACTCTAAAAAAAAGTACATTTTTTTTTTACCACTTCATTTTTTCTTCCATTTTTTATATCCAATAAAACTACACAATTGATAAGCTGAACGAAAAATGTGAGAAGCACATATATACAAAATTAAAGCCCTTCTAAAACAAAAAAAGAGACGATTCAACATCTCAGAAAACGATTCTTACTTTGGATCATCATCATCAAGTACAACTCCAAGAACACATTCCTCAGTAAATGACCTGCCAATAAATACTGAAACAAACGGTAAATGCTGCAATCTTTGAACGTAGACGAGTGTCCTGGAAGCAAGGATATCAAGGATAATTTAGGAAAGGGCCTGTCATTTGCAGGAACAATAATAAAGTTTCTTATTTACAGGCAGATTATCAGGAATCGCTTCGAAATAGTGAAGCACTCGAATGGAAAATCTGTGTTCGCTTGTAATAGTAAATTTTGATTCATGAAATAAAAATCTAAGATAAAATTTCTTTATTACATCGCTTTTTTTCAATATTTAACGTACCTTTAAAAATTTATTTTGTGCTTAGTAAAGTTTAAAAAATGGGACTCTTCCAAAAAAGGGAAAAAATTTGGTCCTGGAAAAATGATACATGGACATCTTAAATATTTTATGTACTTCTCATTTCCATTTGAATTAACCCTTTAACTGTTAAGTTATTTTGATGATATGGGTATATCAATTGTCAAAAAAATTTTATTGCAAAAATCCAATGTTTAGAACAAAATAAAAAAAATCGAAGTTAAGACTTGATGGTTTGAATTAGATGTATAAATTTTTAAGGTATGGAAGCAACTGCTTATTCGTTTGAGATGGGTCAATTACGGCGCGGCTTGTCAGTGGTTAAGGTATCCGACTACTAGCGAAAACTTTTTTAAAAAAAATATGGGGATTTTTTGAGATTTTTAGATTTATTTAGTATATTTTAAGGAAAATGCTAAAATTGAAAACAGAAAAAAAAATTATTATTAATAAAATGGGGAAAAAACTGGTGAAAATGTACAAAAAACTACACAAATGACTCTGTACAAAAATTTTAAAAACGAATTCTTAATTTTTCAATTTTGATGTGTTACTTTGTTATTCATGTTTTAAATGACCTTCCGGATAAGAGATATTTTAATTTTTTCTAATACTAGAGCATTTTATCTTAGTGATTGTACGAAATTGCTAAAAAAACAGTGATTATATTCACAAAAAGGATTGTAAATTTCGAAGTAAAACAATAATTGATAAATCTGAAGGTCAAAATTCTTCTACTGTTAGGCAGAACATACACAAAAATTTCAGCAAATTATTTCAAAAACTTTTTGAGCAATCGCTGTCCCCGTTTTTGCTTTTTAAAAAACACTCATTTCGAGTAAAACGCATTTTAAAGTTTGTTATCTTGTGTAAAGTTATGGCATCTGCTTTTACTAAAACACTTGTAGTTTTTGTTGTTGTGAATGGAAAACAAAACACTTGGTATTTTTATTAAGCTTATAAACTGGTCTATAAAATAAAATTTAAAAAAATTGTCAATTTCTGAAAAAAATTCTGATTTTAGGGAAGTCGGATACCTTAAGTTCACTTCTAGTGGAGCATTTTCTAAAAATGAGATAAATAAAAATGAATACCTATTAGTAATTCAGTAAATCAATTTTGTGTTGTTTTGTGAGATCAAACGAACTTTTACTGATAAAGATTCAGGTTTGACTAAGAGAAGAATCAGAAATAAATTTATCACGATACGTATCCAGGTATAAAAAGATGCACTCAAAATAAAACTTACCCGTATAACACTCGGGTATGACATTCTGGAGAACAAGTGCCGACTGTCATGCCCGAGATTATCTCGGGCATGACAGATAAAATGTTAATCTAATTTACCGTACAAGCAATGCATTCCTTATATATTGTCATCTATATTTTAATAATGGATTTTTATATTTGAGGAAGTAAGGAAGGAATCTGTATAAATTTGAATTGTAAAAATATTGTATAAAAAAGATCATATTTTTTAAAATAGCATTAAAACATGATAACTTTTTTCTTTAAAAATATTCTAAATAGGAAATCAGTTTTTTAGCATTAGTGAAAGAAACTCTACCTCTATTTTACACTTTTGTTCTTTGAATTAAATATAATTTTTAAAACCGGACGTGGAATTCCCGCAGGTTTCAATTAATTATTCTTAAAGTATCCAGACTCCATGCGACATACGAGAAATCGGGTTAAAAATTTAATCAATACTTTATTTCCAAAACATCTTTACAATTTTCAACTTATAAAGAATATCAAATGCAAGCCTCTACTTGGGTTTATTAATTTTGTAAATTAAACTCTTTCATATATAAATGGCGCTGCAAGTCAGCTAAGAGTATATATACTTTGTTTGGCTTGTAGAGGTAGTTTTTTTGTTTGTTTGTTTACGTAATGTTCTTTGTGTGTGATGTCTTCTACAGGTTTTGTCCAATAAACAAAATTAACTAAAAGATGGACTTGGACTAATTACTGGAAAACATAAAATCATTGGATATGATCGCCTAACTGATCCATGGAAATTAGGATTTAAGGAAAACAACATTAATTATAATAAAATAAATAGAAAGTTAAAAGATTCACAGATTCCAACTATTACTAGTTTAAACCTAAATCAAATTAATTAGTACAGCAGCGTCCCGAAAACTCAACCTAAGTGAACCGAAGGGTGGCGAAGTTTGTGAAAATGCCGGGTTATCGAGGAGGGGATTGAAGGAAAGTAAGTATGAGTGTTTCCTTAGAAAATAGTGAACTGCACTTATGCTGTTGTTGTTTCTTATCCCAGATGGTGCAGCTCTGCTACACTATCTCCATAAAACCAAAAATCTCCAAGAAATCCAGAAATAAAACAGGATTTCTTAAAACCTCGTCGAAAGTATAACTCAAACAGTTAAGAATATGATTGGGGGAGGCCTGGTCAGCCTCGCACCTATGACACTCTGGAAATACTTTCCGACCCTGTTCCCTGTTCTGCTGATCCCTAGAAATATTAAGTTGGTGACACCAACGAGGTCTTTTCCCAGAATACCAAGGATGAGCAGGGGGTATTCCCCAAAGTTCATTTAATTCTATTCTTTTAATGGAGGAGAGTTCAGCAAAAGTTAGACCAGTGTCATCCCGCAAGGAGTCAACAATGGCAGACTTGGCCACACTATCGGCTATCTCGTTACCATTCAATCCAATATGAGAGTGAACCCATTGAAAGTATATAGAATATCTAGAAAAAAGTCGAACCACAGTATCCAGAATCTTAAAGGCCGTATCACACGTACACGTTTCAAGCAATTTTTCATCCATATCGTGCAAATTTTACTCAGTTGCCATAGCAATCGCTTTAGAACAATTTTTTTGCTAACGAACTCAAAAAGTTGTTCCAAATAAAAATTACTTGAAATTCCAGCCAATGGGGTTCTTCGGCGCCCTACGTCATAAACAAGATGGCGGCTTCGGTTTCGTCTAACACTTCAGATATGCCGTATAATATTTTAAAGGTGTATAATATTTTAACGGCGTATAATATTTTAAATAGAACGGTACTCTATTTCTCTGTTTACACCCATCAACAAAAGCGCGGCGAAATGAAAGAAATAATTTTGGATGTTCGTTTTCCGAAGCAGAAAAATCGGCGAGTAATTTTTCAATGTGGAGATAGAGCGCCACTGACGTCAGAGCATGACATTTTTTTTACGGCAACTCTTTCCCTCAGTTTCGGCCAAAAATTGGACGAAAAAATTGCATGTAAAATATACGTGTGATACGGCCTTTAGACTTGTCGTATTCCCAGCAGTTGTCCAACGAGAAAGGTGCTGTATAGAAGCACGACTGTCAGTTAAAATCGAAATGCTCCTGAAGACTAGGTCAGAAGCAGCTTCAATAAATTGCAATAAGTTCAGCCTTAAAAATAGATCAGTAGTTATTATTCCAAATCTTGATGCCAAATGTACCATCAGGGGTCTCAATGCACACGCCGCTTACAGAAATACCACTTATATTCTTCACTTGTATGTATTGTTTGCATGATAATATAACAGCATGATAATATACACCCCATAAAAATAATTTATGAAGGTTCAAAACTGTCAATAGCGAAAAATAAATACCTGAAAAAAATAATTTTAAGTTTATCCAAATCATAACCGTGTATATTTCTTAGAAATAATCATCAATATTGCTATTCTTTTGAGGCGAATGTAAAGAATGTAATCTAACTTACTATTTAACTTTCGAAACTTAAACATCAAATATATTGCGTTTAAAGTTACAGCGAACTGAATGAATTTCTAAATTAATTAATGCTTTAATATTTACATATACTATTCTTCTTTTACGTCTGCTAGGATTTTATAGCATTTGACAAAAGGAGATATATTGAAGTAATGAATATAGCTTTGAACACAGTGTTATAGAATGTGAGATAATTTTAGTCAAGGGGACTATTCACTTTACTTCATAACTAACATATTACAAAAATTTGAGGTTTTCAGTGATTCTGTAAGATATTTATTTTCTTAACTGCAGTATATTTTTAAGAAATGGTATTTTATAATTTAAGATTCTTACACACGAAATATTTCAGTCAATTAGTTCAATTACCTATTTTCCAATTCAATTAAAAATTTTAATGAAGTTTTAGAGTGAAAACATTAATTTTGGAAATCGTCATTTCAGCAAAGCAATCGATGCTATTCATTAGTTATGAATTCTAAAAATTTAAGAATCTGTGTATGAAAAAAGAAGCTTTATTGAAATTACAAATAAATTTCGGGTTTCCCACAGATTATATTTCTTTTTTTAACAATGCTTAGAAAATACCTACTACAAATCGCTTGAAATTACAATGAACAAATGAAAATGATCCAAATATTCTAATCTTGTATTCTAGCTTTATCTGAAGAATAAAAACTTTTCCAAGAATCAAAATCAAAAAGTTATTTGTTTTTTATTATTATTTTGATGCGTTTCAGATAGTATGAGAAAAAATACCCAGTATAATATTTAAAATAATGATATTAAAAGAGAACACGAAATTTGTCTGTGACTATCAATGTATGTTAACGAGAACTAAAACTCATATGTAAAAAGTACATACCTAATATATTGTTGCAAATATTGTGTAATTAATGCTTTAAATAGTGTAAATAATTTAAATCTGAATTAGTTAATATTATTTTTATACCATTTATTTTATGATACAAAATGTAATATTCACAAGCAACACCGCCCCTTACATCACAATGGCGTTTCAATGCAAACATGGCAAAATATTGCAAATACAGCCAAGTTGGCATCCTTTTTGGCGACTTTTCAACCATAAGGATACTTTGCGAAGTTACTGGAAAAGTCTGTAACGTGTTATGACCTATGATATAAGTGAATTTTTTGAGATAGTACTGAATGGTAGACGCGCGGACTATATAAAGAGACGTCGCTTACTGAAACTGAGTTGGAATTACTTCAGATGTTAAAGACATTTGCCTAGGAGTGAGTGATTGCTTGCGGATAAGCTTTATCATTACGAACTTGTATTTTTAGACACTGATAGTTGTGTCTGCGTGATGTAGAAAGCATGAGAGCCTTCAAGAATTGATTGTGTGAATTATACTGCTGTATCCTGTATTTTAAGGATTGTTTTTAAACAACACAGCTCATAACTGTTGTTGAACTTTTTTTTGTTTTTTCGGTCTGTTTGCGGAAAATACACGAACCCAATCTACACAATAATATTTTCCTTTAGATCGGCTAGGTGGCGTGGTTGGTTTGTCGCTGGCCTTCTGTACCCGTTGCGGGTTCGACCCCGGCCTTATATGGCATGTAAAAGATCCTTAGAGTGTCTGTTTGGCTCGAACGCTCTCGGCAAAATTAAATCCTGGTACAGGCTCGCATCGTCAGAGCTTGGGTGCCTCCCTTTAGAGGGGAAACTGGGCGTCAAAATTACTTGCGGCGATTGGTATCCGCCTAAAGAGCGCCGCACTGAAAAGTGATACCAGCTTCCGGAGGATGTACTAGGTCCGCAATGGTTAATGAACAATTCGCAGCCCTTTAGAAATAATTAAAAAAAATTCCTTTATTAAGACCCCGCTTAATGCTCTGTCTCGATTTAACGCTCTTTTATTTGAATTGTGGGATTCCCCAAAATTGTACGCAGCGTATTCTGCATGCAATTTCGGGGAATCCCACAATTCAAATAAAAGAGCGTTAAGCCGAAACAGAGCGTTAAACGGAATCTTACTATACATGCATTTATTTTCAAGTCCTAAAGGTGGGGAAGTGAAGAAATTTGTGTTTGAAGTGACTGCAATAAAGCAATCAGTCAGTTTCATGTAATTTAATAACCCCGAAATATCAAATTTCTTTTTTTTACCCTTTCACATATATTTAATTAATTACGATTAATCGTAGTTATTAAATTTTAATTTCATTAAAAAAAGCTGTAAATAGCCATCATTGTATTTCAGTGTGGCTTGGATTCAATATTCTGAATTTTATGTAATTTAAATTTTATCATTCTGTTACGAAATAAAAACAACTATAACTCAGACTAATGAAAAAGAACTAATAAGCCAATAATAAAATAAAAATAATTACATAAGAATTTAATATATTATTAAAATTCGATGAATAATTATTTTTCGTTTCGATCGTCTTCTTTAGAAATTAAAATAATTAGAAATCTTCCTTGGGTAGATGTATCCTAGTTTAAACAGTAATTTAATAATTTATTTCGGTAAATTCTTTGGTTAGAACTTTTTAAGTAATCTTCTTAATTTTAATTTTAAGAGATACGTAATGAGATTATTCAAATAATAATTATATTCATAAGATGAATTTTAATATAAAAGGGCGAAGTTAAAATGCGATAGTTAAAATTATAATGTGCACACGAAAAAAAGTGTTGATTTTAAACATAAAACAAACTAAGAGCTATAAAACACTTTGCCTCATTTTAATGCAAACAACAAAGTTTCGCTCAAAAAAAAGAAAACGATTTTCTACTTAAGTTTTGAATAGAATTAAATAATAATGAATATCACAAAAAATATTTTATTTTTAGGAAAATGTGGAAAGAAAAATATTTTCCCTTCTGAAATTTCATTTGAAAATTGTTCTTTTTAAATTAAATTTTTATCTCGTTGCATTATTATATTATCGAAACATTTGCTTTTTGAAAAAATTATATATATAAAAAAGGATAAATCTTCAATATTTACTAACATAAATGTATCGTTAAAATTTATTATAACGAAATAAAAAATACTCTAATATAAATAAATAACAAAATACTGTAAAATTTCCCTATATATATATATATATATATATATATATATATATATATATATATATATATATATATATATAATCCAATATAAAAATTCAATATATATATATATATATATATATATATATATATATATATATATATACATAAATATAAACGAAAATATAAAAATAAACAGATAGTTATAAACCTAAGATAACTAAAATTAGGAAGAAGGCACGGTAGTATAATGACAAACTCCTGGTCTTAGGAACCAGGATTGCAGGTTTAAAAATGTTTTGCGGCCAGCCAACCTTCACCTATAATTTGTCATACTATGTACCAAGAGGAAAGGAAAGAATTATATATGAGGAATTTAAATATTAAAAAATCATTAAACTAAATAACATATGAACAAAAACATAACCTACTTTTATTCGGAGTGAAAACGATGGTCGGGAGTACATCAACAAGTAATGTGCTCCCGCCAAATACAAGAGAGTGAGAGCAGAGAACCGCATAATATATATATATATATATACATATATATATATTTCTGTAACGTATTGTAGTAGCGTTGGCCGGTGTTGGTTGTTGACATATCTGGTTTATTGATAACATCTTTAGAATTGAGTTTCATCTTTTATTTTGAAGCACACATAGCGTAACTGGTCAATCACTTTATATTTTACATCTATTCGTTAAAAACACGTAGCAGACGCGCATAACAGAAGCGACATCTTGACGGTCACAACACAAAGACACAGAGTTGCAGTTATTTACATGTTTACATGATGAAGGCAAGCAGACAAAAAAAAGCGATTACACCAGATTTTTGCATTTATATCAACAGTGGTTATTACGTAATAATAGTTCTGATTGGTTATAGAATGGGCGGGACAGGGATTTCGGACCAGCAGAATACGATTAAGATTACAATGTTAATTTTAAACCAAAGAGTTAAAGTTATTTTAAATATTAGTACAAAAGGTTAATAAAAAGGATACTAGAGGGAATTATTACACACACACACATGTACATATATATATATATATATTATTAAAGAATTTACTTAAATATAGGTATTTCTCCAAAGCTTATTTTCCTTTTTTTTCCATTTAAAATTAAATCGATAAATTTTTTTCGAAGAAAACCAAAATATAGAAAAACATAAACGACAAAATTTAAATTTCTATTGTAAATGAAAACTTACAATAATTGTAATTTTTCTCAAAAATTTCGTTTACATCTGATTAAGAAAATACGCGTATGTGGTGTTTTTCACAATCCCTACTATTACCTCCACTCTCCCTCTATATTTATCTATTTATTTATCCTGTTCAAGTTTTCCATCGTTAATAAAATACATTTTAAGGCGCTCAAGTGAGCTGAAATTTCATAATTACGATTATTTTGGATGACAATACGATATTATAATTATAATGAATAAAAATTAATCTATTAAAACTAATTATTCAATGAGTTACAGATTCTATCACGTGGGCATCATTTTTGGCGACTTGTGTCAAAACTTTAAAAGGTTTTTCTCACGTTTTAAAGTACTCATTTGAGCTTAGATTTTCTATACATCGATTGTTTTAGGTAACAATACGATTATTTAATTATAATTAATTAAAATTAATTGACTGAAACTAATTATTTAAAGCAATACAGATACAGTAACGTTGGCTTCATTTTTAGCGACTTGTGTCAAAACTTTAATATTTTTATCTCACGTTTTATAGTATTCAGTAGAACTGAAATTTTACATACACGATTGTTTTTGATGACAATACAAAACTTTAATTATAATTAATAGAAATTAATTGCCACTTAATATTGTATTTCTGTCATATGTATATACATATTTATATTAATTGTAATTATAAAAGTAACTAAAATAAAAATTTTCTTTGTTGTTTCTTAGTAGAAATTAACTTAATTTTTTTTATATTACTTGTTTCAATTCCTACAACTAGTTTTCACTCTCTATATAAGGTTGGTACGATAAAGCGGCTTAACCTTAAATCGCTAGCCTAATTCAGTGACAGCTTTAGAAATTATAATAGGTCTCCATTATACTCTAAAGACTCTTTTTGTATTTTTATTTGTTATGTCTCTTGAACTCCAAGTTCTTTCTTCTTTGGCCTAGTACGTTAACAACTTTTTCACTTCGTATCTATGTTATTTTTTATTATACTATATATATATATATATAATACTATATATATATTTATCTTCAAATTTTCAATTTTAGTATGTTGTGTTATATAAACTATTTCTATTATTTTGAAAAGCTATTTCTATTATCTAAAATTACATGTAAGAACTCTTTTACAAAATAGCTCTTTTAATATTATGTTATGCCTCGCTTACTATGAAAGTATGTTTAAATTAAGCATGAACTTTCTAATAGAAAATTTTCCATCTAATTTCTTTTTCAACAATTTTGTCATTTTTTTTAAAATTTTTTTATTTGCTTAGTAATTGAAAATTAACTTGTATTATGTATACATTCCAAAAAAATGTTCATAAATTTGTATTTCAATTGTATACATATATAAGTAAAATAAACACTCGATTTCATTCAGCTCTTTTCAGTTAACATTTTATTTTAGTGCAAACTTTTTCTAATTTTTGTTTTGAAAATTTGGACACATTAGAAAACGTGTGTATATTCATCCAAGTTTTGTTTTGAAATTTAGAGCACATTAGAAAACGTGTGCATATTTTCTCAATATTTGTTGAAACTAATTTCTAACTACTTTTGTAAGTTATTCAAATGTTTATGTTCGAGGTATTTGATTTAAAAACTCAACAAACATAAGGCTGGGAACGACAAATAAAAATAATATTATTTTAACTCAGCGGGAGGGTGGACCGCCTGTAAACCTAACGGTAGACCCCATAGTACAGTTTACACAACTCATTCATACTCATTACTCAAATTATAAAACTGTAATTTACATGTACTATGTAAATGTTTTCAAAATTCGTTCTTGGCACTCCTCTTTAATTAAATTTATCACTGAAGCTGCATTATCCATTATTTCAATAATAAAGTCCTCAGATTTTGAAAAATTTGCAGCTCTTGCAGCTAGCTGGGAAATTGATTATTTACTTCGTATGAGTAAGTCTTCGTATAAGACAACACGTTTTTTTCAAACGCTACGATGCCAGTCTAGGTAATCGTTTTTTCTGCGAGAGCTTGCAATAATGTGCTATCCGAAACCTTATTGGCGACTTTATGTGAAACGAAGCACATGGTTGCTAATTCAGCGCGTACGACACATGTGAAATCGGGCTTGCCATCTTGGTGAGTTACCTTGAACGTTGGCATTGTTGCGATAGTACGTAATAAATTTGTTCCAGCGTCATGAAAAACTTTTTATGTAGAGAGAGAGGGTGCCTATTTAACAATGACATGTTTTCAAATTAAAGCTATCCTATTAATACTGATAATTGCAAAAAAAATATGGTTATTTTGAAATGGATAAATATTCACTGTAAAAATTGCATAATATTTTTTAGTTTCCTTATAATTATATCCATAATAATATCATTTTCCGTAGTTTTTAAAATTTTAATGCATAATATTCCCTTTTTAAGGGAAAATTTATACAGAAGAGAATTTAAACAGTGCGGATCTTAATTATTTAAAGCTGAAAAGAAACATTTGAAATAGTTTAGTTTCCAAGAAAGGAAAAACAAAATGTATTTTCTGAAAGTTAAACATTAGATTTTTTTTCCTTTTCTGGAAGAAAAATATTTAATCTTAAAAAATTAAAGTAGTATATCAATTTAAAATCTCCCATAACAGTATTCCATTAGATAATGAACTTAAAAAATTAGAGAGAATATTATTTTTTAACTAATATATTATATTTATCAATGAAAAATATTTTAAACAAAGACTAATTTTACATTTTTAAAATTAAATAATTAGAGTAGTTAATAAAATTCTTCAGAAAAAAATATTTTTTTGTAAATAAATAATTATAATGAAATCACGTGTAAATATTCCCTTCTTTAGGATCAGAGAAATCTTATTTATTAAGAGATGATTATTATAGATTTGGGAAAAACGGTCAACATTTTTTTCTTTTCTCACTAAAAAGTCAATTTAATCATACAAAATGAATGTAGTATCATTAGCAGAAAATTTCCGGTAATAGTTTTTTTTATTAAAATATAAAAATTTTACATTGCAAATGAAAAAAATACGAATTGCGAAAAAGTCTGTACAAAAAGTTTCACATGTGAAACAAATGCTGTTATATCAAAACTATATACAAATATTTGCATGAATTTATTAGAAATACCATGCAAGATATTTTATACTATACAAGATTTATCAAAATATAGAAATGATTAATCATCTAGAACATTATGATTTTTAATCTATTTTCTGAAAAAAAATTATTTAATTCTATAGAAGAAAAAACTAATTTGTAATTTTCCAAAATCAAGATTTCATGAAGCACTAAAACTTTTGTGTTGTTAAAATAAATCTGCTTGTTTGACGCGAAATTCGACGAAAAACCAATTATTATTTTTAACGCAATACAACTGGACCGCATTGAGTGTAACAAAAAACTCATTTAAGTATAAAATATATTAAACTGAATTTCAAACTGAACACTGTTTTATATATAGCAGTATTCTAAAAATATCCGAGACAAACCGAAATTAGACAACATTTTCTTGTTGTTGTTTCCAATCCCCTTGGCGCAAGAAAACCTGCACCAAGTCCATTTGACCTTTCCGCCAAATAGTGTCACACACCAGGCCTTGCTCTTCATACAACTGTTGCAGTAAAATAACCCAGCAGTCCAGAAGATGAGCAGGAGAAGCAAGAAGAGAGCAGGGACAGGTAAAGAAATACTTTACCACCTGCACACAAGTCATGCTACGCAGAAGCATTTTCTTTATTCTGTTTTTGAAACGAACCATCAATTTTGACGAGTTACAGTTACAGAAACACTCTTCGATAAAAACAAATGGTATTTAAAAATAAAAATAGTGCGTTATATTGCCAGATGATTTTATCAACAGAATCTAATGACACGTTTTACAAAAAACATTACGAGAACTATAAAATATAACATAATAAAGCGATATCGTGTGAAAAAACAGTGTATTATTTTAAGAAAAGCAGGACAAGAACATTCCTGATATATTTTCTTAATTTATACAGCCGTTTTTATTTTTAATATTTGAACTTGAATGGCAAAACATCTGCCAAAATAAAACAGATAAGAACGCTCCAAATTAAAATTAAGGCTGTCTTCACAGCTAATGTTAAAGAATAGGACCCAAATTCGGAGTATTTTTTCTTATATAAAAGAAATCGAACATAAATATTACACACATTCTGGTTCACTATTCTGTAGAGAATTACTTATTTTATCATACTACTCATTTTTATACAAGGTTGACCCATTTTTTCTTTTATAAAATGTGTTTCGCATTTTTTCTCCTATACCGTAATGTTAAATGAGCCATCCCTTTACATTTTAAGGCGGAAAACTAATTATGTATGAAATGTTTTGAAATTTTTAAAACACTGTATTATAAACAAAAATACATGAATTACAACGTCACAATTTTTTATAAAAATTGAGGCATTTTTTTCTGTCCAAAAATGTGTTCCGCGTTAAGTTTACGCTCTCGTACATATGGCGAAAGCAGTCTTAACAGATGCACAAAAATGATTTAATGTGAAGTCATTGTTGACTAGATTAAAATAACATTTAAAAGTTTTGCTTACAGCTTATGAGGCCTCATTTTCAGGCTGTTAGGAAAATTATTATGAAATTAATTGCTACAGCATGGCTAAAATCTTTAAAACAATTGTTCAATTTTTATCGACTCAACAATGATAATGCAATTTACGAAAAGAAACGAGTATTCGGTTTAAATATAAAAACGAAAGAGTTCCTCACAATTACTTATTACAGTCAAAATGTCTGTATTTATTGAAGCAATCAAAATATATTTTACAAGATTTTCTAAAATTAATTTCAAATTTAGTACAAATCAACATTTGTTTAACTGCGTTCACGGAAAAAGATGTCGAAAAAATACTTTTAATTTATTCTTCGCGTTCTCTTATTCATGATTCAAAAAGGTACTTTCTATTAGACAGAAAAAATTATTGAAATAACTCAGCAATAAATTTATTGCTTATGTAGCTTAAAAAGTAAGTGAAACTAAAAAGCCTGAATTTATTCGACCAAGACTTTCATTGTATCCACCTTTATTAAACTGTCTGAAATTTATTTTGAAAATTGTTCTCTTTTCTGATAATCCTTTTAAAATAATTTATTTCTCCTTTTCGCAGTTTTAACTTTCATTTTTTCTTCGTAAATAAAATTTGAAAATTAAACCACCTACGACAGAGTTCTCTTTCGAAGATTTAATTTCATCATAAGTCAACTTTTCAAATTATCTAGCTATACACTGAAAAGATAAAATTTCCTTTCAAACTTACCATTCGGTATTTACGTCACTGTACTTCAGCCGGGAACTTTTCAGTTCCCTTTTCTTGCCCTCCCCAACTACCATCCAGCAAAGGAGCTAAATTTGTGGCGTCGCCAAGCGTTTTAATCTTATCAAATATTGGATTAGTTTGAGCCTTTAATTTGCTTCTTTTGTTAAATGTATGTGGCAACGGGTAAAAAGCGATAAGCTGATGATGTGGAAAACGCGCGAATGCCTTCGAAATATTAAAGGGGCTATCTGCATATTGAAAGAACTTATTTTCTATTTTTCTTTGCTTTTGTCCCTGCATAGTAATTAAAAAGAAAATTGTCACTATCATTCTTCATTTTTAACACATAATAGTATTTACGTTGTTTTTCATTATAAATCCATTTTCGTCATTTATGATATTACTGTTTTTGTTAACACCAAAGATGCTGGAATTAAAAGTTTGCAGACCTTTTAACTTAACTGTTGTACTGAATCATCCATAAAGTCCGAAGGACTCAGACCTAGGTAGCTAATCATATCGATCAGTGACGCCTTAAGAGAATTCTTGAAAACGAGTTACTTTGCCAAAGTAGGTCCCACCTGTGACCCTTTTAAGTCGATAGTGTATAGCAGTGATTCCCAAAGTGGTCTATATAGACCCCCAGGGGTCTATGACAACCTGCAAGGGGTCCACGGCTGCGAACAAATAATTTAGGGGTCCATAAGGTGAAAATGGCGGTCTACGATAGTAGCTTTCATTAAACCAGACCGTGATTTAAAATTTAAAAGGAAATTTAATCAAGTGGAAACCAGACTTACCTATTTAACAGATTTATCAACTAAATTGAATGAGGTTAATTTGCAGTTACAGGGTGACAGCATAAATTTTATTAAAACACGGACCACAATCCAGCCATTCTTGCCAAAATCAAGCAAAAGGAGTGTAATAATGGATGTCGCAAATTTTTCCAGTTTCTTAATTGTCACAGACCATCTACCAGGAAAAAAAAACGTTTTGACCTACGTCGAACATTTAAATGCCCTTAGCTTAGATTTTGAAGCTAGGATTCAGATTGTTCTGATATCAGGTTACAAGAAGTAGGCACTAGGATTAGGCACTAACGAAGATCTTTAACTAGATTTTAGAAACGGATGTCAATTATTTTGGCTTTAAAAAGATATACCTGTTATTTATTCCATATTATAGAATATCTTTTGAAAGTTTTTAATTGTTTTTCAGGTTGAGAAGGAGTTACAGTGCGCTTGCCAATCTCCAAAACAAAAGACTAGACACTATTAACCGAGGAGATATTTACGGTTAAACCTTACAAGATTGATGTATGTCAAATGTTGAAAATTTGTTATTGCATCCCCAGATTTATTCCTTCCGTTAAAAGCTTTTGTTTGATGCTCAGTTATTTTATGTAATTATTAAATTTTAATTTAATTAATTAAAAGGTATTTTCTTAAGTTTCAAACATTATACCTCACTGCAGGTAAAAATTTTAATCTTTTAAAGGAAGTAGCTCTATACTTGCTGTCAAAAACACATTTAAGTTGATGAATTTGCAAAAATTTAATATTGGGTTAGTAGGGTCTACCCTACGCCGAAAAACAAGCCAAGGGGTCCATGGGGCAAAAAAGTTTGGGAACCTCTGGTGTATAGCATACTTTGCCAAATATTCATGTAAATAAATGTTAAATGCGCGTGTCTCACAAAACTTAGCCACGAACCAATCGACTATCACCTTTCAAAAAATGAGCAATGATAGTATATGATATATCCCTAGGTGTATAAACATGGTTATGTCATATTAATGTAGTCTTGCCAGTTGGCATAATGTTCAAATTTCCAGTTTTTGGAGAATATCTGTCACTTAAAATTTTTCATAACATAAGCTTATTTCGTAAGAATCGAGAGCAAAACAAAGGCCTAGTTGTCCCATGTCTTAAAACGTCCCTGATACCAAAAGTTTTTAATCACACACAACCAGCCAGTTTTGAATTACACACAAATTTTCGTTTTTGGGGACAAACCGACAACTCAGCTGACTCCATTTTCGGTAGATTTTGCAATTAAAGATCGAAGACAAAAAAAATTAATTTTTTATTTTGGTTATCAGATTTCGATGCAAACACATCAAGGTTTTCCTAAATCCCTTCCATAGACCTTTTTATGGAAATGACTGTTTTGCAGTGAAACGATATTTCTGTAGAAACATAGTTAAACTCCTCATTGTGGAATATTATTTAAGTCTTCTACTCCCACATCTAGATGAGTTGCACAAGTTTGCTCGTGGCTTTTTTTACACTTTTTGAACTATTTATTTTATGAGAAAACATTTTCCATAATAAAACATACACAGGGTGCCCGGGGTTGAAGTATCCAAAAGTAATGGCTCGTTATTACGGAGCTACCCATCAGGATGCAACAAACTGTTCATCCGTGGATTGGAAAACTCTCCGATATTTTTTGAGTCTAGTCCAATCGGCTGCACGGCAATCTTAGACGATAAACTTTTTACACTGACTTCATTAATACAGATGTGGAAGCCACAGCATAAGAGGCAGTGAGTACTTTGGTTAACGGAATTTAAATCAGTCACGCGCGTACAGCGACGTGTTTAAACAAAACGGAATGTCGACCCTCCGACAACAAAATCTATCCACCAATAGGAAACAACTTTGAAGGAGACGAGAACTTTGGTATCTCTAACTGGCAAGCATCCTTAAGTTTTCATGATAGAAAACACTGTTGATCGTGTGCGTTTTTCATTCTGTAAGAGTCCTGATATCGTTTTCGATTGCCGAATAATCCGTGCACGTGCAGAATAGACTAAAAAAATCCCGGAGAGTTTTCCAATCTATGGTCGAACAGTTTACTTCATTCTTATGGGTAATTCTCTAATAATAAGCCATTGCTTTTGGATACTTTATGCCCGGACACCCTGTATATAAAAAAAGTAATGGGTTGACAACTAAATTCATGCCGTCTTTTTGACTTTTTCAAAAAGATTACTTTTAATAAAAAAAAATTAACCGCTAATTAACCAGTAATGCCATCTCCCTTGTTGCTTACAACTTCTCAATGACCAACAAGGTTTTCAATACCACGTTGGTAGAAATCTATCGGTTTCAATTGCATGCAACCAAGCTCTCAATTCTGCATCATTATTGAATGAAACTCAGTTTGTGCAGCATTTGAAAGATATCGAAATTTACTGGAGTCTGTTAATTGACCGGTGATGAACAAGCAAACTCTGCTTGTGGCCCTACTACTTTAATTGTCCCTTAAAGCATGCTATGGACCCTATGCTCCATACTTCTGAACCTTTTCCATCAAGGGAAGATGCTTCTCTGTCGCAACGTTGGAGTATTTCATTTTCTCTGCTAGTTCCTTTATCGTTTGACACAAATTTCCGTGCAAAAGATGATTTAATCGCTCTTTATTGAACTCAAATCGACAGAACGAGTTACTTCTTTGAGGCCAAAAGTTCAATTTTTGAACTTTTCATACCAATCACGAGTGGTTCTTTCGGCTATGGCACCCTATACACAACACAAATGTCACGAGCAGCTTTTGAGGCCTTGGAACAGCGGTACTCACTCTTTTTTTCCCGCCGGGCCACATACATATGACAAATATTTCACACGGGCCGCAATATGAGAATATTACTGGGGGACACTATAAGACCTGGAACTTAAAAAGTGGAATACTGATCAAAGTATTAATTATTTTGGATTCGTTTTAAGACTATACTATGAAACTCAACTCACAAAAAATAGGTTTTATGCATTTTTTACCCTGTTATGAGGTAATTTCGATTTCAATTTATCAATTATCTAAGCCCTTTCCAAATATTTTGTTGCTGTTGCGAAGACTTTTTTAAGAACGCCAATTTATCTCGTCTTGAAAGAGATCCTCAAAAAAGAAAGAAAAAAAAGGAACAAGTGAAATATTTGTGCTTAGTGGTATAGTGAAGAGCAAAATTATGTTTTTTAAGTATAGCATTTTCACGACAAATCAAGTAGGTTGTTGATCCGTGTTTGTTTTTTGTCTACGAAATATACAAGATCCCAATTGTCTTGAGACAATATATATTATTTAGATATTTTCCACTTGCAAGACATGAGGGTTAACTAAAAATTAGTTTCATTCATAAAATGGTTGCTATTCCACTTTTATTTGTTAACATTAACCGTTATAATAACAAAAAGAACAAAAAGGTATCCCACGGTTCGTACCAGCACGACATCTATAACAAAATGGTTTATAGAATTGTTTGATTGATAAAATTTTTCATTAAATTTTTAATACATTGTTCTTAAATAATTGAATTTGTTAATGCAATAATGCAACGGGCCAATACCGGGCGACTCAGAAATGTCCGTTGGGCCACATGCAGCCCGCAACCGCAGGTTGACGGTTAAGACTGCAACTTCCTTAGAAACCTGATCAAATTTAAAAAAAAACTCATTTTTCTCAATTTGACATTCCATTTTAAAATGGTCTGAAAATTTATATTAATTAACTCGAACAAAAACCAAGACATTCATTCCTGTGGAACAAAACCTCTTTTGATTAATTTAAAACAATATATCGCGTAATGACGTACAGAATGTTAATTTTTTTTAAAAAAAAAAAAGGTGGGAATGTCGTCAGTTAAAAGTTACTATTACATGTATCTCATTAATCATAATCATAAAGTTTAATTTGACACTGAGAACTACCTATGCATGTCAATTATATTGTCAGTTTTTAGGATAATTTCACAACATCAATTACACTTAAGACATCTCAATTGATTTGTATGATTGCCTTACATTATTATTATTTTGTTTTAATCTATTGTTGATTCTTATATTTTATAATGTAATCAAAATAAATTCGGCAGCCTGTCATTTAGAGTCTTCTGTCTTGGACAAGTATTAATGCGAAACAAATATTTTTTGTGTATTTATTCAAGTTTTACATCAACTAAATTAAATCAAGAGTCAGCTGCCGTTGGATGAAAATTGGTCTTGTAAAATAGAAGTTGTGAAGTTTCATTTAAGCACGGTTTTTTTTGTTGTTAATTCAGAAAATATTTTATATCATATATAGTACGTAAATATTTGTTCAGCCTTGTAAATTTTATCACTATTTAAGATATGAATATTTATACTTTCTTATTGATTTTTTTATATTAAAGTGAATTAATTAACACAACAAAAATACTTAATCACCGCAAATAACAGAAATTCTTGATAAAATCGTTCTTGAAACTTATAATTATTTCTATTAATAAAAATTTAGTATTTAAACATACACAGGTGAAAACAATTAAATTAGAAGGAACTGGGTGTTTTTTTAAAGAACAAAATGATTAACGCTTATACGTAAATAAGGTATCAAATAATAGCTAAATCACGAACACTTCTGCCAAGCAGTGGCCAGTGACATCGTAAGGAAGAAGTGCTTTGATCGACTTTGTGTAGAGGTACCTCACTTGCTTGCTGAAACTTGTAGTGTAGGCACGTTTTGAAACATCGTAGCTTAACCCAATCCTTGTTTTTTTTAATTTCTTTGTGTGTTTATTGTTAATATAGCCAATCACCATCGTCTAGATGATGCCACTAGATGACGGATAGCTGGAAGACTAGAGGTTGGCCAATCACAGGCTACATGCTGTTGGGCCTCAGGGTTTGCGGAAATGTGGTGTCCACTTTGTGGAAACATCTCATGGAGACAGGAGCAGTGATCCACGGACCTGGTCAAGGCCGCAAAAAGTAACTAGAACTTCAAGACCGTTATTTGAGACTTCTAGCTAAAGGAGATAGGTCCGTGACAACGACATGCTTCGAAGCCTGTATAAAAAAACAGGAACAGCCTTTTCACGGATAAAAGTTACGCAGATTCTTAATGCAGGTGGCCTGTGTACCAGGAGCCACGTAATCAGCATTCCTTTGACTGTGAACCACTAAAAAGATAGTCTAGCATGTTACCGAGAACATCTCTCTTGGACAGGGGATAATTGAGAAAGGTTATCTTCAGTGATGAGCCGCGATTCACTTTGAACAGTGACTCGAGACGGGTTCTGATCTGGAGAGAACCCGAGAGTAGATATCAGCACTCAAAGATCACTATGTTGAAGTGGTCTGATGGTCTGGGGCATCTTGACAGAAGGGCATGCCGACTTTCATGTCAGTACAGGGACGTGATCCTCGCACCCTATATCAGATTTCTCCGCGGATCATATGGGCCAAATTCTTCTTTATGAACAGTAACGCACGTCCACACAGGGATCAGTTTGTCGACGAATTCCTCCAATCGGTGGATATTCTATTATTGGATGAGCCTGCTGTGTTCCCATACCTTAATCCCATCGAACACGTTTGGGATGGACGCTAAATTGTAGCTCGAAGACTAGCTCCAACGAATATCGACGAATTCAAAAGTGCCTTGGTGCAAGAGTGGTTTGGTTGCTACAGGGGTTGATAAGGAACCTGGTAAATAGTATGCAACAATGATGCGAGAGTTGTGTAGCTGTTAGAGACGATTATACACCCCACTAGACATGTTTTTCTTTAACTTGCGAGATATCGGTCAGCTGCTGTGCTGGCAAAGTGACCAGTTTCCTTATTTAGGATGCAGCCAGAGCCCCTTTTCGTTTTCCTATATGTTGATCTTATAATTAGATGATACTTTGGCCAGATTTGGTTTCATTTGCTTTGTTATTTTTCTTTTTATTACGAAAAAAATTTCTAATGATGTAAATGATGCTTTTGTTGTCGTTTCAAAAATTCGACCGTTTTCGTCGTAAACTTCACGACACTTTATTGTTTAAAAAGAATTTTCGAAAAAAAATCAATGTTGAATAAAAAATATATATATTTTCTTATTTGAAGCAAAACTAATTTTTTGTTATACAAGTTAACAGTAAGCTAATAAATGTTTTTTTTTGTTAAATTAAACTAATTTATTTATTTTCGTAAAGTTTTTAAATCAACAATTAACTTTTTTTTAAAAAAAAATAAGTATTCCGCTTAAAACGAATTTGTCAAAGGAATATTAAAAATTCTTTCAATAAAACTATATATTTAAAATGTAAATTAAAAAATATTTTTCATTTATATAAAACAACAAAAAAATTCAAAATAAAGTTTCGAAGTAAAAAAATATAAAAACATAAAACAAAAACTACGCACAAAAATGTACATAACAAAAGTATAAAGAATATAAAGTAAGTAAGCATTTAACGAATAAAGTACTTTTTACTTAAAAACAAATCAGGTATAAGAAAGATATAAAATTTTATATGAAGCAACAAATTTATTTTATAATGAAGGCAATTTGTGAAAAACAAAATTTGTTATATACAGAGTGTAATATTTTGTAAAAAGAAAAGGAAGGAGAAAAAAGAAAAATTCTGGAAAATCTTTTGTTGAGATGCAATAAAGGGATTAAATAAATTAAATTTATGTTTTCGAAAAATATTCCAAATCAATTAAAAACTTTGTACATCTTTGAAACAAAACAAAAATAAAATGTTAAAAATACTACGTATTAGATACAAATTCTCAAATTTAACAACAGATCTTAAAAGTTGATCATTCTTTTCTCTAAAGGGGCTGCGGATTGGTATATTTACCTTTGCAAACCAAGTACATTCCCAAGGACCTGGTATCTCTTTTTAGTTCGGTACCACATAAAGGCGATACCAAATGCTGCAGGGAGGCACCTGAACTCTGAAGATGCAAAATTGTACTTAAGAATTTAATTTTTCCGAGAGCCCCCAAGCCAAACGGACACTCGGAGATCTTTTACATGCCGCATAATCATACAAGGACGCTGTGGATTGTCTGCATCTCAAAAATCCACCGACTTGGACCAGGTTCGAACGCGCAGCCTTAGGTGCAGAAGGCCAGCAACAAACCAACTACGCCACCCAGCCGGCTTAAAAGTTACTGGAAACAGAAAGAAATATTCGAAAATTTAAAAATAAATATATTTTTTTAATAATACTTAAATTTTTAGAATAAACGTTCTTTATATGTGGCTATTTGAATACAGATGATTCTTGAAATATCTCAAAATTTTTGACTTACGCGTTTCTCCCAGTACAACTTAATCAAATCTAATATTTTTAGCATTTAAACAATTAATATAAATGGCATCAGCCGGGAAAGAAATTACAAAATACTCCTCTCTATAATTAAATGAACGACATTAATTTTATTCCTCTAACACTCGAAAATTAGCATTTAAAGTACCGACATTATTTCAGCAAATATTCCTATCTTAAGCATCTACATGAAAAGTCACTTACATTTAAAATTTTTTTTCATACCCTCTAAAAGAACGTACTTGAGAAGAAAAAAAATCCCTAAAGTCACTACAATCATTTGTACTCAATTTAAAGTTAACTTTATTACCGACACTGCTAAATACCTTTCAGAATATTTAAAAAGCTCCAAGAAGCATTACCTAACCCCCTTAAAATAAATAGCATGGCACCACATGAAAAAAATCCAAAAGCACGGTACTTCTTATTTGAAAAACAAAAGATAACGTTCCACGACCATAATTTGTTTTACTAAATTATTCAGCTATTAAATTTTAAAAGATGCTCCTCATTTATGCGTTGGGTATTTATAATTTATTAATGCCATTACGTTTAACGCAATTAACAGTGGAAGTGTGATTGGTGTTCTGGACCTGTAGTGCACAGCGCTTCGTAAATTATTCACCGTAATAGCGGCTAATTTAGGTATAATCGTAGAGCATGTGTCACTGGAACAACTGTATGTAAATGGCGCGGCGTTTGTTTGGAAATATTTCCGCTATGTTTGCATTGCGTCGCGAAAATTAATGTTCCTCCAACCTTTTCCCTAACCTCTCATGGAATTTTTCAAAACCGCCAACGACGACGACGACGTTGCCATTTTAAAACCATCGAATTTCGACTGCATTAAATGGTCTGTCGGGTTGAGTTGTTCGAGCACTGGCATTCAAACTTAATAGTGATTCCACTCCATTAATATTCCGTGGTTGGGAATTTCGGTTCAAGACAAAAGGAAAATCAATTATCCAGAAGGAAGGTTTAAGCGAGCGTAATGCAAGTCTTGGAAGGATTTCGACATGTTCCACGGTAAACGGGGTTTCATCGAATAAACGCACGTCTTGTTATTGGTTTTCGGTGGAAGATCTCGTTTGCAAACCGACCGTTTCCCGTCATAAACTGGTTGAATAGCAATGATTCACTGACTGGTTTCCATTCGAAGTTTGGGATTTGCATTGGATACGTTTAACTCTGGCATCAGTCATCGGAAAATGTTCTTTCTTATTTACTTTTATTAATGCTCTTTTTTTTCCCTTCAAAGTTGGATTGATTTTTGGATTGCGTCTATTTTAAAATTCGCGAGGATTGATTTTGTGAGTTTAACGTTTATCCAAATGTTTGTATTGATTCCAGAATGTTTAAAAAATGAAAATGGGGAAATCGTAAAATGCATTGGAGCACTTAGGGATTCATTGCGGAAAACATTTGACTGAACAAGCAACCTTCATTATTCTGTATCTGATATCTTGAGCTGATTTAGAAACATTGCAGTAAATTTGCAAGATATTATTTAATGAAATAAACGTAAATGGTAATTTTACAGATAGAAGGTTTAATAGTAATTAATAAAATTAGATATTGTCTTGACAATTTGTCCAAAATATTTTCAACATACAGATTATACTTGTTTTTAACTGATAAGTTTTTAAGTGAGAAGTAATGTATAAATGTTGTTAGATCGTCTTGTAGTTGAATTAATCAGCTCTAATTAACCGGATTTACCGTTTTTATTATTTCCTTCAAAACACATCACTATATTAATATTCTCATTTACAATTAAAAGTCACATCGGGAACTACAGACAGCTTCCTCCATTTTTCGTTCGAGACCTCTCCTTCTCTCCTTCCCGCTCAAAGGCCAAAACAGTTCACAACAGCGCCCTCTTTCTAGTCTATCGTGTGCTATGTGTCATGCCTCCTAGTGTACTATGTGCCACGCCGTTACAATGTATTGAACATAGTCCTAAAAATGAAGCTATATTCATACTGGAATCTATTTTGGATTTGCAATTTTACTACAAGATATCTCATTATTTGACACAAGATGTACGCATATTTCATTATGGGCTAAAGGTATCTCGCTATCTTTGAAACCCTGATTTTGAAAGAGCGCCTCAATGAATGTATATATATATATATTTTTGATATTTAGAGAGAGTGCCATCTGAATTAGAATGTACATTACAAATGTCTTATGAGTATTGATGCAATAAAAACTATTTAAATGTAATTCTCTGACAAAAAAGGAAGATAAAATATACATTTTCAAGCCATTCTCCTTTTATGAGAAACGCATCTATAATAATAACATTTTGTCTATGCACAACAACTTTTGTACAAAGCCTGAACTAGGATTTTTGAAATAAATGATTTTGAAGTAGATTTATTCCTATTTTTTATTACATTAGAGTAGAGAAACTTTTAACAAAAGTTACTGGTTATTGTTTTAATTTATATAACTCTGAAAAAATACGAATTTTTCAAAACTCCTAGTTCAAACTCTGTGTGTGTAGAAGAATCTTAACTATATAGTATAAACAAAGTATTATTATTATAGAAAAAATTTTCGTAAAAAGATGATGTTTTAAAAATATGTCCTTCATTTATTGCCGGAAAATTGCATTTATATATATATTTTTTCTTGCATAATATTATTCAACAATTTTAAATGTCTATTTTAATTCAGTTGACACTAAATATCAAAACTATTATTCATTTATACGCTTTTACAAAACCACGGTTCCGAAGGTAGATGAATTACCTTACTATAAAATGTTGTTCAATTCAAATCGTGTATATAGGTATTTGTTTAAACAACTCTGGGGAATGAATGCGGGCTCTCTAAGAAGAAATAAAATGCATAAAGTGAATTTAAATTATCAAACAAAGTTTTAAACTAAAAGTTAAAATTTAAAAATAAGTTTTAAACTCAATCTCACAAACCGTGCCTCAATATATCAGGACATTAAGTACACACGCTGTAATCAATATAGTAATTACATGAACGTAAAAAATGTATGCCAGGGATTCACTAAATGTTTTTGTTCTTTTTCATCTGCGTATTTAAATTGAATATCCCTTCTCTTTCTTACCATTAGACTTTCTTACTATTGCACATGAATGAGTGTTACGTACAAATATACCAAAAAACTACATAACTGATCTGAAATAAATGTAAAAATGTAATATGGGTCTTTCCTTTTTTAAATATTAAACAATTATTGTATCAATATTACTTAATATCTAAAATAATAATAATAATATAAATGCGAGATATAGTTAAATACCATTTAAAATAAAGATTTGTTAATTTTTTCCTCGCGGAAACGTCACAGACCACTAGTTAAAAAACTGTTTCTTTGAAAATCTGCATTTTTCTGGAAAGATAGATTTATTTCTATTTTGTTAATGAATTAAAAAACGAATATATAACTTAGGACTGATAAGATAATGGTCTAAATTTTTTTAAATTATTTTTAAAAAGTTGAATTTATTTGCATTGTAGGTTGATTACGCCTTAGGGCTTTATTTAGACAACATTTATAAACACAACTTAAACTAAAAAATATTTTATCAAAAAAAAATTTAAAGAAAAAAAAAGACTTATTTTTGTAGTCTATGTGATAATAAAATACACCTATTTATTCATTCACTTTATGAAAAAATGTTCAAACATTTAACTAATGTGCAGGTTTTTATTTTAATATGCAACAAAATTATATTAAACAAAGTTATAACAAAATTAGAACAAAAAACAAAACAGAATTATATTAAAACAAGAATTATTTCATTCTTTAAAAAATTATTCCAATTTCGCTTCTCTTTCTTAACATTAAAAGAAAACATTTTAATGATCCTAAATTTCCTATACTTATTTTATATGTTTTTAAGTCAATTCATATAAGACATTTTCTGTTTTAGAATTATTTTTGCCCTCATTTGTTATTATCAAAAAATAAAGTTTCATAAATATAATTCATGTCCATTAAAAAATGTAAGTGTTGTTACGTATTCTAAAATATTTAGTTCTATTTCAATTTCATTTTTTTATTTTGAAATCAATTTTAAATTGTCTATTTAAACTCCTCAGTATTTATAGATATTATTAAAAGGTTGAAAATCATTCCATATTACTATCGTCTGCCTTTAATTGAATAATTCATGGAACTCTAATTTATCCAATTTCTTAATTTATTTGCCGAAATATAATCGTTTGTTGTTCAAGTTATGTCACTGAAGTTGGCATCTTTTGTATTTATTCTACATAGTATGTTTCTTTCAGTTGGATAAAAAAAATTGTAATACATAATCAACTCTACTTAAACTTCATATGTAAGTAATAGCTTTAAAAAATGATAGGCTTCCATGGAATAAACTTTGGCTGCTACTAATCACAAGTGCATATCTTTTATACGAGGATTTAAATTATTGAACGATTCTAACAAAAACTAATAAAAGTAAGCTAATTCCAGATCATTATCGAGATATAAAATTTTGAAACGAGTTTTAGGTACCTAGTTTATGCATTCTGATTTTTATGAATTACTGACTTTGTTAATGAACTAATTATTTATTTATGAAATCTTTCCTTTTAATGCTATCATTGTATACCTTTGACAATTAGTTTTGATATATTTTGCTTTGACGTCACACATTATTAAACAAAGTGCAAACAAATGTTTCTTCTAAAGCAGAATTAATGTCGAAAAAAATCTTTTAATATCGAAGAGTAGAATTTATAGCAATATTACGAGGATTTATTTAAAATCCTCGGCAGATGTTTAAAAATTAATGGTTAATGTCTCATAGTATTTAGATATTTAGTCTTGCTCATTAATACAACCGACTCCTTTGAGAATATCAAAGCGTTCCATACTCGATTTAGCTTAACATATTGTGAGTTACTATTTGTGCCAGGATACCATATAACTTTTAATGATGATATCTGTCCTATTTTCTCCCTATGGATGGAACACGTCCCTTGAGAAAAATAGTTAGCAAGCAATGAATGATGGATTTATTAGTATAAGTATTCTCTTGGCAATTTTAGTCTAGCTAAGCACTCCTTTAAATTATTTTGAAAGGAAAAACATAAGTTTTCTATGCAAATTCTAAGAGATAAAGTTTCTAGTGTGCTAAAATAATCTTTCACAAATCGAATATTAAATATAGTCTTTATCAGATTACACACTAAGAAAGAAATGGATTATTATAAAAGTTTATGTAAGGAGATGGATTTAGAGGGACTTATCAATGAGAAGAAGATAAAAAAGAATAATAAAGATAAAAATATATTTTTCCAGTTATAAAGTTATAGAATTTAAAATAATATTCGGTAAATGTTAGCTCCAGAAATAGTTGTAATAGTACCGAAATCTTACTATCATAATTATTTTTTAAGAAGAATGTTACTCGTTCACTAAAATGTTAATTTTTATTTCATATTTTGTTATAATATACTAAAAACATAAATAAAAACTTTTAATGTATTGTGAACTAAACAATATCATAAATACTCCTTTCTAATTCATATTTCATGTATATACAGTGGGCCACAAAAGTGTTCCTACTCTTGCAATTTCTTATAAAATTTAATGTTTTCAACTAATAAAAAGTAATCTATTGTAACTGTAATTTTTTTATGATATCTGCAACTTGTTCTTAATGGAATGACATAACTAAATTTTTAAAAATAGTATAACCATTTTTTAAAAAAATTAATTATCAAAAAGCTACTAAAAAATTACACCACAAAAGTCTTCGTACACTAAACGAAAATCTCAACATAGCTTTAAATATTGTATTTCTTTCTTAATTTAGTACTTAGTAGGATATCTTTCAGTGTCCACAACAACTTTTAAGGGTCTTGGTATAGATTTAATCAATTTTTTGTAATTTCTGCATTGATTTTCCTCCATACTTCTGTGATTAGTTTTTACTTCATATTATGTGTTTATATGTCGTATTTACTTCCTTTTTTAAAATCAAATTCTCCCTAAATATGTTCTACTGGGCTAAATAAAGTGATTGAGAGAATTTGGGAACAGTTATAGAGACACTAGTGGCGTTCAATGAGAGCAGTGCACTTGGCGTCATTACCCTGTTAAAAAATTAAGTAGTCTCCAAAATCCAAATTTCGGGCGAATAATTTAAAATTTCTCTTTAAAATAATTAAATAGAGCTCATGATTCATAATACTTTGAAAAATTACCAAATTACCGAATTCTGAGGCCTATTTACACCCCCACGCCAGAACACTTTCACTTTCACGTTTCAGCATGGAAGTGAAGGAATTCTTGTTCCATATAAATTCATGGGATTAAACTCCTTATTTTTTCATTTACAAGTTATTATAGGTCCATCAGAACCAAAATTGTCGAATTGTCTGCCATCCCAATCAATTTGCTGTCAATTTTGAATTTTCTGAAACTAAATTCCAAGAATCTAGTTGGACCATTAAAACATGGAGGTAGAAGTGTTTTTGCGTGGGGGTGTAAATCGGCCACAGAATTAGGTAATTTGATATTTTTTGTTGATATTATGAATCATGAGCTCTATTTAATTATTTTAAAGAGAAATTTTAAATTATTCGCCCAAAATTTGTATATTGGAGACGACTTAATATTTTAACAGTGTAATGACGCCAAGTGCACTGCTCTCTTTGTACGCCACTAGTGTCTCTATAACTGTTCCCAAATTCTGAAAACACCTCTCAATCACTTTATTTAGCCCAGTAGAACATATTTGGGGAGAATTTGATTTTAAAAAAGGAAGTAGAGATACGACATATAAACACATAATATGAAGTAAAAACTAATCACAGAAGTATGGAGGAAAATCAATGCAGAAATTACAAAAAATTGATTAAATCTATACCAAGACCCTTAAAAGTTGTTGTGGACACTAAAAGATATCCCACTAAGTACTAAATTAAGAAAGAAATACAATATTTAAAGCTAAGTTGAGATTTTTGTTAAGTGTATGAAGACTTTTGTGGCGTAATTTTTAGTAGCTTTATGATTATTAATTTTAAAAAAAAATAGTTATACTATTTTTAATAAATTAATTATGTTATTTTATTAAGAATAGGTTGCAGATATCATTAAAAAAATTACAATATATTAATTTTTATTTGTCGAAAACATTAAATTTTATAGGAAATTGCAAGTGTATGAACACTTTTGTGGCCCACTGTATATAAAGAGAGATGACCCATTTACATGGACGAAAAGTGCCGGCAAAATACCAGCAATGATCCTCTCTATGCCCGTTTACACGACGAGGCGGTATTATACTGGTTTGAATAAAAGGTTTGATTTTTGTACCTGCTTTGGAGCAGAGTAAATGCAGAGAAAAGCGAGTTCGTTTTCAAAAATTTCCATGATGCATTGCGACCGAGATTCTTTTATTCAAAAGTGGCTGCTGTTACTGATTGTGCACGTTGGTCCACTGAAAAAATAAGAGCTTTAATTAACAACTGGCAAAAACAAGAAGTAAAACAAAAATTTGATGGAACTGTCCGGGATTCGGAAGTGTTTAAAAGAAATTTGTGACGAATAAAAAAAAAAGTGTGTGTGCTTATGACCCCACGATAGAAACGATAATTTCAAATTTTGTAATGTTATTTCAGGGGGGGGGGGTAAACAAGGGTATATAAGTATTGTCCTGTAAAATTATTTATTCATATGCCTGTACTCATAAAGTAATATTTTTTGCGAAATATACAGTCATATTTGGGAATTAATTGTATTCTAAGAAGAAAACAATACCTTTTTAGTAGCTGAAATAGGTTATAAATACTTTAGATTCAAAATTTTATTTAAATATTTATTAAAAAAAACTCCATCAAGCGTTGCTCCGTACTTCCTTGTGCTTTTATTTGGATCATTTGATATAATTAAATTAAATTTTGATTTAAAAAAAATGAACTAAAGATTCTGATTTGTCTTTTGAAAAATCTACTTTAAAATTCCCACTTAAAATCATATGTAATTTAGTCAGAAGACCCGATCCAGCTTTGTGAATTTTGGTTTAATTTAACAATATTCAATTATATCCATGAATTAATTTAAGCAAATGTATTAAGACCCGTAGTTGATTGGGAAGGGAGGAATCTATGTCAAAAACTTCAAAAATGGATTTAATCAGAAGATTTATACCACATAATCTCTAGCTTATACTAGTTCTTTTGTCATTGTGTGGCAGTTTTGTACAAAAATATCCGGTGCCGCTGCAAGGTAAGTCTTCTTAATTACATTTTGTTTTCTTGTAATTTAATTATTTAATGTAACCTTTTTTTAATACCTGTATACTTAATTTTGTTATTTTAAATTTTTAATTGTTTCAATTTTCTTTTTAGACTCAAAGTATGTTTAAGTATTTGTTCATTACTATTCTGATTCACTTACAAAAATAGATTTTTATTCTTAAATGCACTGCAATATTGCTAATGATAATTATGCTATTTACTTAGTTCTACAAAAATTTGTCCTTTTTCTGCATTTTGTTTCAATTTAGTGTAGGATTTCTCTCCCTCTCTCTCTCTCTCTCTAAGCTTAATTTTTAAAAAATATTACATGTTTCATTTTCATGCTTCAACTAGGATTAGAAACAATCCCGCTTTCATTTTCGTAGAAAGAGAGGGGGAGAGCCCCACTTAGATCGAAGCTAGGAACTTTACTTTTACGGCGTATTGGTAGGAGGGGGGAGGGACAAACTACCCCGTTTCATGTCGTTTTGGATTGGCGCGGGAGAGACGTCCTCCTTTACTTTTTAGGGTTGTGTATGTCACGTAGGACCTTGTACGACCACGATTTCCGATCTAAGACGAAAAAGGCCGAATGAGCGTTACAAACCCGAGCGAGACGTTTAATCAAGTTCACTCTATAGCAAAACGCGTCTATAGAAGTTATCACTTCAAAAATTGGATATGTTTGGGAAGTTTTATAAATTCTTAACAAAATAAAAGCTTTGAAACGGGACCTTTTCGGTGCTGATTCGATATGAGTGCTTCAAACCAAGTTGTTGTTTATGTTCGCCAAGATGGGCTATAACACTATAATATTGTTACTTTGGTATTTCCATCGTTTGGTGATGCTCTTGCCATGGTAATGACGTCCACTTTTATTGGTTTCTTTTTTTTTCTTTCGCAGTAACCATTGTATAGCTACATGAATCTGTCAACCAATCACCAGATTCTCAAGTAAACAGGCTAAAAAAAATATCGGTAAAAAGCTGGTTTTTCTACCCAAGCCCATTTCGCTGTCAATTTGTGGGTTTGCATGTAAACAGAGTCAGAGAGAGAGCGAAAGAGAAATTCGAAATAACAATTTTATTTTATCACAAAAATTAAATCGCTTTTTCTTTCACATCACGAGCAAAACTGAAATTTGAAAAAAATTTAATGGAATTTTCTAATAGAGACATATTTGAAAACTTTTGCAGAACCGAAAATGCTTGTATTTATCTAAAATTGAATACCATTTTCTAATTTAACTATATTATTTTATCAAATTCAATGTAAATTTTGTTTATATAAACTCTAAAAAAGAATTTATGTTTAACCGATATAAGAAAATACTGTCATTTTATGCCCTTCAGGGCATCACCCCCCACAATTTCTATCCCCCAAACGCAAAAATATCCTTCACTGAATTATATATCAAATTATGTATGTAGATTTCTGTTTTGTTGTAGAAATAATTTTTACAGAAATAATGTAGAAATAATGTTTACAGTTTTACTTTTGAAATAATTTTGAGTTGCTTTAATGTTTAAAACGTCTATGAAAGAACAAGAAATTTGCTTTATTTACTTTAAAAACAAGATTCATTTGGGTAATATTTTAGAAGTTTTAAAGCTACACAGTAATCATTCATCTGTGTTAAGGGAAAGCCTTTTTGTTAATTATTCTTGTTATTCGAAATCATTAATGAAAAAGTGTTTAAAAATGTATTCACGCTCATTAACAGCATAATTTACTTTTGAATTAGTATGTCGTTATTGAAGAGCTCAGAAATTTTTTAATCCCTGTTCTCTCCTACTTTCGATAAACTTATTTAAAAAATGTTTTTTACTATTATTAGGAAACTGTTATCTTAAACTTCTTCATACCATTGATCTTTATTATTGTCACTAATAACTAGGTAAAATACATAAACAATTTATAGCTAAAAACGTGGTTCTCGTAATTATTTTATTTTTCCAAAAAGTTTCTCAACTCCTGTTTTTTCCTCAACTCAGTTTTTTTCACCTTTTTTTTCTACATTTAATCCATTCTGATATTATTTCATATTTTACTCCCCGATAATAAACAAAATGAAAAAGGTATTTTGATACTTGTTTATACCAGACAGATAATACGTTTATTGATAGATTGTTTTTTCAAAAAAAAGGATGAAAAATTCATAATTACCTTTTAACAAACTTCTTTTTCATTATTAACTAGTTTGTTAAGCTTAATTGTTCTCATTTATCGGAAAGGTATAAAAAAATATATTTCTCTTCTCTGCTGGAGTGATCAACAATATTAACTACACCCAGAAAACCAGTGATGCCAAAATAGGATTAGAAAATCCGATGATACATAACATTTTTAATCCCTCCTCGGTACATTTCCAACATACGAAAATATTATTTTTTCTATTTCTCTCAACTCCCTGAGCTTCCATAAAAGAGTGTAATTTTTCTTTTAGTTCCAACTTTTCCACAACATTAATTTTATTTATTTTGCCTGGTGATAAAACAAACATTTCTAATCGATGTTCGAACGACGTTAAAACTACGATTTGAGTTCAGATAAGGTTCGGAAATCTGGCAACACATATTACGTGAGTAATAGAGGAATTTTTCCCCCCTTACTAACGTTCTTCTAGAATTAATATCTGTATTAGAGTTTCAGTGATGTTAAAAATGACGAAATTTGAAATTCTCTTACAAAATTTATGTTCTAACACGTTTTTATGGGCCGAATTAAAACATTACGATCTAGATCGTTAATATTTTGATGTCCCATGTATGTTTTTATGTATATATAGCTGTTACCAGAATTCGAAATGTGAATATTTTTAGTCCACCATTAGTTTATATTATCATGCATGCAATTTTTCCTTCCAAATCTATATCAGTAGGGAATTTTTGTTTATTATGGTTAGCTGACATCTGCCTCATTTACTGGAACATTTCCGTGCCACCTGCACTTTATCAGTAATCGCTTTGGGGAAAAAATGAAAAAAGGTACCAAAAAAATGTCACGTTTTTATTGCTTATTTACTTTTTTGATTTATTGGGTTCTAACCTTTTTTTTTTTAGTTTCTGACTTTTTTTTATAGAGATGTGCGTGATTTTATTTTCTAACTTTTATTGCGAATATATTTTAGTTATTCTTTTTGTTTACTGACACACACATTAAATGTGAATTATATGCACTTGAATTTATTATAACAAAATATGACTTTTGCATTGTCAAACTACACTTAAATTATAAGTTTTTTTTATCCTAAAATGCAATACAAATAAATAGGCTTCTTTATTTTACATTTAACGTGAAACCTCTTCTATACAACTCAATCCAATGTAGAAAGTATTTTAAGTTTTACCAGAAGTGTGAAAACTAAACTCATCAATATTTCTACAAAAAAACATTAGTTAAATATCGATGTCGAAAACTAACATTTTTCAAGAATAAAGAAGTAACCAGATATTTTATTTCAGATTTTCTTTCACATTTTGTATTTACATAAATACTTTTTTAATAGTTGAAAATAAAATTGCATAACATTCAATGAAAAAATTAAACAAAATACAGTAATACCTCGACATACGCTACCCAGAGTTAGCGCGATCTTCTTAACTCATCAATTCACCTTTTATTTGAAAAAAAAATTGGCAAAATTGGTGAAATAGGTAATGCGATTGAAGAAGTTGTCGATCTTTCTACTAGATAAATGAATTTAGTGGTGGATAGCGATGACGGTCAAGAACTGCTGGATTTCCACTATCAGGAGCTGACAGTGGATGAACTCAAAGAAATGCATGAGCAAAATCATAACATTGAAGACTAAGACCCAGTTTAATCAATAGATTTAATAATGGTCTGGAATTTGACATAAGTCATCAGCTTAGTTGAAAAGGTTTAAAATTTTAGCATATATATATATATATATATATATATATATATATATATATATATATATATATATACTGGTGTGCAAAAATTAAGGACGAAGTCGAAAAATTAGCATATCAGCTGAACGAAGAGGCAGAGCGGACAGAAAGACCAATCAGGAGATTAAATAAGGTGATGTACGGTAGCACATGCGCAGATATGCAGGTAGACATAATGGGGGAGTGTCTGAGTAGTATAAAGTATGTTGTCGGTGTAAGATCAGTATTTCTAGCAAAGAAATTGCACGCCGTATAGCAGTTAAAATCACACCGAGTTGCTGCCTCAGCGAGAAATGGCGAATAATCAATCTGTTAGACGACATCTGGATGCTTTTACCCGAGGTCGAATCATTGGGAAGTTGGAGGAAGGCCGCAGTGTGACAAGTGTGGCTGCAGAGTTCGGAATTGCACACAGCATCGTTTCACGACTTTGGAGACAATTTCAAACTACAGGAACAGCTATCCGGGGGTTCAGTAGTGGTCGTCCACGAGGAACCACACTCGCAGATGACTGGTACATTGTCTTACAGACCAGAAGAAACAGGCGGCAGACAGCGGGAGAAATCGCTAGACACACGACACAGGCGACTGGACGACCGATATCGCGTTTTACCGTGGCCAGAAGACTGCACGGTGGGGGTCTGTTTGCACGGCGCCCTGTACGGTGTGTACCTTTAACGCCTGCCCATCGGAGAAGGCGTTCTCTGTGGTGCCGGGAACACCGGAATTGGAGAGACAATGAATGGGGACGAGTACTCTTTACAGATGAGAGCAGATTCACTTTGATTAGCGATTCTCATCGCATACTCATCTGGAGAGAACGGGGAAGCCGCAATCATCCCTCGAACATCATTGAAAGGGACAGGTATGGAGGTCGCGGTGTTCTCGTTTGGGGAGGCATCATGCTTGCAAGTCGTACAGACCTTCACATCTTCGACTCAGGTTCAGTCAATGGGACCCGTTATTGTAACGAGATTCTTCTTCCATATGTGCGTCTTTTTAGAGGCGTTATGGGCCTGTAGTTCCTTTTAATGGGCGACAATGCACCATGTCATCGCACAGTAGCTGCCGAACAGCTCTTAGAGAGTGAGGATATTGATCGTATGGATTGGCCGGCACGATCTCCGGATCTCAATCCCATCGAACATGTATGGGATTTTCTAGGCAGACACTTCGCAGCTCGTACCTTACCACCAGTAACGATTCCGGAGCTTCGATTGGCGCTGCAAGACGAATGGGCAGCAATGCCTCAACAACTCATTGACACCCTCATTCTCAGCATGGGCAGACGCTGTGAAACCTGCCTAGCAGTCAGGGGAGATCATATCCCCTACTAAAGACCGGATGTTTCTTGCTGGACACCCATCACAGGGATGTTTCGGCCTTCAATCGCATTGCGCTCCATGCTACTTTTTCAATCAAGCTTCTTTTTATCCCTCTGATTTCTCTTTTAGTAAGTGTTGCTTACATATTACACATGTCCTTACGTATTGGGGATCTTACGGTATTAAATGTGTTGATTTGGAAAGCTTTTGTACAAAGTTATATTGAAAAAACCGTCTCGTCCTTAATTTTTGCACACCAGTGTACATAGTGTACATATATATATATATATATATATATATATGTATAGACTTCGACAATGAGTATATTTTTTCAACAAAACAAGGAATAAAAAAATTATAAGCATGTTACGTGGAAATTTTTTTGGAGGAAAAAAAATCTTTGAGCCGGTAGACTTCTTTGTTAGATTTTATGAAACTTTCTACATAAAAATAAATTCAGCTTGCAATTTTGTTTTTGTATCTAAAAGTTTGTTGAATTTTTTTTTAAAATTATTATTTTCTTTCGTCTCCTGCCCCAATTAAAACTAATTTATATGTATTTATATGCGAAATTATACACCGACTTAAATGAGTTCGACCTATTCGGTTTTCACTCAGTCCCCACCCATCGATTAAGTTTGGGGTCTTCCAGCAATGTTTGTTTCAAATGAAAATTATATGATAAAAATTATCTTTAAAACCCCTTAAAGAGAGATACCGTACTTGCTCGAATCTAAGCCGTTTTTGTGAAAAAAGGGTGTCATCGATTCTACGTCGCATCTCCAATTCTCTACACGTTTTTGAGAAGAAATAAATAAATAAATGTGTAAAAGGTTCATCGATATCTGATACTTAAAATTTAAAAAAAAATTCGGTAAAAAATAAAACAAAATTAATAATTTAGTTTATCTTTATTAAGTACATACATGAACCTATAATTACTCTAAAAGTCAGTGTCATGTTCTGAAAATGATTCGTCACTCTCATTGTCACAGCTGATTTCGGGGTTGCTACCGGCGTCGCCATTTTCCCACATGCTGCAGTCTTCCGTGCTGTCCAATGCAATTGTTATACAACATTTTTAAAAAGCACGTTTTTTGAAGAATATAGAAGAATTAGTAAAGTCTTTTTAGCACTTGCAAGCAAAAATTATATCATTTTTGTGTATGCCATCGACGTATATTTATTTCATCAGTGTCAAAATTTCAGTGGTCTTTGCTGTGTTTCCGTTTTATTTCTGTGAATAAAATTGCCTCTCTTTTCATACTTGCGTCACAGTGAGGTTATCTTTGATGTTCAGACGATTAAAAGAAAGTGTATACAAAAAATTTCTTAAATACGGGCAGACAACGATGTTTAGGATAGATTGAATTCTGGAAATAAACCGCGGAACGGGATGTCATCGATGCAAGTGGCCAGAATGGACTGTTACATTTTCCCTTTTGAAAGAGAGGGAAACTCAATTTCCCTCATCCAACAATTGTTCGGCCTTCGATTCTAAGACGCACCCGATTTTCAGAAGTAAAAGCAATGGAAAAATAGTCCAATCCGGCTTAGGTTCCAATAAATAAGATATTTTACTTAAAAACATGCTTTGCATAGCTTGAAGAAATTTCCCTTTTTGATTATTTTTTTTAGTAGAATTATTGAATTATTTCCAGAAAAAGCTCTGGGAATATTAAATTTTAATTAAAGCAATTAAAATATTTTGCAATCTGCGATGAAATAAGATGGCTTACAACTATCATTTTATTGAATAAGATTTTATAATGCGCCTAGGATTTAAAACTTTCTGATGCGATACTTGGAAGAAAAACATGAACATGGATTCTACTAAATCTCTTCTAAATTATGGATGTTTGTGATACTGATAAACTCTTCAAGTCCAGGAGAGTTCACATCATTCTCAAGCGTGTGGCATACAGTTCTTCCTTCCGAATATCCACTTTTATTCAAATTTGACTTCAAAACTTTTTTCTTCCCTGTTTTTTTTCTTTTTGTAAAAGATGGAAGAAAATCCTAATAGTGGAGGTGCTTCTAATTTTTTAATGTTCATAACGTTACATCCTTTTGTTTATACTTTCAATTACAACAATATAAAATTAAGTCCTCTCGTATTGAAATTCACGTAAAATAATATTAAGGGATTTCTATCCATCGCATTTAGAAAAATGAAAATTGTGAAAAAATTGACAATAAAAATTGTTTTGCTTAGCTCTTACATACACAAACTGTGACATTTTTAATTTCTTATTATATCTTGTTCTAGTCTAGCTGTTTTATACAACCTCTCACAATAACGTACGGTAAATAGTCCTGTAACAATAACGTAGAAAAAATATTAAAGAAAAATATCTTACCGTCTCTATAGTCCCCTCCTATAATTATGTACCACTGAGATCTGCCCTACATGTCCTGGAAACTTTGCAAGAAGTCTTTTGGGATGGAGTTCAAAAGCCTCGTCCCGTTTCGTTGAATGTTAGGAGTACCATCAATTTTGATAACACGTTTTTCTCAACCCTAAATTCTGGGTAACTATTTGTTGCACAGATTCAAGGTTCATCAGCTATCATGAGCACAGTTAATTGACGATCTTTAGTGATTAATTTCCTCACTTTCTCAACGTTTTCGTCACTGATTGAGGTCATCAGTCTTCAGCTACGGGGGTTGTCAGAAACACTTTCCCTGCTTTTCGAAAACGGACGAACCACTCTGGAGCACATTTCATGGACAGAGCTTGATCTTCATAAACACGTACCAGCATTGCATACGTTTCTTTTGGTGCCTTACCAAGTTTAAAAAGAAACTTTAAACCTTTTATTTTCCTAATCTCAGTTAAGAACCAACTTACTAAACAAGCACTTGGTAAAACAAGTTTTACACGGAACACAAATGTGTGTATGAGTCCCAACTAAACAACGGTGGGGGCAGATGGTCAACACCTGCCACTACGCATGTGCAGCGTTTTGTTTCGCTAGAGTTGCCAAATCGGCCGTTCTGAATTCATTCACCGAACTTTATTGTCACAGTTTGTAATATAAAGAACAGAATATAGCTGTTTTGAATAATGCTAAAAGTATTCAGTTTTCTGAGTGAACAAAGTATTTGTATAATTAAACACACAGTCTTTATATCTTCCTATAATAGAAGATCATTCAAAGTACTAATGAAATAACAGTAAAAGTAAGAACCGGTAATATTTTCGTAATTGCCTTAAGTTTATTCCCTTTTTTATCGTCTATCGCTTTTGTTGTTTTTAATTAGCTTATAATAATAAATGTGTGAAATAAAGCAAACAAAATAAAAAGAACTGTGTGCCGTGCACTGTTCCTGCTTATTATTTTTTTACTTTTGTTAAGAGAATAAACTTGTATGTACTTTCTAATAAAGTTTTAACAAATTTCACGATTTGGATTCAATAATGATTTTTCTGGAAAGTATTTTGTATTAACTTTCAGGTATTACGTTATCGTTCTGGTAACCTTTAAAAAACTCAGTGATTTATCTTTAAGGGGACCATACAGATTTCCAATGTCGCCAACCTGTACCATCATTTCTAGCATATTTTCTAATTACTAAAAATTCTTGAGCAATACAATTTTTAAGGAAGCCTAATTTTACTACCACCATTGTGCATATTTTAGTTCATTTTTTCATTCGTACCAGCATTAATTATATTTAGTTGAAACATTAACTTCAATCGTAGCTAAAGCTAAATTGAACCTATGTACCATACCTAAGCATTATATAGATTATATAGATGAACTTAGTATTGTAACCACTCTTGTCATTACTGTAACTGACATTACCAAGCAGGAGAAGCGCCTTCTCTCGTGACGACAGAACTTTTGTATAGACCAGTTGAGGGAAAAATGTGGTCACTAGTAAAAACCGTGCATGTTCTTCGTTCTTTATATTTTGGTTTATGGTATTTCTTGTCCTTTTGTAGCCTAAACTAAATTCATAAATAATTGTAACACTGAAGGAGATTCATTAAACCGCACTCCGAATTTACCACTTTTAGTTAAATCTTTTAACTTCCAACGCTCAACAACAAGGACGAGCAAAGGTTCCGGAGTACTTCTAATTTTTTCAAGGTGTTGCAGTCCACTCAGTGGCGTTGGTGAGTTGACCTAAGAAAAAGGTCTACAATATTTATTATAGCTTAATAATAAACACGGAATATGTATTTATCTACATAACTACAATAAAATAAACACTTTTAAGACCACGTTAAGGTATCCGATTACCCTAAAATCATGATTTTTTTCAAAAATGGACAATTTTTTTTATGATTTTATTTTATAAGCCCAGTGGCGTAACGTACACCCCCTCAACCCCCGCACTGTGGGGGCCCAAGGTTTCTAGGGAGCCCAAAGCTAGACTGACGCCATTAACGCAGAATTTCCCAAAATTAGCTTTACATTTTTTTTAATCCAATTTTTAAGCGGTTTTCAAATTGACGATCAAACATCATTCAAAATCAAAACTTTGATCGCTTATTAGATATCTTAGATCCAATAACCAAATCAAAAAACATTTTGATTTGCTGTAATCCCCGCGACAAAAGAGATACTTTTCTTTAGTGGATTTCTTTTCAAACCTAAATTACTAATAGATGAAAAAGAAAGTCAGACGGAAAATTGGATAAAATGCTAGAAAGATAAAAAAAAATTCATCACTGTTTTTTAGTATACTTCATGTTAGCGGTAGAGAGAAAAAAAAAGACATGTTACTTTTTACTGAAGTAGCAAAGTAACTTATTGGCGTCTTTAGCTTCCCTCCCACACACATGTATTTCATTTTCATTTAGCGAACTCGTAATTAATGTACATCTGTTGTGTTTTTTTTTCATGAAAAATAGTATTGCGATACTTGAAAACGCATAGAGAGCATTTTAAATAATTATATGGTCTAGATTTATGATTTAGAAACCCATATGTGCCCACAGAAATTTCCGTAGATTTATGAGTATTCAATCAAATAAAGCATTTCACAAAATTGTTTTAAGAACATATATATTTTTATATTCAATGCACTTCAATATAGGGAGTGTTCCTTCGCTGTTAAAACATTTTGATCTCACTTCTCTCTTGTAATAATAGAACAGAGTTTTTTGTAAACGGCATTAATTATTCTGGTTCTTATACTGTTATTTTTTTAACAAGACAAGAAGAAACGCGGCCCTAAAATGAGTGATAAAAACTTTGAGTGGTTCTCAAAAACAAAAAATTCGAAAGGAAAAGGGGTATAATATTAATAGCAAATATGCAAAATTGGATAACTTTTTAATATCCGCAAGTTCATCATCTTGTGCAAGTGCTAGTAGTAGTAATGCCAGGGAACTTGATGAACAAATCCTGGAAGTGGAAATTAATCCACAAGAAAAAAAACACAGTTTCGGACACTTCAACTATAATAAGGATATACTCTATCTAAAGAAAAGGAGTCGGAAAATATGAAAACGAAGAAACAAAATTGATTAGAAATGATTTTGCGCATTATGTAGGTACGCCCTTAGATGGAGATTTAAGGGAACAAATTTTAAAATTGGGCCCCATACCAACCAGAAAGTAATTTCCAAAAAGAAGGCAAAGGAAGGATCTTTTCATCCTCTTATAGTTTCATATCCAAGGCAGGACAAAAGATCGAAAGGAAATGGTTGTGCTATTCAACACGACTTCATGTTGCTTACTGTCAGGTATGTTGGCTTTTCGCTGATAGAACAAATATGTATTTTAAAGAAGCCTGGTATAAAGGTGTGAATGACTGGCAAGTAATATCAAAAAAAAAAATTAAAGAGCATGAAAATTCTATAATTCATATCTAAGCATGTCGCACATATGACATTTGGAAACAAAATAAAACGGTGGATTCATTATTTAAATGCGATTTTAAAGAAGAACTTAATAAGGTTAGCCAAATCTTACGAAGAATCATAGACGTTACAATGACTCTAGCGATGTGCAATCTTCCTTTTCGGGGACATCGAGACACTCGAGACTCGACTCAAAGGGGAAATTTTTTGAATATAATAGACCTCTTGGCTAAATATGACCCTCTTCTCAATGTTCATTTGTCAGAAAAAAAGAATTCAAAAATATCTTACCCCAAAAATTCAAAATGAACTTATTGCTATTATAGGCTCTAGAATGAAAGAAAATATTGATAAAAAAAAGGAAATGTTCTTTTTTCTCTATTATTCTGGACACGACGCAGGACATTTAATAAAAAGACCAATTAAGTATTGTAATAAGGTATGTAACAACTGATGTTAATGATAATAATGAGCCAGATAATATCAGAATTATAAAACGAAACGCTCTTAGGCTTAATTGAGGCGGCAAATCAGACTGCAAAAAGTTTGGAAAGTGATGTGTTAAATTTTCTAAATACACTGAACATTAATTTGGCGAAGTGTCGAGGACAAGGATATGATAGGGCAGACAACATGAGTGGAGCGTATGGGGGATTACAGAAATTAATTAAGGACAAACAACCAAGAGTAAATTACGTTCACTGTTCAACATACAACCTCAATCTTGTTCTAAACGATGCATGTAATAACGTGCCTCATGCAAGAGAATTTTATGACTTTTGCCAAAAAATTTACACATTTTTTGGGCTCAGCATTAAAAGTTGGAGTGATCTGAAAATTGTGCAGAATAGCGAGAACATTCAGAAGACTATTAAATCATTATGCATGACAAGGTGGTCATCTCGATTTGACTCTGTAATATCAATTCGCTACTATTACATTTCAATTTTAAAAGTACTTTCAAATATTTTACTAACCTGTACTAAATAAGGCGAGAAACAGGAAGCTTTAGTGATTAAAAAACCTATGGAAAAGTTTCAATTTGTTATTTTTTTGTTTTTTTTTTTTTTTTTTTTTTGCTAATTTTCCAATGTCAAATTTTACAAAGTATAAGTTTAACTTCAAAAGCATTACAATCACCAAAAATAGATTTGGAAAACGCTAGGACCATATTAAATTCTAGCTTAACCTCTATCGGGAATCTTCGTAACAATTTTGCTAATATAAAGGAAAAAGCTATAAATTTGGTCAAAAAATTGGGTATCATCCCAGAGTTTGAAAAAAAGAGACATAGAAAAGTTAGACAGTTTTTCGATGATTTCAATGTTGATGAAAACCTGCAAGACAGAGAACGATTGTTTGAGGTGGATGTTTTTAAGGCTAATGTTGATGTTATTACTACTCAATTAAAAAATCGCTTTCAGAGTATGAATGGCATTTACATATCATTCAGTTTTCTTTTTCCGAAAAATATTGTAAGCACTACAAATTATCTCTTATATAATGAAGCCAGTAATCTTCAAAAAGTATATAGCCTCGACCTATCTAGTGAATTTCCAAATCAATTTATGTCTCTAAAAGCAGTTTTTGGTGAAGATTTAATTAAACTAAATTCGATAAAAGAGTTAGGTAATTTTTTGATGATTGAAAATAAGTTTGCTGCGCCAAGTTTACCAGATGTATGTATTGCAGTTTTATTGTTTTTGACTCTTCCAGTTACTTCTGCAATAACTGAAAGGTCATTTTCTAAATTAAAATTAATAAAAAGTTATCTACGTTGTACAATGTCAGAAGAGAGGCTCTCCTATTTGTCTTTGATAAGTATTGAACAACAAGAAGCAAGAAAAATTGAATTGGATGAATTAATAACCAACTTTGCTAAGAAAAAAAGTGAGACATCAATCGCTGTTTTTGTGACTTACTTCTTGAGTGTAGTAGGGGAATCTTTGGTCCTTAAAAACTATTTTATTAAAACGTTCCCTCTGAAGAAGAGATCATGAACATGTAAATTATGTCTACCACATAAAGTTTAGGCATTCAAGTTAGAAATAGAGAGATAGGATAAGCTGCTGCTGTATATTAGCTAGTAGTGTGTGTCGCGAACAACCCAACGAACTAGTTACCTTTGTAGTTCAACCTGAGTGGTACTGCGAGCGCATTCTTTTTGTGTGTCCATGCCTTCTTATTAGTACCAGTAGTTGTGTCTTTGACTTTTTGACAATTTATGCTAGAATTTTATCGAGCTTAAGGTCAAGCTCATCCTGGGATTCATAATCGAAGAATTTGGTAAGTGATACCTATTTTCTATCATTAGGATCTGAAATCGAAAATGTTATTTTACAATGTTTGTGTGTTTTTCTTAGTGTATCGTTTTTTTAAGTTACCAGGTTATCATTCGACTGTTGTTAGATTTTCCATTTTTTAAATACTATAAATACTCTCTAATGTTAAACGTTATTTACCTTGTTTACACAGACACAGGTTGATTTTATATTCAGTTATAAGTTTAATATTTAAACATTTTTACGTGTTGTATAAAGGTACATTATGTTATGGTTTTGCAATTCTTTGTATATATATATCCGGCTTGGGGCCCAAGATCTGACCTTGAGGGGGGAGTCTAATTATTTTCCGTTACGCCACTGTATAAGCCCTATTATATTAGCTCATAAAAAAACCAAGCTCTTAATTTTTCATTCACTAGATCAAAAACTGCAAGTGTTTTAATGAAAGCAGATACCATAAATTTACATAAGATGACAAATTTTTAAATGTGTTTTTCTCAAAATGTGTTTCTTTTTTTTTGAAAAATTCAAACGGGGACAGCGATTGCTCAAAAAAATTTTAGAACAATTTGCTGCAATTTTTTGTGTATGTTCTGTATAACAATAAATATGTTTTAACCTTCACTGTTTTATTATAAGAATTACAGTTCCTTATGTGAATACAACCACTGTTTTTAAAGCAATTTCATATAGTAACTAAGATAAAGTACTCTAGTTTTTGTAAAAATTAAAATATCTTTTATCCTGAAGGTCAATTCAAAACGGAATAGCAAGGTAATACATCAAAATGAAAAATTGAGAATTTCTTATTTACTATTTGTACAAAGCGGGCTCCATTTATCTAATTTTTTGTCAATTTTTACCCATTTTTTCTCATTTTAGTAGTAATAATTTATTTTTCTCTTCTTAATTTTAGCCTTTTTTTTCTTAAAATGTACTAAATAAATCTAAAAACCACAAAATAATCCCCATATCTTTTTTTTTATAAAAAAAGAAGAAAAAGTTGTTGCAAGTAGTCGGATACCTTAAAAGCAAAACGCAAGATATAAGTATAATAATGTTAGTCATAAATGTAATAATACCATATGATGCATTTGTTACGACACAATTCAAAATACACATTAAAAAGTAAAACATTTTCATCTCTTTTAGTGCTCATAGTTATAGTCAGTATAAGACTTAGTCTGCATACTGTCAGTTCATTTTGAATACTTCAGTATATAATTACTAACTGCTGATCTTCAGGTGGTCAACTCAAAATGTCTTGATGGTCCATCGGTCGACCGTGATCGACTTAATGCCCACTCCTGCTCTAAAATATAGCATTTTCAAGAAAGCACAGCATAAATAAAAAAAAACCTTGTAATTCCTGTAGGGATGAAAGCTTTTTATATATTTTTGAATGTGATATATATTGCAAGACCTAAGAATTTTCATGTTATCTTTACGAAAATAAAGCCAAACTGATCGTTTGTACTGTTTGTTTACCGAATGCAACATGTTTTTTTTTAATTTTTATTTTTTGTGCTATATAAATTTGACTTTATTAAAAATATGAAATCTGTGGACTCCAGGGATTACTTTATCAAAATTTTATTTGTGATTTGTAAACACGTAAGTCTGATTTTAATGTAATATACAAAATATTCTGAGTAGAACATATTAAGGAGTTTCAAGGTGCTTTTAAATTGGATGTTTACTGTGTGAAATGGTAAATCTATCAATAATTCGTCATTCAATCTCTTTTAAATACAGTTGGAATTCTAAAAATTTGTATTTGAGCTGTTACATTTTTCTTGAATTTCGAGACAAGAAATATTTTTTTTTAAAAAATGATTGAAGAAATATTTACATATTGGATTTTGCGAGAATAATAAACTTTTTTGATGTTTGCAAATATACTACGTAACCTTGTATTAAAGAAGTAAATTTTAAGTATAACTAAAGTTAAACGAAAAAAATATTTAAAAACACTCTTTAAAATTAAGCAAGAATAAACCCACAAGAAAATTATTAGACAAAGAAGAAACTTTCTAATATATATATACATATATATATATATATATATATATGTGTGTGTGTGTGTGTGTGTGTATTTTTTTAACACCAAAATTTCATAAAAGCCCTATAAAATTCCGTAGTATCACTAATGGATACAATACATATATCACGAAGTCTGGGAAGATCTTACAATCTCTTCTTCAAAATCTAATTGATAATTTACAAAACACGGCAATTATTAAAAATAGCTTAGAGATTGCTAGAGTTACTAAGGATATGATGATTTTTTCTATGCATGGTTTTGATTTCGAGGACCTTTTAATTCTATAGATATTGACGATATGATTAAGGTTCTACAGTTAATTTATGATAAATATGAATTATATACTTCAATGAAAAAGAAAAATTTGATATTCTTGTTAACCTCGTATTAAAAGAAAATTTCATTACATTTGATCAGAATCTTTATAAACAGATCAAAGGATTACCTCAGGGTGGTCCAGCTAGTAATTGTTTAGCGAACCTCTATTTACATTTTTTTGAAATAGATCATGTTGTAAATGATTCTTACTTAATTTATCGTTATATAGATGATATAATAATTTTTGGTAAAAATAGTGAATACAAACCAAATATTACATTCTACCCTGATTATCTCACAAGCTCCTTAAAACTAACTTCAACTCTAATAGGGTGGAATTCTTGGATTTAGACTTACATCTTATTAACAATATTGTAGTCAGTAAAACATTTTTGACAAAAGAGATTCGTTTAAGTTCCATATAATTAAAATTCCCGTATGGAACAGTAATTTACATATATCAATTTACAAAAATATCATTTTGAATTTTTTATTTAGAAATGATAACTTAACTACCCACAAAATAGATAAATACAATAATATAAAAAAAAAATTTCAATGTTGTTTAGATCATGAATACCCTTTTAATTTCTTGAGATCTTATATTCATCACAAATACATTAACCGGCTTGCTACTTCGAATTCCAAATCCACCACACAACAATAGGTTTTCAAAGTCAGCATGTTAGTGGTCTTGCTGTAAAGATTATATCATAACACTCATATCACATTTTACATTTTTTCCACACACATCTTGAACATCTTACACATTGTTGACAACCAACCAAATTATAGCCTAGCAAATTTTCTGGCTGGTATAAAAGTCAGCTCAAAAGATGTGGTTATGTATTTTCGAATTTTTTAACTTGGTGAATAATTGACTTTCATTAATGGCAAGACGCTTGTTTCTCTTCGTAAAAGTTTTGTGAGTAAAGAAATTTTGTTAAATTAATTTTTGAATGATACTTTTCTTATTTAATTATTTTGGCATTTTTCTACTTTTCTTACATAATTATTTTGTGATTTTGTGATTTTTTCTGCATTAAGAGTTTTGGGAGAGTTTGTTACATAATAGTAGTGATTGGTTTTATCATGCTCTCTGAGTTATCCATATTCTGAAGTTTTGTATATTTTATTTTATTTGGTTTTCCTACCGAGTTGCAAAGGGGGAAGGTTGGCGCCTTTAAACTAGTTTAACCCCACTTATTCGGTCCTGAGTCCGAAATTGCTTTCTGACTCGCTAGGTTCTGCTTTTTTGTAGTTCTTTTATTTCTCTATAATTTTGTTGTTCATGTTCAGCTTTTATATTTTTATTATGCTATTTCTTGTTATGTTCTTTATCTATTATTTCTTGTTTTTGATAAATATTACATATTTCTTTTATATATATATATATATATATATATATATAGATTTATAAAAAATACTTAGAATTTTCATTAATTTTCTAGACAATTTTAATATTGTAGCAGCTCTTTTATTTAGAGAAATACTAGAGTTCAAACAAAATTTTCATTTTTTTGCCTTATAAAAATAATAGTTATACTTTCTTTCTTAAAGCAATAGTTAAATGTGTTTCATGTTTCATATATTTCTTCCCCAAATATTAAAAACTATTCTTCTTTTCTCATTTAAAAATGGTAAAGTATATCGTAGAAAGATTTGATAAATTTCTTTTTGAAAAAGTACGGAATATATATTTTGAAGTACTTTAGAACAAAATAAATTAAAAAATGTCATGTAATGATAAAGGAATTTTTGCTTAAGAAATTACTCTTCAAGTAGCAATAGACATTAAAAAATTTTTTGCATTAAATTATGCAACTGAAACACTTTTCTAAGAAAACTCTTATACACTGTTCATTGAAAATTAATAAAATTATGTGAAGAAATAAATTTAAAATGGCTTTTTTAAATGTTTCCTTTATGTTCACAGTTTTAAAATGTAATTTATTATCATCGTTCGATGGTAATCTAAACTAAATTAATTGAAGTCAAATTAAAATAAGTTAAATTTATTATATTATACACCGCATTATATGTAACACTACGGAACAAAAACCTAAAATTATAAAAAAAATAAAATGCGGATTTATTTCTCTCGAAATAGTCTCAAATATAATTTCTATGCTAAATTTTATCTAAAAAATTGATACAAAAATGAGGGAACTGAATTTTTCTTTGAAATAGTTTGTTTTTAAACTATAAAATAAGACGAGATTATATATATAAAACACAAAAAATTCTTAAATGTACTGAAAATGCGTTTTAGTTGCATAAATTCAGCTTCAATTACTAAATTAGAATAACTTTTGTAATAAATTTGAAATAAAATTCTCCTTTTTTTAAAATTTTATTTTTAATAAACTCGATACAATGGCTCAGAATCTCTTATTCTTCATTTTCCCTCCTTTTTTGAGGAAAGGAGGTTTTCAAATTATTCTAATTATGATAAAATATCATTCATGCTTAAATTTAAATTAAATATAAAAATGTATTCCATTTTCCTTCAATTTCTTTAAAAAAAAGAAAAAAAATTGTTCTACGTTATGTATTTTAAGTCACAATTCAAAAGATATTTTGTAAATATCTTTTTTTAACTAATTTTGTATTCGTGTATAAATTAATCGTAATCGAAAATGCTTATTTTCTGTTAAATGGAATTGTTTTGCTTCAAAAAAGTGTTAAGAAATACAAAGATGCATTGCTTATCCACATGTCATTTTCGTGTATGTTCATTTATCCGAGGAACAATTAAAAAAGTAAAGTTTTATTATTATTCTTTTCACACAGAAAATATAGAACTTACTTATTATACCGTCGGTCAATTTCACCAAATCAAAAGACATCGCAAATTTTAAAACTATCACCAAATGTTGGCATCATTATTATTATTGTGTTCGAGTTTTCACGAAACGGTTTCCTGAATTGGCTGCATATCTAGGCATTTGGCGACGTTTTTTGATTTGACGAAATTAGTCGTCGTTGTAAAGCGTATGTACCGAAAATACTTATACTAATTATACTTTTAGAGGCTTTATAATATTTTTCGCTTCTATCAACCTATCTTAAAACGTACACCTTTTTAAAAATAGAAAAGCATACTTTATATAAAAAAAATTATGTGTTCTACTTGCCATACATAATTATAAGACACGTCATGCTCGAAACATTTCCGAATCAAAATATTTCTCATCGTATATTCCATAACTCAGCTTCTAACTCAGAAAAATTTAATCGGAACACAAAACTCATGTTCGACACAACTATAATATTCCAGTCATAACTTTAAAAACAAGTTTTTTCCCCAAGATTTCTTTACGCAATGGAATAATCCTTTCTCTCTCTGCTTCTTTTCCAACTTCAATTTCACAGTGTCATAAAACTCGAAAATAGAAAAGTCAAGCATAAGCAACCGACAAAAGAAAATATTACACAAAATAGAGGGAAAAACAATTTTATATCTAATGTATATTCCCTACCTAACTCTGTCTGAATGTCAACTTGCTTCGTTCCTTCTTTACCATTTTAAGTCGAAATAAACTTAACTGAGTCGACCGTAACGCCAAAAGTTGCTTCAAAATGGTGGATAAAACACTAAAGAAAGGTTTTGGAAACTGGATAGGAAAAAAAGAAATCGTATTTAGCCCATGGGGACCAGTTAGTTCTTCGAAGCGTCATTGCTCCAGCATCCATTGTAGTTTTCTGTTCCTTTTTTTTCCCCTTCTCAGACAGTTTTGTTTGTTTGTTAGAGTAGAATATTCTCTGACCGGCTTTTTCCGGGGAAAAAAAGCCCAGGGCATTTACTTCAGTTGGAAGGCTTTAGGTAGTTGCTTTTTTTTCTCTCTCGCTGCTGTGCATTTTTATATCTTCTTTTCTTTATATAGGAGTTAAGTGAATTGTTTTTATGTGACGTTTAGATTACATCGATTAGTATAAACTGAACCCTGTGCTCCGTAGTGAGAATAAAGAAATTTTCCCAGAATGCATTGCGTTTGCACTATTATTTCTTATTTTGTACGAAAATTATTTAACTTTCGGGATTTTTGTTTTCCTTTTCTACTTAGAATTGATTTTACATTCATCGTAAATTAGTACCAACTTTAAAATAGAATGAAACACCTATAAAACCAAATTTAATTTATCAAAAAATTAAAAAAAAACTATTTTAGTGGTAATTATTAATAATAGTAATAATCGATTAAGCCTATGGTGGTTGAGTGGTAGTGTAACCCCACCACAGGTCGGGGGTTAAAATTCCGGGCTGAGCACGGTCGACTCAGCTTTCCATCCCTTCAATGGTTAGATAAATCAGTCCCAAGCTTGCTTGGCAAGTAAACACTGAAGGGGTTGCGTCAGATTGATCACCTGATCGGAATATCTGCACAAGCAGGTCAACACAAGGTCACGAAAACATAAGTTATTGTTTTTATCAACCAATAAAAGGCCCTATATTTCAACCAATTAGCGAGCAGTTGTGGTGAAGGGTTGAAAACTGAATGTGCAGAATGTTTTAGTGTTTTGAAAGTAGTTGTCAGTTGCAATTTCCAACAGACAACTACTTTGTCTATTGTAAAATTGTCTTTGTCTATTGTCTTTGTTTAATGTCTAAAGCGCATGTTTTAAATGCTCTAAAACATACTGCACATTCTTTCAGCCCTTTATTTCCCAAATGATCTGCAATTGTTTGGAATAATGGAGTATTTCATTGGTTAAGAAATCTCGATCACATTACACTACAATGTAATTGTTTCTTTTTTATCGTTGTTTTTCTAAAATATTGATAAAACTATATTATTTGCTTAAAATATATAAGCAGATTTGAAATCAGCGTGAAAGAATACACTAGAATCAATAAAAATACTTAAGATAGTATGATAATTTCATAACAAAAAATTAAATCGAACACAAAAATTAGGCAAAAAAAATGAATGTTCAGGACTTTTTGGCACCACTGTACGTTACATTTCAAACAAAAAATTTATTGCATGGGTGCAATTATTTAATAAGTTTTTGTAAAATGGGTCCTACCGTGGTTCTGTTTCTTTTAGCCTGACTTTTACAAAATACCCCCCTAATCCCCCTTGTGGTAATGCTTAGCCTGAAAAAATTACACACAAGTTTTAACAAATTTGAAAACACTTTTACTTTTAGGTATTTATTTTTCTTGTCATCATTTAAAACACAAGAATACTTTTTTACAATTAACATAATTTTGTTATACCTATATTTTCAAAAGTGCTAAAAGCTTAAATCGAATGAAAACTAAAACAGCGGATATGAAAGGTATCAGAAAAATTCAGTAAAATCTTCATAGTTGATTGGACTTACATTACATTGATCTAACCTATACATTAAAAAACCAATTTCCCGAATTATCAAAATATAATTAGTTGAATTTACTATATATATTTTATATAAATTTTCATTTAAGTAATTTATCAAATAACATAAGATTACATTTAACATATGATCAAATATTCAAGTAAAAATCTGGGTTTTTTTATCTGAATTCTTAATTCAAACTTTGTGCTCAACAACCAGTGAAGGCCAAGGCCTACCGTGCCAATCCCAATATACGTGACCATTGGGCGCTAAAGTGTGTGAACAGATGTCCCGATCAAGTGGTCAATCTGAAGAGAGACCCCAGTGTGTTTAAGTTCCCAAGCAAGCTTGGTACTAATTTATCGACCCACTGCAGGAATGATGAAAAGCTGAGTTGGCCTTGCCCAGCCTAAGGATAGTACCTCGAACCTGCGGTGCAGAAGAGGGATACGCTACCACTTAGTCACTGGGCTTTCACGATTCACGTCGCACTCTGAAGTAACACGAGAGCTATAGCCGAACGGACCTCTTACTTTTGAACCACGGGCAAGATATGACGACGACACCTGAGCGAAATGACACCTCCTTTTTCCTTTCAGCTTCTTCGTATTTAACGTACATGAGCTTCTCTACACGACGGGTCTTTAGTGGTAGCAGGACTTGAATCCGTGACTCCAATTAGCGATCATGACCTCTCCACCCCTGTGGAGAGGTCAGGTGTCGCATTAAAATCCCATCAGATGTCGCATTAAAATGGGAGATAAAAATTGCTACTACTAGTTGAATTTTTAAAGTATCACAAAACTCTCAAATTTGTATTGTATATACATTTAATATATTTATCAATTTATATGTATACTAGAGGACCAGACACACGTTGTCCTGTTCACACATCTTAAATTCAAAAATTCCAAATTTTTATGAATAAGCTTTAACAATCTAGACCGTTTTGAGTAAAATTGAGTAAAATTAATTACATCTGAATGTAATAATTTAATTAACACACGATTTATTTCAACAAAATAATAACACGAAGTGACAAAATATTTTCTTGAAATGATCACAGCACCAAATGTCGGGACCAACTTGAATTCTAATAAAAGATTTTTGAATATTCGATACTGCGATCGTAGCGCAGTCTGCCGGATCCAATGTAAAACTTTCCGAGATCAACAATTTATAAATAAAAAATTAATTAAATAAACATTTCTAAACCGAATTATAAATCTGAATCATTCTCGACTCCACTGGAACAGACAAAAATTTCATCAAAATCTGTCCAGCCGTTTAGGAGGAGTTCAGCTACATACACACGCACAGAAGAATTACATATCTGAAGATTATTTGAAAAGATGTTAATTCAAAACGCTTAAAAGCGTGAATCATCTGCATTTTCGTAACAATAAAGACCGGGTTTGGCCAGTTTGGCTGAAAATCAATTTTCGACGCCAACTTACGTCTTTTTCAATTCCTACTATTAGCTCACGATCTCTATACATATTTTATTTGTTTGTTTGTTTATTTATCTTGGTGGAATTTTCAATCGTTAATAAAATAAATTTTAAAGCACTCAATTGAGCTGAAATGTAATGTACATGATTATTTTGGATGACAATACAATAATATAAATATAGTTAATAAAAATTAATTGATTAGAACTAATTATTTAAAAAATTACAAATACAACCATGTTGGTGACCCTTTTGGCAATTTATGTCAAAATTTGAAAAGCATTCTGTTGAAAGAAAATTTTATATACACGATTTTTTTGGATGACAATACGATACTTTAATGATAATTAATAAAAATTAATTACCACTTAATGATGTGATTCTGTCATATGTATATACATATTTATATTAATTGCAACTATTTAATAAAAAGTAGCTAAAATAAATTTTTTTTTGGTTGATCTAAGTAGGAATTGATTAAAATTTTTTTATATTACTTGTGTGTGTGTGTGTGTGTGTGTTTATAACAATAGCGTTGTTACAACAATGCAGGTGAATGTTCAGTTGTATTTTTTGAATGTTTTTAATTAATATCTTTTAAACTAATTGCGATATCGGACCGAATTGGGAATCTAAACCATTCTCGAATTTACTTGAACCCACGCAAAAAATTTCTTCGAAATTGGTCCAGTCGCTTAGGAGGAGTTTAGTGACAAACACACGCACAGAAGATTTTTATATATAAAGATAATATATATATATATATAATATATATGTATATAATATATATACATTTATATAATATATATACATATATATAATATATATACATATATATACATATATATATATATATATATATATACATATATATATTTTCTTGATATACATATCAAATTAAAAGACAATGCAACAGTTTCTAATATTTATGATAAAAGAGAAGAATTTAATTTCCATAGTATAAAAGGTCCTCATCGGGAGAGTAATGTAATGTTTCTATATTCGGAAATATTGTTATTAATTATATACAACGCAATAAATTTCTAGTGTCAAAAAATCAGAAATAATAAATAACTTAATAGTTTTATGAATAAAGCTTTTCTAAATAGTAAGTATTAAAAATTCTTAGATTAATAATATTTTATTACTATAAATTTACATATTCCCTAGCTATAGTTACCTCAATATTCTACTATTAGAAAAATTACACATATATTATTATTTAATTCATATATACTCTAGAGTCACTAAAGTTATGGTACGGATATATATTTATAATTTGTAACTCTTTTTTTTTAATTTTTATTTCTATTCTTCTTATACTTTTGTTAAGTGCTACATTTCAGCTATCGCAAGCCTTCAATCAGCATTAGGGTCCAGAATCTGGCAATAACTTATTTATTGCACTCAGATTTAGCGCGGGCTCTACATTTTTAAGTGCAATTTTTAGGTAAGTTACCTCTATCTTGTAATGGATTCAGATATTTCTATCCATTACATTCAATAGGGTTTTGCACAGTATTATTTACATAAAGGGGGAAGTTTGGCTGGCCAAAAAACATGTTCAACCCCACTTTTTATATAAATTATTTTATATATTAGCTGTCCTATGTCAGCAATGTTTATAATACTGCAGCATCCATTTTATAATTTTTAATCTCGGTTGCTCATGTGTCCTTCCTTGTGTGATTTTTCTACTGTCTATGTGTTTTTCGATTGTGATTGATGGATGTTTATCTCTTGTTTGTAGAGAATTAGATTATATATTTATAGACATGGGGAAATATATATATATATATATATATATATATATATATATACGGTCTCTCTCTCTCTCTCTCTCTCTCTCTCTCTCTCTCTCTATATATATATATATATATATATAAGTCCCTAGAACCCTTTTTAACGATCTTCTTTAAATAACTTTTAATTCTTTGGCTTAAACGCATCATTAATCTTAATCGTAATCGAATATTAACATCACAACAGAATACTCGCTCCCGACCGTTCTAACCAATCATGTCTCCTGTTAGAAAGGAGTCACACGATCTTCACAACCGGTATATAAGCGAAAGTTCTTCTGATTCTCTTTGTCTTTGTGTTGTCTTCTTGAATATGTGTAAATAGCAGCAGCACTTTTATCCTTTGGGCTTTATGTGTTCACATGCTTATTGTGATATCGTAGCGCCCTCGATGTTTCATGTGAAAATAAAGAAGACTAAAACGAAGAATTTCTCCGCTTATTAACAGACAACCAACATAAATAATTATCGGAAAATCAACATACAAGTTACCAAGATAAATAGGCCTCGGCTACGCTATATATATATATAATTATGTTTTACCATTTACCTGTTTTTTCAATTAATTTTGTGTGTTAGAGAACCTAGACATCTTTTGAATAGTGTTGTTGAGAAAAAAATTATAAGGACATTAACTACCTTTAGAATCTATAAGGGATCTGTTTTTGCCTTTTGTGCTTTTTACGGGGTGTTTCACCTTCAAAGAGGAGTCTAAGACATTGTTTTTATACATAAAATTCGTTAACGAGTGCAAGAAAAATAGAGCATTTTGACTCAAATTAAGCCAATTTCAGAACAAACAACAACAACAAAAAAAAGACTTCAACAGAATTAATCACATTTTAGCTTTTACGTATTGTAAAGAAAAACAAATAATTTTTCATCGCTATTTGTATGCTTGTATTTGAATCATTTGTTTTTATTTACATCTGCTCGGTACAAAAATATACGTATTTTTTCGAAGGGAATCTTTATTTTCCATAATGACTGCATTTGCTTGGAATTTAACTTATTCTAATTTTTGTTGCAGTTCGTTCAATATGGGGTGGTAAGCAGAAAAGGGAAACAAAATTCGAGAAGAAACCAAAAATAATATTTGTATAAAAATCATTCTTTTTAAATGCCTCACGAGGCACTTATATGTGTCTATATGTTAGATTTTGGACAAACCTCAGTTACGCATGGATTAAGATTCGATTTCTATGAACAAGGCTATCATGGTCCTGGATTATCACCTTTAACACTTCGAATTCTTTTGACAGAGAATACAGTACTTCTAATGCAAAGAAAGATATAATGAAACGAGGAAAAAGATGCAGAATCATTTTACTCAGGCAAACTTCGGCTATGAGCTGGAGCCAAGATGTAAAGCAGGGGTCGGCAACCTATGGCACGCGTACCACATGTGGTACGTGGTGCAATTCTTAGTGGCACTCAGTACTACTCTACACATTTGTCAATATTTAAATGTAAGGAAGTAGATAAATTTGTAATTGACCTTATTTGACAAACATCTGCAGAATTATGGACATTCACGGAATTACGAAAATATATCTGAACGAGATAACTATGAAGATAAATTTACAGCTATTTTCAAATTATTGAATATCATTACTGGAGAAATTTAATTGTTTGAATAGAGGAAATTGCATGTATTCTGCTTTCCTACTTCTACGTATCTAAATCAAAAATCTCTTCTCATGTGAAAAATGTTTCGAGTCCGTAAAGACATAGTTTAACAACTGAAGGCTCAGAATCGTGTCAAATTGAAAGTCACACGTTATACCCCTGATTTTGTGATATGAAAATAGAGCAATGCAAGCACTAGATTCACATTAAAATTTTTATTTAACTCTAATGAAGGGAAATTTTTATAATTTATGTTGTATATTCTTTATATTAATAAGTATGTTAAAAATGCATAATATTTGTACAGTTTTAATATTTTTTTTATTTTTGTTGAAGAAATAGTTATATTTTAGGCTATTTATTTTTATGTTAAGAAATATCTTTAAATGATGCAAAATTAATATGCAATAAAATTGTAAATATCTATAGTATTGATCTCTATTTTCTAACGTTGCATGCATTATTGCAGGAATCAAATAACTTAAAAAATATATTGGTAGATTGATTTGGCACGCCACAGCTAAAATGTTTTCGACCCCTGATCTAAAGTGTTAAATAGAGATTTTTTTACCCTGCTCGAGTGATCCGGATATTATCCTTTCTTCAAACTACATCCTGAACTGTCTTCTTGATTGTGGTAAAAAAAGTATCATTATAAAGAATAGGGGTGGGGTCTTCACAGACCACTCCGGACTAGAAGACCACACATTCTAAAGTAAATCCACAAAATACGTAAAGACAGAGTTCTCCTTAAGGGTTCTTTACTAATTGTGCTGAATTTCTTTCAATTCTTTTTTTTTTCTCTTTTTCTATTTACGTTATTAAAGAAGATTATAAATAACTGTAATTTTTATTCCGCCAATTCAGAAAAATCAAAGATGGAATTTTTATTCTCTTCCTCGAATCAATATTTATTTTTGATGACATTCCATAATTCTCCTTCCGGTGATAATTTGATAGTTAACAATTTTTTATATTCGGTATATAGAAAAATTTAATAAATAAAATCAAATTTAATCAAAAGAAAAACGAAGGTTCTATTGTACAAAAGTCTTTATAAGTACTAACTTATGCATGTGAAACTTGGTCCATGTATCGAGTAGATGAAAATATGATAAGTATCTAAAAAAAAAAGAAAGGAAGATTTTAAAATTTATTTTTGGAGGGATTCAGGAAAATAGAGCGTGGGGAAGAAGTTCAAATTTCGAGCTCAATCAATCATATAAAGAATCTGACATGGATAACTTACTAAAAATACAACGAATAAAACGGACAGGTCACGTTGTCAGACAGCACCATCAAAAAAGTTTTCAATGCCCAACCAATTGGCACACGAAGAAAGAGCAGGACAAATCTTAGATGTATTGATGGTCTAGAAAAAGAACTCCTAGAAGAATTGGAAAACACTAGCAAGAAGAAGGCTGTCCTAGAAAAGGCTTCTTGAAGAGACCAAGGCCTACCCTGAGCTGTCGAGTCACTGAGGAAGGAAGGATATAAAAATTTAAATTTAAAAGCAAACCTATTTTAGAGATATTTTGCAGTACTCCTATGAACGATTTCCTTTAAGAGCAGTCAGTAGGGTAAACCCCTTTTAAAAATATATTTTGAGTTCTTGTTTTTTCTGAAATTTACAAATCCAGACCTTTCCAATGATATAACATACAAGCCATTATATGAATTAGAAGTATTTTAAAATGATTTTTAAAAAATAATCAGTTGTTTTACCACGCCCATTTTGAGAAATAGAAATGCAAACATCGCCTTTTTAAAACTTGGGAAAAGTTGCAAAGCATCGATTAATTTTTATTTTTAATACCCAAATTAACTTAAAATAATTGTAAAACTGCAACTTTTAGATTTGCTAAAAACCTTTGGAGGCAATTTCAGATTTTCATGTGGGTTTTAGTAAATGTTATACTTAAAATGTAGGCATTTTTTACTGAAATTTAGGTCTTTTCTTTAGTTTAAATTCATTTTAATTAGTTAATCAATAATTACTAGAAGGCGGTCATGCAGAACATAAATAAGAGTCGTTCGCTGAAACTAAGTCCGTATCACTTCAGCTGTTGAAGACTTCAATTGCTACAACCAAGCTTTATAATTACATATTTGTATTTTTAGACTCTGGTTGATGTGTCTGAATGCTGTCGAAGGTGTAAAAACCTTCTGGGATTTATTTTTCGAATTTTGCTGCCATATCCTGTACTTTACGGATTATTTATCTGCAAAAAATTTCATCGCTCATAAGGAACTGCTTAGCTTTTTGACACTGTTAGCACAAAATCCATAAACCTCGGTTTGCGTAACAATGTTTAGAGCTATCAGAGTTCCCATGGTATATTTTTAAGAATTTAAATGCACACTTCTGGTAGATTATAAACACATATACGATTTTTTATGTATCTAGACCTCTATTTAGTGTAAAAAAATAATCTTCGCCCTGTAAAGCCAAAAGATTGCTATAGTCAATAAAATAAGAAACCTAAAATGTGTATTTTGATAGTAATTATCAAGGTAATCGGATACCTCAACCTTTTATCCATCGCATTATTATTTACTGTATATTTTTTTCATGCAATATTTTTTTTTGAATCACTACATTGAAAATTAAGGGATATACATAAATAAAATACTCAACTTTGGGAAATTAAATCCGTTAGAGCTAATAAATGAAATTGGTATTTTAAAGTACCGTCATTACACGGAGGTTTAAAATATTCTCAATATAAAATGACCGTATGACTTTTTAAGAGGATTTTTAACTCTTACAGATGCTAACTAACGAGAGAACACTAATACACTGCTGAACAATTGCTAAGGACGGATCACAAATTGCTATGTAGCATAACATTAAGCGAGACATGAGGCCTAGTAGGATAAAATATAGTTGCCACACTGTTCAGACATTAGAATAAAGAATATTTATTGTTCTGGAAAGTGCAAAAGCTGTGAAACATCTGAAAGAAAAAAAAATGCTCATTTGATCTGCGTACGGAGAAATGGAACAATGCATCTAAAAGTCAGCAGGCACCTTAAAGAAAGGTATCAGTACGGGATATGTCCACCGTGGAGTGTGATGCAACATTCCACACGTCGTACCATACTTTGCACAACATTATCCAGCAGCTGTTGAGGCAATTTATCCCATTCCTCTGTAAGTGCACGGATGAGGGTGTTCTTGCTTGTCGGAGGATAGTTTCGACCAGCAACTTGCCTCCCCAAAGCATCCCACACATTTTCAATGGGGTTTAAATCTGGAGAACGCGCTGGCCATACGAGACGTTGAATACCCTCGCTGTCTAGACAATCCTGAACAGCGAGTGTTCGATGACACGTCGCGTTGTCGTCCATAAAAACAAATTATCACCGACAGCACCACGGAAATACGAACATGAGGAAGTAGAACTTCATCAATGTATCGTTGGCTCGTCATAGTCCCATTCGCAACCACATGTAGGCGCGTGCGGCCATTGATCATGATGCCGGGCCCACACCATGATACTGCATGTCGGGTATCGGTCCTTTTCCTGGATATTTTCTGGACGATAAGCAGTACCACTCTCGCGCCAGATCAGTTGGCATCTACAATCCGATGACAGACTGAACCTACTCTCATCTGAGAAGAGTACGCATGCCCAGTCCTGTTCAGTCCAATTGTGATGCTCACGACACCATTGCAAACGGGCAGTACGGTGCTGTCTGGTCAATGGGACACACACAACAGGTCTGCGTGCGTATAGTCCTCCTCCCCTCAAACGTCTGGCAACAGTTTTTCGGGAGATCTGCTTTCCTGAGGCAGCAAGAAACTGATTTGCCACCTGCTGAGCTGTGGTGCGCCTGTTCCTTTTTGCTGATATGACGATATATCTGTCTTCTGCAGGCGTCGTACTTCTAACACGATCTCCCCCGTGCCGTCTACTACACATTCCAGTAGTTTTAAATGCCTTCCACAGCCGTGAAACAACGCTGTGAGCGATGTCGAACTCCCTGGCAACATCTGTTATTTTTCGCCCTTCTTCGATCTTTTCAATAATTGGGCCACGCATAAAATCATCTATGCGATGTCGGGAAGACATGCCAAAAAATTTAAGTTCGTCTATTAAATCTTTCCTGTAAAACTTTGACTTGAAACAACAACTGTCCACACGCGTCAAAACCTTTAAAGCTCTTATGAACGCTATCACGTGATGAACAGACGTGGAACAAAAATTTGCATACTCATACTTCTTCTTACTAATATCCCGCACTTATTCTAATTTTCCACATTTTGCTTCCTTTCATTGTGGGGTTGCTATGGATGATAGTGTTATCCGTCCTTAGCAATTGTCGAGCAGTGTATTTTACAGCTCAAAATATTTATTTTTTGAAAATTATAAAGTTTTGAAAAGTTTTTTTTTTACACATAAGAGCAAGTTTTTTGAAAACTTTAAAATAAAGAATAAAAAAAGCAAAATAAATAAGTCAAGCAAAAAGAAATGCTAAAAAAAACATAACTCTACTTCCCTATAGAAATGACGCTTCAACACAACAAAAAACAACTTGCTCTAACACCCAGTGTGCTGTCGGCACTTTTAAGTACCACAAAGTTATTCAACTGTAAAATTAATTATATACATTGTTAACTTAAAATATAAATGGTTAAATCATTTTCTAAAGTCATAACTAACATACAAAAAAAATAAGGGACTTACCTTTTGAGATTAAATACTTTCTTGGAACAAAAATAACAATCTTCGCAATCCGATCAAAATATCAACTGAAAGCGAAACTTCTGTTTTATTAAAACTATTCACCTTCCCCGCCAAAATACTCATCATAGAAACTGTGCTGTCATGTATCCTGGAAGAGTGGATTAAAAGAGTTTTCCTGCAAAATATCGTTAGAATATTCGAAAAATGGATATTCTGTTATTTTAAAGTGAGTGGTACTTAAAAGTACCGTTGCTATAAAGTGTTAAACAGAGTCTCTACTCTAATAGAATCTAAGTTAATTTACTACAAGTTAGTAAATAAAATTACACAAGGGAAAAATATACAGCTCAACTCACATGTTTGTTTTTACTTCCAAAGCAAAAAAGTTCCTTTTTCTTTAAACTTCCGCTTCGTAACTAACTTTACAATATGAACTTTTCCTCTAAGCAATTTTTCGAAGCGTTATAAAACTTTAATATACAAAGCATAACCATAACCAAAACCGAACGAAGAAAAAAAAGAATTATTATATGATCCATTTTATACCTAAGCCACACATTGGGAACTTCAAGTTTGTTTCTTCTTAGCCATTTTAACTCGGAACAAGGGAACCTGAGTCGAGTGAGGTATCAAAAGTTGTATCAAAATGGAGGAAATAACATCAAAAGAACGTTTTGGAAACAAAGAAAAAGAAGAAAAGAAATCGTATTTGGCCCCGTAAGGACTACTTTGTGTTTCGAAGCGTCTGTGCTTAAGCATCCATTAGTAGAAGATTTTGTTTTGCACTTTGTTTCCAGAATCGAGCCCTTTTTGTCCAGATTCTTTTTTCTTTGGAGGGAAAACAGTTCTAGAAAACATACATTTGTTACGATTATAAGTTTTAATTTTTTTTTCAGAATATTTTGCAAAAGCACTTCTAAAAGCAAATTGTTTTTCCTCTACGAAAATTTTCTTGAATAATCTAAGTTACTTTAGCTGTTTTGAAAATTAAAATTAATAGAAACTGGCTTGAAGTTTATAAACAAATTGTTCTTATTCGTTTTACTATCCTATTTAATGAGTTTGAAACTTAAATTTTACTAAATGAAGTATCTAATTACCAAAGAGAGAAGAATATTTTTGGTTTTTCTAAAGTATATATAAGGGCTATCCAAATGAAAAGTGGGCACGTTCAATTGTTTTAAAACGATTGCAACTACTTCAGCGTTACCGAACATAGATATAAAGGGAGATAGGGGGTGTACACCGCATACGACGTGTAATGATGAAGCCTGTTCTTGGTAGAGGGAAAAAATCTAAAGTAAAGTCGTGCTATTCATGGTTGTTTCCATATCGGAGCAATGCGCTACAGTATGGTTTCCAGGTAGAAGGTGAGCTGAACGCGGGTAATTATTAACGAAAGGGATCAGTCTATGGGGAGCACTGCTTAGTTCGAACAATTGGTGCAAAAGTTTCCGTGAAGGGTGGCAAACATTACCGGATCTCCATGACAATACTAGCTTAAACGTTTGTCGTCAAGTCCAGACACACTTTAAACAATTTCTTTGAAAAGTGTTGAAACATCCACCGTACAGTTCAAATTTGTCTCCTTGAAACCTTCCACACTTTTTTCCACTCATAAGAGCATTACGTTTCTATTTGGACAATGAGATGAAGAAAATTATGAAGGACTTCCTCGAGAATAAACCACAATCTTTCTAAAGTGCAGAATAGACCTAGTGTCAAAAAAATGGGACTTGTGTGTGTTACAACGCCCAAGGCAATTTATTCTTTTTATTCACGACTTTTTTGCTTTTCATTTGGCCAATCCTTATACAGGGTGGCCATAAATAAACTGCAACTGTTCAAGGGATGCTGGAGAGAAAACCACAGGGAATATTCCAGTGAAATTTGGTATCTACACGTTTCAGAACATGCGCAAATCAAATATGCAGAAAAAGAAAATCGCCATTTTCACCCGATAGATGGCGCTGTACCATATTTCAACTCTTACCGGCAGCAAATACAACTTCCAAAACTTATAGACAGAGCATAATGACATTCTAAGAGTCAGATAAACAAAAGATATACAAAATCACAGTTTCTCAAAATACCATACAATTCGTTTCAGTAATTAAATTTTTACAGTATCATACAATAAATTAAGTTCACAAATTAAACAAACAATCCATAAAGACGCTATGGAAAATCATGAAACCATTATTTATTCGATGAAATTATCACATGATGTGCTCAATATGCGAACCACCAGATGCAACCCCTTGCTGAAAACTTAAAACAGCATGGTCTACCGTCGCATTTAAAATCTCTGTTGTAACACACTTCACGTGTCTCGCTATGCTAGATTTCAATTCAACAACAGAAACATATTATTATCTACGAACCATATCATTGAGATGCCCTCACAGATAAAAATCTCATGGATTAAGGTTCGGTGAACATGAAGCTCCAGGCGTTTTCGAAACCTCTGCTTATGACTCAATCCGCACCAAAAATTTAGCAATTTTTTAACAGGTTTAGAGTTGTGAGGGGGTGCTTCGTCCTGTGTATAAATACCATGATTTTTAAGCAATGTCTCTCATGCAATGCTGGAATCAATTGTTCTCTCAACACCGCTACTTAATGGGTCTTGTTTTTGCACTGTTCGATGGGCTTAAAATTTGCATTATGCCGTCGATGAGCATTGAAACACGCCACAGCGCCATTTATCGGGTGAAAAAGGCGATTGTTTAGTATATATATTTGACTGGCGCATGTTCTGAAACGTGTACATACCAAATTTCACTGGAATATTCCCGGTAGTTTTTTTTTTCAGCACCTCTTGAACACTTGCAGTTTAATTAGGGTCACCCTGTATATATATATATATATATATATATATATATATATATATATATATATATATATATATATATATATATGTAATTTCTTATTTCTCAATATAACACTATTTGATTTTAATACCGCACTTCAGTTTGAATAGCGTCGTTCTTCTGGTATACACTGAAAAATAGGTTGGATTGCGGTAATCAAGGGGGAGGGTTATTAATGATCGAAACCTATCTATGCGAAAAAGATGTTCCATCGCATGGAGATGTTTTATGGCTCTCACGCTTTTTAAGTGACCACACCAAAGCTCTAACATTTCAAGAGAGAACTGCCGATTTTACTGTCATTGATGTAAAGCACAAATCAGGCCTCCCCTGCTTATATACAATACTTTAATATCCACGAGATCTTAAAAGACCTTATTTTATTTTTTAGATTTCTTGAAAATATTTGGTTTCAGGGAGATGGTGTTGTGTAGCTGTATCATTTGGAGCCTGAAACAAAACAACATTCTTTATATTGAGAAGTGTTGAAAAGAAAAATAATGAAACTTGTTTGTAGTATCTAATTGTGACGAGTGAAATTAGTCTTAGTTCTTGAAAATTATTTGAAACGAATACTTTGTTTCCTTTTTATTGAAATATAACGATTCGATCAAGACTTAAATGCCCTTTTAAATATAAACGCCTGGAAATTTTTTTTAAAATTCCTATCTGTTTTTTTTCCAAAGGAAATAACGTGAACGTACTTAAATAAAAATAGTTAATAAATTTAATACACAATTTATTTTATTAAAGACATCTTGCTTTTCGTTTTATTCGAAAAAAATTTAATGTTATACAGATATTTCTTATAGAATGGGAAAAATAATTAAAGAGATACAGGGTGTCCGAAAAAGGTTGTACTTTTTTTAGAAATTTTCTCTGGTTTCTCTAAAGGTACTATTGGAATATTTTATTATATCAGAAGTTAGGTAATAGCTTAAAGCTTTTTTTGTACCAAAGTTCAATGATATAACGATTCAATGTCGGCGGCCTTCGTGACAAGGCAGATATCTAGGCCATACTCCATTTCCGTCCATACGCGCATCAACATAACTTTTGTAACGGCAGCAAATTCATTTCTAATACGCCCTCTCAACTCCACCAGATCTCGTAGTAATAGTGGGACAAAGACTATGTCCCACCATGTCCGAAAAAAAATACCCCTTTCCTTGATTTTTTTCTGGGTACCTAGTGTGTAGGGAGTGGTGGAAATTAGCCTGAAAGATACTAGATTTTCAAGTTTTGAAACATCCACGTTTCCTGTGAGCACAAAATTGTCAACATAGCGTCCACCAGCCACAGAACCATCTGTGGTTTTGGGCCTCCTCATTTCCATAATGACGTGAGAAGGTATCTGAATGAACATGTCCCACAATGTGGGATAGGTCGAACAGGTCGTGAGGATAAAGCGTTGTTGAAATGCCCTCCGACATGACGCCCTGTGACTTCTTTTCGTGGAGCTTTATCAAAGACAAATTCTTTGTCCCACCATTGCCACGAGATCTGGTGGAGCAGAAATGAATTTGCTGCTGTTCCAAGAAACATGTTGTTGCGAGTATGGACGGAAATGGAGTATAGCATAGATATCTGCCCTGTCTCGAAGGGTGCTTATACTGAATCTTTGTAAGGTACAACTTTGGTATAAAAAAAACTTTGTTATATTACCTAACTTCTGATATAATAAAACATTCTGATAATACCTTAGAGAAACTAGAAATTTTTTTTGGAAAAGATACATTTTTTTTGGGGGGGGGACACGCTGTATACTGAGCTAACTACTACATTCATTGGAAAATCAAAATTATTTGACCCACAAATATAGGCGAAGAAGAAAGCCAAATTAAGATCCAAACAATTCAAAGATTATGAAATAAATATCGTTGCCTCTCTCTCGAACACTATTGTCTGAAAAGCCTCGATAATTAGCTATTGTTTTGGTAATATATAAATTCCTCTTTATGAAAATAAAAAGGTTAAAAAGTATTTTGGTGGTTTACTTTTTTGTGTGTTTTCTGGTAAGTAGCTTGCTAGTTAAAATATATTTGTTCAAATAAGAGTCGATGAATCCGTGTTCAGTACTTATTTTAAAACTGAAATTCAACTGACTTATACTTGTTATTCCATTTAGAAAATTTAGATAAAATTTCAAATTTCGTAATCGGGTACAAATGCCCAAATAAATTTCAAAAGTTCAACAAAAAGATTTCAAAATTTAAAAAGGAATCTTATTTTATTCGTGCATCTATATACTTTTAAACTGAATATATTTTGCTTGGTTAGCATGTTCTTACTGTTAAATATGCGCTTTTTAAAAGAATGTTTCTGCAAAGAGCAAAAACTGGCAACAACGAAGTGTATGAACTGATTAACTGAAAACACATGATTGAATTTATCGTATGATTATGACGTCACATAAATTTATGTTCTAATTGGCTACAAACACATGTTTGTCATTATCAAGTGACTATGACGTCACATGAATTTAGCCCATTGTTGTTTTTGTGTCACAAATTTATTAGATATGTAGGTAACAGTGGTGCACACAGGAATTTTTCAAGGGAAAGGGTCCGGGGTCGAAAGTTCACCATTCTTGCATCATGCTCCTTTTGATTTTCTCGATTTTCGGGAACAAAACACAGTAAAAAACTAATTTTTGAATAAAGAATTAGCATTAATTAATAAAATTAATCATTAATAACAAGTAATTAATTAAATTTAACGTACAATATACTTAGAATTATAATCAATCGGAAAAAAAATCAAGGGCTTTGGGGGGGTCCGGAACCCCCTTGTGTGCGCCACTGGTAGGTAATATATTATTAAAGAATATTTTGAGTTTTGTTTCGGTGTTTGTAGCTGTACTTGTCTTCTGCATCTTGTTGTAGTAGTATTTTATATAATAAAAGTTATGTTAGATGATGTTGTAACTTCCATTTTTGTAATAAAGTTAATGCTATTAAAAATGTAGTTGATATAAATAGTAAGAACTTCATTCTTGAAGAACCTAAATAATCGGACGGAAATCATTGAAAAGCATTGCGATTTATTCGCAAGAAATATGTAGCAGTGAAGAGAATTTCATTTTTAAAAATGTAGTTGATAGAAATAGTAAGTACTTCATTCTTGAAGAACCTAAATAATCGGACGGAAATCACCGAAAAGCATTGCGATTTATTCGCAAGAAATATGTAGCAATGAAGAGAATTTCATTTTTAAAATTATCTTATTATTTTTATTAACTTAAAATCTATTTTCTTATTTTATAAAAATGCCCTTTAAATAGTCCATTATATTCTGTTTTAGGGAACGCATTACACATAACAATAATTTAATTATTTATTCTTATTTTCAGTTATATCCGGGATTCCTGATTGCACATAAATTATGATATTTATATGAAACATAATTTATTAGAAAAATATTTACCTTATATCAAATAAGAACTTTCTGGGAATTTTGATCTTATCGTTAAAATTCAATTCATTACTATCGAAAAAGGCTTAAATGGTAAAACTTAAGTATAAGCTTTTTATCGTTTATTAAATGTCAAAAATACGTTACTAAATTTTTCAGAAAATAGTCAGTTTAAAATTTTTTTGGTTTGGCTTACACAGTTGTATTTCTACATATAAAATCAAATGCAATGTGTTTCCATAAACCTTTCTAAGAAAGGAAGAAAAATTATTTTAAACTTTTGACTTTAAGCAATTTTTCCCCAAATCATTAAATTCAAATACAGTCGAACATCAATGTAACGAACCTCTATATTGCGAATTTTTCTATACGGCGTACTTTTTCCTGGAAAAAAGAGCATTTCATGATTTTCTTCGTAAAATAACCTCCCAATAGCAAAGTGCATTTTCTATATAACGAACTTTTTCTCTTGTGATTCAATTTTTTCCGTCCTATTTTTATGGTATTTTTGGACATTTTATGGTGGTCATAAATCTTGAACTGGTTTTGTTAGGTGCCTAATGCGCCGAGAGCAATAGAATTCTGGGCATTTCATGCAAGAAGTGCAACCTGTATCCGCCATTGTCCAGCTCTCTGGAAACATCTTGGATATCCACTTTCACCCTCAATGAAGTATCATGTCCTTGAACTAATCCCCCTTCATTTGTAGTATTGATCAGTTGTACTGGTAACTGCGTTTCTTGTATCCCGAAAATGTCAAAACGTAAGTGCTTGAGCGTCAAAGAAAAAATATTATTTCTTTAGCAAGTGGATAAAGACGTAAAGAGAGAGAGAGAAGCTTTTCTCGCAGTTTTTCTTTCTGATTTTTTATAGGTAAGATATATAAAATAAATATATATTAATTTACTAAAAGGGGGAAATAATTACCTATTTTTAATGTATAGTGTTTATGAATTTAAAATTTGTTTGTTTTTTTGGGGTTTATAGAGAAAATTGAACTATGAACCTCTATGCAATGAATTTTCAATACAACGAACTTTTTTTCGAGATTTAGAGACTTCTTTATATAGAGGTCCGACTGTATAGAAAAATCAATTATAATCAATTACTAAGCAAAATACACCCACGTTTATAACTGTCTTTACATGTGTGGTCCCTATATAATCTCAATGAAGAATTGTTATATTTTCTCTTTTAATTCAAGACAAAGGGAAGAAGGCATCAAAAAAAAAAGATTTTGAAATAAAAAGAACACAAATTTCGCCCACGGGAAATTAGTTCGTTTCTTAAAGCCTTTCCTCCAACAGCCACTTAATAAGGGATAATTTTTCTCTGTCTTTTTTTCCCTTTCTAAAGTAGTTTTAATTCTTTGTAGAATCATGCTCATTTTTTTCGTCTGGGGTTTTGAAGGATAAGAGATTCCGAGAATTTACTGCAATTTAAAAGCTTAAAGTGGTATTTTTTCTTAGATTTTTATAGTCTTCGCGGAAAAATTAAGTAATTTTTTTCCGTGTGTTACTTAGATAGTATTGATCGGAACAGAAGCAATCTGTGGCAATCAAATTTGCTACAAAAGTAAATGCTTTTCTTCGGGAAATTTGTTTGTTTGTAAGTTAATGTTTATTGTGAAAACAGTGCTTTTCGTGTCATTCCTGTTCTTTGAAGTCGATTATTTCCTCAATATTTGGTGCATCTTACTATTATTGAAAAAAAAAATTTATATTTTTAATTCAAATTGTCACGTCTTTTTTACATAACTTTTCTTGGATTTATGCAGTATTTTACGTGTAGCAACATTTTACAGAAGATATTTGGGTTTAAGTCAAAAACTAACTAGTTTATGTTAGATAAAGAAAAAAATACTATATGTGAGCTGCAAAATACGAATTATATCAACATATTTAATCCTGATGCCATGACAAAATATAGTATCGAATAATAAGGGTGTTGTTCATTAAAATCAACTGACCATTTAAGGCTTCAAATAATGTCACATTCTCTGTCCAAGTGATTTGACCATTATTATATGAGAGAGGGAACATTAACATCGCACTGTTCAGCTACACGAGAGCTTTTGGCGACGAACGACGTAATTTTGAACCATGGTCAATTGACGAAGGAGACACCTGAGTTGGCACCCTTCTTTCCTAATGACCACGTCAAAGAGAGGACGTTTGATCTATCGACAGATTTAACGTGCATCGCTCCCCTGCACGGTGGGTCTTCAGCGGCACTGAGCCCGAATTCATGGCATGCAGGATTATCATGTAAGTGAGCGTTTATGTTAAATGTCACCTTCCGAAGCAACACATGTGCTGTTGGCAACAGACCTCATAATATTTAACAGTCAAGTGACGAGCAAAAAAAGAGTTGTAGCCGAGTGTTTCTCAAACTGTAGGGTGCACATTCCTAGGGGGCGTGATAACACTACGAGGGGAGCGTGAGCATATCAAAAAGTCGAAATCAAAATATTGTTTAAAAAAATTATTAATTTAATGAAAGTAAACAATCAATATATATATATATATATATATATATATATATATATATATATATATATATATATACATTCTGACATAATAAAGACTAAAATACACATTTACACTGAGATAATAGGCATAACCCTTTAAAACCCAACCCGCACAATCATGCGGGTTAGATACTCTTAAACGTTTTTGCTTCTGGAATAGTCGCATGTAAGAAAATTGCGAATCTAACGATTGAGCCGATTTGCAGAAAGTGTAAAGTGTTACTTTTCATCAACAGACGATGGTTGTGGTCCATGTTTTATTTTCTGCTGGCAAATCTAGCTTTGCTTTCAAATATAACGAAAACACGTCTTCTTTTTTATCTGTCGTAAAAAGCTAATTATCAATATATTTCTAATTGCTTAGATACAAATGTTTTTATTAATGTTCAAATAATTGTGAAATAGAAAAAAATAATTATACTCTATTAATGTGGCTTGTAGGACTCGGGATTTCGTTACCCGCACGATCGTGCGGGTTGGGCGTTACTTGAGTCACTGCAGCTGTAAAGGTAAGTACTTACCATACGAATTTTCGTTTCTGTTTCAATACTTTTGGAGAAAGCCTTCATAAAAATGAAGTATCGAATTATAGAATTATAACCAATTTTTCTTGAGGGTCGCAATGGATATGTCCCTTTTTTTCTTTCTCTATAGCTTTTTTGCAATTATTTTTCTTTTCATACATTTGTTCAGGAGTATGGCATTTTTATCCTCTCCACAGATATTTGCATTCATATCTCTCCCCCCAAAAGTCTGGGTTTTCCGGTGGGAGTTAGTATGGTGTGGTTTAAATATATATTATACATATTTTTAAATAATAAAATTTTCTGAGACATTTCGGTATTTTTCATGGAATACTGTGTTATCTTTTAACCAAAAACTTTTTTATGTGTCTAAAACAGTGTTTCTCAAACTGTGGGGCACGCCCCCCTGGGGGCGCGATAACCTTACAAGGGGGGCGCGAGCATATCGAAAATAGAAGATTTAAAAATAATTAATTTACTGGAATGAATTAAAACAAAATAGTTTCAGACATATTAAAAAATGCACTTTTACTCAGATATAATTTATAGGCACACGCGATATTAAGTCATCAAAAATAAAAACTTCTACAATACCTAATTAGCTATATTTGATCCTATAACCAAATAAATAAAAACTTTTATTTGATTTGCTGTAATCCCATGATGAGAGATTTTTTTTACTACGCTTACTTTTTAAGCCGAACATATAACTCTTTCAGAGAAAAAACAGATCCCAGACCCAGAATAGAAGAAACTTAGGAACATAAAAAATTCATCACTGTCATTATTTTTGAAATACTGCACATTATAGCTGTAATCTGTATTGCCTTCTAAGTTATTAATGCAGTTAGTTATGACCCGCTCTTACGTGTTTGTTTCTCATTTAGGGAAGTTTTAAGTAATGTATTTCTCTGTTGCGCTTTTTTCCATGCAAAAAAAACGTTTTACACAATTTTTTTAGCAGTAACATAGTACATATTATCATAATGAATACACTTTTTACCCGAAAGTGGTCGCGCGGGACACACATATCACTAAATCGTTAATTCTGGCAAAACGGTTTATTTGTTACCAAAGAAAAATTGAAAAGTTCTTGAAAGTAGGTAAGTAAACTTTCTCTTAGTTAAATTATTCACTGGAATCACGATTTGTATCGTGTACAATAAAATAATTATAAAAAAAGGATTGGGGTGACTCAATAACCCCGCTCGACCGTATCGAGTGCGCGCCTGCTCCCGGGTTAAAATATGTTGAAGTCTTTTCGCTTTAAATATTAAAAATAATACAATTATTCTTCATCGGAAATTTATATTATTGTTCATTATTTAAAATCAATTATACAAGCTAATTCTGTGAGGCTTAAAATTACAATTCGCTTAAAACTAATTAAAATTTGAGCAACCATTTTAAAAAGATCATTTTACGTTTTTGTAAACATTGTCGAGCACTTGGCTTTGCTCTCCTTATAATTCAGCTATTATATCAATAATGTTTTATTTTCTTACAAATGAACTCGGGCAAAGATCGGGCACTTCAGCTGGTATACTTTTAATGTATCAGTGCTGCACAGAGTATTTTATAACTAATTAATTAATACTAAATTAAGAACAAGTTTAATACGTATTGTTACGAATTTAGTCTTATTCTAATTGTTTCTACTCATTTGTGTTCATTTTTACAGTTTAATTTGTCGTATCTAATGTGATTTCAACCCTGTTTACCTGTAATATCATTTCCACTGCATTGCACGGCCCCCATGCTTTAACATTGGTTTAAATAGTAAACTCGCCAAATATTGCAGCTAGCGCCAAGTTGGCGACGGATTTGGCGACTTAATTTTTGGCGCCAAATTTGGCGATATATCGCCAAATGTGGGCGATAAGCTTGGCGACCATGGCAACCCTGCTCCTAATAACCCTGTCTGGCAACCCTATCGCGGTATTGTAACACTATTGTATTGAATGTATTACTGTATTGAGCTTTTCTCGTACGCTCCGGATTTTGCTAGATCTTTCTATTTCTCGATTATTCTGGCAAGTGCCAGAGGTTTCTGACCGAAAGGTATAAAACGGCCCGAGCCGGCTAGTCAGTCAGTCAGATCTCAGCTTTCAAGCAAGTGCTACCTCTCTGTGTTTTAAAAGAGAGAGACGATTGCATAGTGAGTGTGTTATTGTTTTTATTGAGTTATTATTTTTTTGTGCTGAGTGTTTACTATTGCTGTTGTTAGTGTATTACATCTGTGTTATCAGTATTTTCATCGATTGTACGTGACTTTCTCGAACTGTTCTACAATTTGTGGAGGACTGTTTTGGCAAAGAATAAAATTGTTTTGGATCCCGCTCTTCGGCTTCAATCATTTCGAACCCCCGAAAACGCAACAATTGGTGTCAGAAGTGGGATTGAATGCCAACAACAAGAGCGATGGAGGCCCAGTTCCAGACTCTTCTAGAAAAATTGACCGCCAGCATGAATGCCAATATGGGCGAAATGAAATCGGACTTGACCGCCAGCATGAATGCCAACATGGGCGAAATGAAATCGGAGTTGACCGGCATGAATGCCAATATGGGCGAAATGAAATCGGACTTGACCGCCAGCATGAATGCCAACATGGGCGAGTTGAATAACAAACTGACCGCGAACAAGGAAGAGTTGAAAAGTGATTTGAAGGGCATTGGCGACAAATTGACGACTATGGACAAGAAATTTGAAGAAATGGAAGGAAGAATCGAGTCGGTTGAAAATAAATTCGAAGATATGGAGAGCAAACTAGAGGCGAAAATTTTCGAAAAGGTAGAAGAAGTTTCCATTTCGTTCAGGGTGACCTAGAGAAATTGAAGCAGAAAGTCATGACTGGTCAAGGGATGAATTTAAGTTTCAAGCTCCTTTTTCCAAGCCTTCCATCAAGCTTTCTACATATGACGGAAAGTCCTCTTGGCAGGTGTATAAGACCCAATTCTCCATAGTGGCGGATGCAAACCAGTGGGACTCCCAGACCAAGGCCTGCCAGTTAGCTGCTTCTCTTCGAGCCGACGCTGCTGACATTTTGCAAACTTTGCCGGAAACACAGCGGCTGGATTTCGACGCTCTCGTTAATGCTCTGGAGTTACGCTTCGGAGAGAAATGTGTGAAGGATTACAGCAGACTCCAGCTGAAGTCACGGCAGCAGAAAGTGTCCGAAACGCTCCAAGAACTGGCGACGGACGTCGAGAGGCTTTCTCACTTGGCGTTTTCTGACTGTCCGACTGAAGTAAGAGAAGTCCTGGCGCTGCAACACTTCATCGACGGGGTGCGTGATCCGGAAATCCAGAAAGCTCTCCGAATGGCGGATCTCAAGGACTTAAAGGGGGCCTAGTGTTTGCTATGAAATTCGAGGCAGCCCAGCAAGCAACGCGAAAGGACAGACACCCCATACGAGCCGTCAACGAATCGGACACGTCGAACTCAAGTGTGGAGCGGTTAGAGCGACAGATGAGAAGCTTCTTGAATAGAGTTGAGTCTTTGATGTCCCAGAAAGCAGACGGGAAGAAGACCCTTAAATGCTGGACCTGCGGTCGAGAAGGGCATCTGCAGAGAAGCTGCCGGGCACGCCAAGGCGCTGAAACTAATAGCGCCTCCCGGAAGGAGGTGTCGGAAAAACTAATTAATGGCCATCTCGTGGGGCGGAGGTTGCCAGATTTTGGAAAGCCCCACTTTCAAGTGTGTAAAATTTCGACAAAGAGTAACGGTGAGAATGGAATTTTTATAATGGGACATGTTAACGAGCTTCCCTGCAACATGATCATCGATACAGGAGCCAATGTGTCTATCATTCGGAACGATCTGGCTCAAAAGTTAAAAGAGAAACTTATCTGGACCCCGCCCCGCGTGGTGCTACAGACCGTGACGGGGAAAAGATTGATATTCACGGAAAATTAAAAGTCAATATCAAGTTTGGAGACACTACCTACCAACATGCTGTGTATGTCGCAGATATTGCAGACCCTTTCATTCTTGGACTGGACTTTCTAAAGGAGCATGGTTTCACTCTAGACTTCAACAAGAACGAATTACGTTCCATACACGAAGAAGTCACTATATTCAAAATTGAACACAGGTCAGAATCTATTCGACAGGTAACCGCTAACGAGAACATTACCATTCCCCCAAGGACTGAAATCATAGTACCTGGATACATCGGTAACGATGTGAGTTTCAACTCTGGCCTAATTGGATCTGCGGAAAATAAAGCGAATGGATTGCTAATAGCTTCGACGCTAGTGGACCTTTCAGAAAAACTATCGGTAAGAATTTGCAACGTAACTGAAAAACCTAGAGTGTTCCAGAAAGGTGAAGTGTTGGCAACCTGCAGTCCAGTAACGTGTGTCTGCAAAAGTTCGAGCTTGCTCCTATCCAACTCGCCTCAACAGTTGACTCCCGACCTTCTAGAAAATGCTGAATTGTCCCCCGAACAGAAAAGCTCCGCAGAAAGACTGTTCAAGAATTTGAAGACGTGTTTTCTAGAAACAGTAGCGATATTGGCCATACTACAGTGACACAACACAGAATTGATACAGCAGACCATCCGCCGATTAAACAGCACCCAAGACGCTTGCCGTTTGCTAAACAGGAAGAGGTCGGAACACTACTACGAGAGATGCAGGAAAATGACATCATAGAACCGTCTTCGAGTCCGTGGGCATCTCCAATCGTCTTGGTTCGTAAGAAAGATGGCTCCACAAGATTTTGCGTGGACTATCGAAAACTTAACGACGTCACCAAGAAGGACAGCTACCCTCTTCCAAGGATAGATGACACCCTGGATACCCTTTCCGGTTATAAATGGTTCTCGACTTTAGATTTAAAGAGCGGATACTGGCAAGTGGAGATCCATCCCGAAGATAGAGAAAAAACAGCATTCACTTCCGGCCAAGGACTATGGCAGTTCAAAGTCATGCCGTTCGGGCTCTGCAATGCGCCAGCTACTTTCGAGCGCCTGATGGAGACCGTGCTAAAGGGTCTGACTTTTGAAGCTTGCCTTATTTACCTGGATGACGTCATAATAGGAGGGCGTACGTTTGAAGAACATCTTCAAAATATCCGGAAGGTGTTATCAAAATTAAGCGACGCTAACTTGAAGCTAAACCCTTCGAAATGCAAGTTCTTCCAGAAAGAAGTCAATTATCTGGGACACATCATCTCTGCAGAAGGTGTTCGTACGGACCCCGAAAAAGTGTCCGCCGTAAAGAATGGAAACGCCCTGAAAACCTCCGTGAGCTGCGAAGCTTCCTGGGACTATGTACTTATTACCGAAAGTTTGTGAAAGGGTTCTCTAACATCGCAAGACCCTTGCACAAGCTAACAGAAAGTAAACAAAAGTTTCAGTGGACAAAAGAATGTGAAGATTCCTTCCTCCAGCTTAAAGAAGCTTTGACGTCTTCACCGATCTTAATATATCCACAACCGGACAAGCCATTTATCTTGGACACTGATGCCAGTAATGAGAGTGTCGGAGCAGTATTATCTCAGGAAATAGATGGCCAGGAACGAGTCGTAGCTTATTGGAGTAAGTGTTTATCGAAACCGGAAAGAAATTATTGTGTCACTCGAAAAGAGCTACTGGCTATTGTGAAAGCCATCGAGCATTTCCATCACTATCTCTATGGCCAAAAATTTCTTCTACGTACCGATCATGCCTCTTTAACCTGGCTAATGAATTTTAGAAATACTGAAGGCCAGGTAGCCAGATGGATACAACGGCTCAACGAGTATTACTTTGACATCAGACATCGTAAAGGCTCCTCGCATGGAAATGCTGATGCCCTTTCAAGAAGACCATGCCCAGAAAATTGTCGTCATTGTTCCAGAGTAGAGACCAAATATGACTATGCTATACGCCAGATAACAACTTCAACAGCGACGCCACTTGATCCCTGGAGTGACGAGAAAGTTCGAGAAGACCAGATGGCGGATCCTGATATTAAACCCCTTATAGAGTTTATGGAGTCCTCCAGCAATAAACCAAGTTGGCAGGACATCTCGGCTTATAGTTCTACAACTAAGCAGTATTGGGCCCTCTGGAATTCTCTACATCTCAGGAATGGTGTTCTATACCGAAAATTCGAATCAGAGGATGGAAAGACATTCAGGTGGCAATTAGTACTTCCTCGATCTCGTATCCCAGAGATACTCAAAGAATTGCATGGCAGCCCAACAGGAGGTCATTTCGGCGTCATGAAAACTTTGCACCGAGTTCGAGAGCGATTCTGCTGGGGTAAAGTGAGAGCTGACGTGGAACAGTGGTGCAAGTCCTGTGATGCCTGTTCAGCTCGGAAGGGGCCAAAGATACGTAGCCGAGGGAAGCTGCATCGCTACAATGTTGGAGCACCCTTCGAACGTATCGCTTTCGATATCCTGGGACCTCTGCCAAGGACTGCGTCTGGTAATAAGTACCTACTTGTTGTCATGGACTACTTCACGAAATGGCCCGAAGTGTACCCCATTCCGGATCAGGAAGCCCCCACCGTAGCGGAGGCTGTAGTGCAGCACTGGATATCGAGATATGGGGTACCTCTTCAACTTCATTCCGATCAGGGGAAGAAATTTCGTCTCTGCGGTATTGAAGGGGGTCTGTGAACTACTCGGAATTGACAAGACCAAGACCACACCTTTGCACCCACAGTCAGATGGCATGGTGGAGAGGTTTAATCGCACCATCCTGAATAACCTCTCACTGATGGTCTCCAAGAACCAACAAGACTGGGACCAGAAAGTTCCTCTCTTTCTGCTAGCGTACCGCAGCGCCGTTCACGAGACTACCGGATATTCACCATCCCAGATGCTTTTTGGCCGGGATCTTCGTCTCCCTTGTGACCTGCTGTTTGGTCGCCCTCCGGATACACCTTCATCGCCTGAGGAGTACATGCAGAATCTCCAGGCACGTTTTGAAGATGTACACCATTTGGCTCGAGAACGGATCAACCTGAGGACGGAGAAGATGAAGACTCGGTACGACACAAAAGCCACAGGACATCAATTCAAGGAAGGTGACAAGGTGTGGTTCTACAACCCGACTCGACGCAAAGGACTTTCTCTAAGCTACAATCGCATTGGGACGGTCCTTATACAATTTTAAAGATAATAAACGACGTCGTAATCCGGATCCGTAAGTCAACGAATTCGAAGCCTAGAGTCGTTCATTACGACAGGCTCGCTCCATATTATGGCCATAATTCTTAGTGTGTCAATTATCGTGTAATTTATTTTGACCATGGTCTTGTATAAATAAGTTAGTGTGTAAATAATCTTGTAAATAATTTTGTTTATTGTTTTGTAAGTGTTTATTTTGTACTATGCATTACGTGTTTATTTTGTACTATGCATTAGGTGTTTATTTTGTACTATGTATTACATGTTTATTATTGCATATTCATTTAGTTGTTTTTAATCAATTGCTTTATTATTATGTTAACGTCTGATGAACGGTTGTACTGCCCGGGACGTGCAGTTCTTGAGAGGGGAGCAATGTTACGAATTTAGTCTTATTCTAATTGTTTCTACTCATTTGTGTTCATTTTTACAGTTTAATTTGTCGTATCTAATGTGATTTCAACCCTGTTTACCTGTAATATCATTTCCACTGCATTGCACGGCCCCCATGCTTTAACATTGGTTTAAATAGTAAACTCGCCAAATATTGCAGCTAGCGCCAAGTTGGCGACGGATTTGGCGACTTAATTTTTGGCGCCAAATTTGGCGATATATCGCCAAATGTGGGCGATAAGCTTGGCGACCATGGCAACCCTGCTCTAATAACCCTGTCTGGCAAACCTATCGCGGTATTGTAACACTATTGTATTGAATGTATTACTGTATTGAGCTTTTCTCGTACGCTCCGGATTTTGCTAGATCTTTCTATTTCTCGATTATTCTGGCAAGTGCCAGAGGTTTCTGACCGAAAGGTATAAAACGGCCCGAGCCGGCTAGTCAGTCAGTCAGATCTCAGCTTTCAAGCAAGTGCTACCTCTCTGTGTTTTAAAAGAGAGAGACGATTGCATAGTGAGTGTGTTATTGTTTTTATTGAGTTATTATTTTTTTTGTGCTGAGTGTTTACTATTGCTGTTGTTAGTGTATTACATCTGTGTTATCAGTATTTTCATCGATTGTACGTGACTTTCTCGAACTGTTCTACAATTTGTGGAGGACTGTTTTGGCAAAGAATAAAATTGTTTTGGATCCCGCTCTTCGGCTTCAATCATTTCGAACCCCCGAAAACGCAACAGTATTAACGACTTCCATGGGCTTGTCTTGCAAAGCAAAATTTTTATAAGGAATGCTTATGATTGAAATTGACCCTCTAAATTATTTTTCTATATTTAGCAGATATCTATATTTTGTCTTCTACGCAGCCACCGTATTTTGCAATATGTTCAATTTAAAAATTAGAGAAATGAAAATTAACATAATAATTATCCTATTATTTTATTTATTTATTTTTGCTTAAAAGTAGTTTACAAAATTTAAAAATTATGTTACTAATTTGTATGGTTTATAACTAAGATCGCCTATTGTAGCTTTAGCTTCAAAGTGCATTATTATTGCATTCAGTACATTATCAATGCATAAGGGGGGTGCGATAAAAATTGTGATCGAAAAGGGGGGCGCCAGTATTGGAAGTTTGAGAAGCACTGGTCTAAAAGGAGAATTCTCACAAAAAAAATTCAGTTGATGAATAAATCAGATTGAACTTAGATCAGAACATAGCGATCTCTCGGATGATGACAATGCTGCGGACAAAATATATGAATCGCATATACTGGAAAAAGAATCGAGTTCATATGAGAGCGATGAAGAAACACATGGGAATATTTGAAATGCAAAGACACTTTTGGTTCATTCTTACCATAAAAATCTCTTGAAAACATTCATTACTTTGATTTGGCTGTTGCAAATTCTTGGTTTCTGTGCAAACAAGATCCAATATCAAATAAAATTCCTCAAAAATCAAAATGAATAGCTTAAAATTTAAGTTAGAGATAGTTGAAGCGCTATCAGCCTCCCCACTTACTAACAGAAGCATTTGAACTGATGATGAAGAAAACAGTGTTGTAATTCTACTCGCAAAAAGGTCGAAGCATTATAATCCACCAGCTACACATATCATGGTTTTTATCCTGGCCATTCCAGGATTAAAAACTTGACATACATAGTCATTTTTGATGTGCTGATGACATTTCAAGGCCTCGCAAGTGCAGATTTGAAAATTACGAAAGCAGTTCGAAAACAAATTGGGAAAAATGCAATGGTTATTTATACTTGTCAAAAGCAAAACTAAAGATTTTTACAGTAAATAAATAATGAATTAATAAAAGAGTTAATTATACACATCAATAAGTCCTTTATTTGTAGGGAGAGTAACAATTTTAGTTAAATTAAGATTGTTTCTTCTATCAACTTAGAGCTAAAAATGTATTAATCGTAAAATTTCATAGGTGATCTGTTTCACAGATAACGCCCAACCCGCACGACGGTTCCCACGGGGAGGACTTTTTTATTATTTTCCTAATCTCATTGGGGTCCATATAGTATTAATAACCAAAAGAATTTAATATTTGAAGATAAAAATAATTCGGGTTTTAAAGGGTAATAAATCTATTAGTACTGCACAATGTATTTTACAATTAATTTAACAATACTAAGTTAAGAGTTTGTTTAGTAATTACCAGTGATCCAATGGGTTTGACATACATAAAATTATATTTAAAAATTAACACATTTACCTTGATAATTTGTAAGGTTTATAATTAATCCCTTTACTGCCGATTTAAGGTCACGTGATCCACTCCCCAAAGCCATCGTTTTCCATGTAGGCACACATATTGATGTAATGGGGGAGGAAGAAAAAAGGAAGGAATATATATAAAAAAAATAAGGAAATCCTTCGCAAACGCTGTCAAGGTTCTTTTAATGCATTCCAAAGCCTTCGGAATAATTTTATGGAAAGAACTGCACATAAAAGATCATACTTTGGAAATACGTATATATACGTCCGAGGCAATTAACGCTTTGACTGAGAGAGACGTTTATATTCGAAGGTGATCCTTAAGAGATTAAAGTTGTAGCTTTTGCTTCAAAGTATAATATCCTTGAATTAAATACATTGTTCATGTATGGATTGAGAGAGGGGGGACACGATGAAAACTTTCATTGAATATTGTGTCGGAAACTTTGAATGTTTGAGAAGAACTGTTGTAGTTAATTCACAGAAATAGCTCAAAAATACTTTTTATGATGATATATATTCATTAAAACATTCATTTCCTTTTTTATTATTTAGCTTAAAATAGCCTTAGCGGAATCAAACGTGTCCAGAAGTTTCTTGAAAATGGTGAGAATAGATCTAATTAGACTAGGGACACGGCAAGAAATAAAATTAAGTTAATTAAAACCCATTGGTTTAAGACCCGTGCACTGTATATATTTGTATAAACTTAGCTGTCCTTTTTCTTGAAAAAGGACCATTCAGCTTATTTGGAACACAAAATTGGTCTTTTTGCTCTTACTAATTTTGTATACCCTTTTGTTTTTAAGAGGACCCAAGAGTTTTCGTGTGTGAATTTTAAAATACACCATTAGAATTTCAAATTGGTTAAATTGAATGCAACTAATTGAAGTAGTTTTCTCCATTTTAAGGATAAAAGGGTTTTCCTTAAAATTCCTAAATCGATAAGTATTATTTTATTGTGTGTTTTGGAAAAGTATATACCTTACATATACTATCAGAAATCAGTAGTCAGGAAACTGAACTTTTTAAAAAAATTATTTACTTTTGTAAAAGGAGGAACTAGGATTAAATTTTAAAAAAGGAAGTTTATTGTCGTACTTTTCAAATTTGGAATCAAATATTAAAAATTTATTTCTGTTTTGGTAAAAATCAAACGGAATCATAAAAAATACTTCCATACTGTATCTAATATATTTTCTAATCCAATAATTAATTTATTCCTGTCTAACTACTAGAAAAATAATAAGTATGCCGTTTTGTAGCATACACATTTGGTAATTAATTGATAGATATTATTAGTAAAAAAATGTCAAATTTATTTCTTTTTGCTGTGGTACAATCTTAATTAATTATTGTAGAAAAAATACCCAGCTACATAAAATTATAAAAGCCGACTTAGTTAAAAAGGAGTATATAGTTGTATATTTGTTTAGGGGGGGATTTAGCCATCGACTCAAATTATTAAAATAGTAACAGATACATTATAATAGACAAAGGACGAACCAAAATATACACAAAGACAAATTGACGTATGTACTCAAAAAAATTTGCAACAGACTATTTACAGTAATGTAAAAACGTACTCCTTTGCATCAACCTTTAAATCGCTCCTGATCTGCCTGTCTAGAACAGTTCTATCAGCAGGCAGATAAAGTCTCCATCTTTTAGTAGACAACACGCAAGCAGATTCTTTTCTCGACTGACTTGACCTTTGTCTCAAAGGTCTCTTATATAACTAGAAATTTGATTCCAGAGACTTCATGAAGATTTCTTCACTATAACATTTTTCGCCATATGTCGCAAAGGGCAAAAATTTTCCAATCTTACGAACTTGGTCACATCTTCCATGGTTACCATATTCTTATTTTTCAAGTTCTTGCAGGGATACTAACTTTCCTTGTGAAACTTAATTTCCCCCTCAAACGGTGTTTCATTGCAACAGAATAATCATTATTACTAATATTCTAATATTAGAATATCTTCCAGGATTCTTCATTGTAGTAGAAAATTTACCTTAAACCTTTTCTAATGAATTTAAATAAGAGTAGTAAAATAAGTTAAAAAAAACCAAGAAGTGTAAGAGATAATTTTTTTTCCTACCGTCCCCATCCGAATTCGATGCATCATAAATCTGAATCATTCCATCTTAATGCTTTCAAAATATTATCATGCACAATATGTGCAAAATAGATTGAGGGAATTGTCCCCTTGTCATAAGAAAAAAGGAAAGAATAAGTTAGCAATCAACTTCGAATTTACGAGGGTTAATCAGAAAAAAAGAGTGTAAGTCGAATAAAGAAATATTTATTAACATTATACAGAAAATACAAAAGGGAATTAGGAGACATATGTGCCTATCACGTGTCTATTTAGTCTATTTAGGCATCTATCAGAACGCAGAACCAACTTGTTTAGCCCATCTTGGTAGAAATCAGGTCCTTGTCCATTGAGCTAGGTCTCGGCAGATGTTTTCACAGCACTGTCTTGGAATATCCCAGCACATCAGAAACGATATACTGCATGCTACCATAGCTCAGTTTAAGCTCTGACGAGATTTCACGCAGAGTTACCCGTCAATCATCTTGAATCATTTTTCCAATTCGTGCCGTGGTGACTTCTGTCGTTAAAGAACTTGGCCGGCCGCTCCCTGTCATATTGCGGCTTTTGACATCCTGTCTGCCTGATTGAAAGGAGTGACACATTTGCGCTACATGTTGTCTTCTCATTGCAGATGCGGACACAATCTTTGCCCATAAAAATCGAATCATGGCTCACACTTCCAAATGAGATCAATTTCCTAAGAGTCTTGACATTTAATCGTCCTTAAACATCTGGGAACTTTTCCCTACCTACCCGCAAACTAGCTGTATGACAAGTAGCGCCATTTGTCACCTCTCTGGGGAAACAAAATTTCTCCACACTATGCAGTTTTCAAATGCTGAGGCTTGTAACTTTTTTTCTGATCATCCCTCGTAATTTCAAACTTAGTATGGCAACAAAGGGAAGCCATTAAATATTTTACAGCACAAACGAGAGGAATACCTTTTTTTCACACACACACAAAATACATCTTATAATAGTTTGAAATAGTAAAGAAGAATATTTAGGTAGTCATTAAACGCAGACGACGAATGAAATCATTTAGAAAACTTTAGAACTTTTCATTCAGACCCGTAACCAACAATTTGCATAACTAATGAAGATCTGAACATCCTATTGGGAGCTATTTTGGTACCAGAGAATATAGTTAAAGAAATTAAAAGTGAGAGGTTTGTTCAATTTTCGGACAATGAGCTTTGAAACACGCCCTTTCTTGTTTGTAAATTCTTGTCTGATAACATTATTATGGTTTTATATTTAATTTAATCTGTCTTAGTTTATTAGTACAAATAAAATGGTGTTTTTGAAGTGATAACTTCTTTAGACACGTTTTGTTGGAGAGTGAACTTGAATGATGCGTTTTAAAAAGCCAAGCATTCTTACGCTCAGGTTTGTAACGCTCGTAACAATGGTAAAAATATTACTGAATCATTTGGATTTCATGAGTCATGTATCGGAGCGAAATGTAGAGCTGAAAATGGACAAATAATTTTAATGTTTAATATTTATATTTCACCAAATCAAAGTGTAGAGAAAATTATTGAATTCACTTACAAAAATTTAGTAATCTATAATGAAGCCGGATCAACTCTTCTGAACAAATTACCTATTATTTTAAATGAGGATTTTAATGTAGATTTTTCAAAAGGCAAATCAAAGCCTTTAGTAGATATTTAAAATCAAAATTCATTTTAACTATGTCAAATGATCCAAATGAAAGCCTGAGGAAGTACGGAGCAAAGCTGGATGGAGTTTTTCTTATTGATATTTAAATAAAATTTTGAATCTAAAGCATTTATAACCTATTTCAGCTACCATAAACCTATTGTTTCCTTCTTAGAATGCAATTTATTCACAAATATGATTGAATATTTCGAAAAAAATTTACTTTATTGGTACAGACATATTAATCAATAATTTTTTACATGACAATACTAATATCCTCTTGTTTTTTTTTATTTTAGTCAACTAACTAATCCCTGAAATAACATTGCAAAATTTGAAGTTATCACTTCTATCATGTGGTCATAAGCACACACACTCATTTTTTTCTATCGTGCTTGTTTCATTAACACTTCAAACATTTAAGATAATACCTCGCACGCAAGTAAACCTTGGTTCCAGATGACTACTTGAAGCCTAAATTATAAGTTTCAAGCCTATATCAAAACTTAAAAAAATAACATTTAAATCTTTGACTTTCAGTTATTTTAATGATTTGGGTACATAAATTGCCAATTTTTTTTATGGAAAAAATCCAATGCTTAGTACAAAATAAAATATACTTATTAGTCAAAAATTGATAGTTTAAATAACTTGCATAAATTTTTTTAGGTTTTCAGGACTGCATTTTTGCTTGAAGGGGCTGTCCCGCAGTGTGGCAGTAGTTAATTTCGCTTCTAGTGGAATATTATTTTCTAAAAAATAAAATAAAAACAAATAAATAAAATAAAGAATACCTTCAAGTAGTTCAATGATCCAGTTTTGTGGGATGAAAAACTTTTCCTAGAACAGGCTAAATACGCAACTATTACACCAGAATTCTGTTTTCTTCGAAATCCTTTTTTTTTAATTTGCATCCTTTTTTGAACAACAAACTTTGCAACGTCTTGTAGGTTCTCGTTTTGCTGAGGTAGGAGGAATATGCGATATAAAATGTTGTTCAGTAAGAAGGGCAGGGTTGTATACTGTAGGTGGTCTGCCAGGATTCTATCATCCAAGAGCTGCATTATCATATTTATGTAAAAGTTGTGACTGGCTCATCGCGCTTTCTATTAATTACCCTTTTGGGTTCTTTGGGGCCGAAAAATGCAAATTCTTTCGAACCAAATCCACAAGTGAAGCGTGATTATGTAAAGTAGGAACCTTTTAAATAGCAGAAGTTTAGCGTAAGCGGGGTGGCTTTTTGGGAAGTGATTACGCTATTTTGAGTCTAAGCGTGTAAGCTGAAGTAAGCCGATATTCCAGTGTTCAGCTACCCGCAGTGCGTTCAAGTCAAGGTGGATACTATTCCATACGAGATAAAGGAACTTCATTGAGGATTCGAGTGTGTTACTGCTTACCTAGGATATAGAGGTATGATCGTTCAAATTAATACTAGTAATTGTGTTTATACTGAGATTAGGATTAGGCGGTAAAGTTAAATATAGTGATTAAGATCGCGCTTATTTGGTAATACGTATTGTGTGTTTCTTCACCTCAGATCCTCTAAGTTAAAATATAAATATTATCTTGTATAGTGTTTAAATTAAGGTCTTAATAAAGAGATATTAAGATTATGGCAACGCCTGGTTCTTCATTCATTCCAACACCCCTAGGATAACTTAGATGTAAGGCATCACCCACGGGCCTTACAAAGTTATTCTACAACTTGGATTCGAAATTCTAAAAAAGTTATAAGTTTCCTAATTACATTTTTACAGAGCAAAAATGAGTTCCAGAGTACCTTGTCTAGTAAATGTAACATCTTTTTATAATATTTTTTCTGGTGGTTTTGGATTGTCGATAGGAAAGGATATTTCCTGATCACAGTGATCTACACCTCCCATAGTAAATTACCCCTCAAATCTACCCAGTACAATATTTCGGCGTGGCATTTTGGGGCATTAGCGCCTTGCCCGAGGAAAGACAATTTAAAGGTTATAAATGTAGATTAACTTCATTTTTGTTATTTACAGCTATAGCTTTTTATAATTAGTCCTTTTCTCTTTTTTCTCTCTTTTTATATACGAGGGTTGGGGCATAAGTCATGGCAACTATTTTTTTTGTAGATATGAGAACGAATCATAAACGTATATATGTCGTGTGGAAGTTCTGCAGGCATAGTGTATATGCAGAACAACAGATCGTTCTGTGATAGCTGGTATTAGCGCAGCGAGGGCTGTGAAATCAGTCAGTTGGAGAGTGTAGTGTGAGATGGAAGTAACCCATGTTGAGCAGTTATATAAAAATAGCCGTTCTCCGAGGGAGAAATGCGATGGAATGTCATAGGGAATTAGTGGGAGCCCTTGGAAACAATGCCCTACTATATCGAACAGTAGCACGTTGGGTAGGAAAGTTTCAGCAAGGATGTGTGTCCACCAGTCATGAGCAACGTTCAGGACGACCGGTGAGTGTGCGGACCGACTTGGCACGAGCCGTCATCGAGCAGCTCATGGATGAACGCTACTGGAGTTAGAGAGGACAAGTTGCATTGATAAAAGCACTGTCCACAGGATATTGCGAAAGGAAAATCGCGCGTGGTGAATACCGTGTGCACTGACGAAAGTTCAAAGATGGTTGCGCTATGCAACATACTCCGCTGGCAACAGGACGGTGATCAATTATTGTCAGGAATAATCTCCATCGATGAATTTTGAGCCAGGGCATACGAACCAGAACTGAAACGTCAGTCCACGGAGTCGTGACATGCTGGATCACAAAAGAGGCAGAAGGTCCGTTAGAATCCTTCCTCGGTCAAATTGCTGGTAATCGTCGCGTATGACGTCAAGGGTGTCATTGTTCGCCCCTTTTTTCCTCAGGGCAGAACAGTAGCCGCACAGTACTACAGGGACCTCCAGGTGCGACAAGTACAACGTGACGTTCTGGATAAAAGTCCGGATCTTGTGGACAGTGCAATAATCTTGCACAACAATGCAAGACCACATAAAGCAGAGTGTGTACGGCAACTACTCCAAGGTTGAGGATTTGAAGAATTTGAACACCCACCGTACTCTCCCGACATTTCACTCTGTAACTTTGATCTCATTCCCAAGATTAAGTAACCAATACGTGGTAGGTGGTTTGTAACAGGAGAGGCCATTTCTAATGCTGCTCACCAACAGGTGACCCGCTTCACACATGGTGCGACAAAAGCTGAGGCTTATGGTATTCAGCTCCTCCCACATCGTTGGCAGCGTGTGCAGACAGTAGCAGGGGACTACATTGAGGGTCTTTAGGCCCAGGTTTGTCATGCCAACTTTGTGTGTACTGTGTTGTCATTCTTTTGCACCGTGAAGGCCATATTGACCTGAATAATACCGTAATAAATTAGTGTATTACTGTATTTCAGTGCTATTCATTGTCCACACATGTAGTAAACGCCTTGTTCTTTCGTCTGTATAAGTCACATTTAACAACCGGACTGGTATCTTCAAGAAAAAAAATAGTTGCCATTACTTTTGCCCCAATCATCGTATTTGTATAGAGAGGGGAAACGAAAAAGAGAGAAAGAAAGAGAGAGCTTGCAATGTGCAAAGCAATCGAAACGTCATGTAGTAGAAAGATCAACATGCCATGATTTTAAAAAGCCTTCCTAAGCGCATGTACAACTAAGAGATCCGAAAGGGTGGTACTGGTTGTCTACACCAAAGAAAGCAACGACAAAGATGACCAATGTATCGTCGTGAATTCGAAAAGCGTTTGAAACCATACACCTGGCAGCATTTATCCGCAATTTTGTATGGTGAGCGAATGATAGGTGTTCGGTTTCTTTTTATGGCCAGATGTCTTCATAAGGACAGTTACGCTGTTCTTTGTATGAAATTTTGTGTCTCACATTTAATTTTTTGTGGAATCTTGACAAAACGTGTTTAATTTATTAGTTTTCTACACGGATACATTGTGTGCGTGATACATTGTGTGTGGGAGTCTTTACTGTGTGAATAATGGGCACAACTTCTATTGATGAACATTAGTTTTCATGAAATAAAGACAGATAAATATTTTGACCAGAACTCTCGTTATTCTCAAGTTTTTTTTTAAAGATCATTCCATAATATCATAAAAATCGAGTGTAGAAAAGTCAACCAAAATCATAAGCAAACAAAAACCGGTTTTTATACAGATATTTCTTATATTATACTGTATCGAAATGTCAAACTACTTCATTTCCTCTTTGAGATTTTTCCTTGGTTTAATCTTAACCGAATGGACCCTAACATCAGAAGTTGCTTCAAAATGGAGGAAATAACCCTAAAAGGAGATTTGGGAATACGGTACGGTAAAAACAAATTCTATTTAGACCTCGGGGAAAAGTTAGTTATCCGAAGCGTTATTGCTTCAACGGCCATTGGTGGAAGATTTTTCTACTCGGGCACTTTGTTTTCTGAAATGAACTTTCGTTATTCAAAGATTTCTTGAAATTGACTGCGAGAATTCGGCGTAATTAGAATACATAATGGTGATTCTTTTTTGAGTGAGCGCTGCATTTTTTTCAAATTTATAAATTTAAGATTTAATTTATAAATACAAATTGCTTAGGAAGATAAGAATAACCTGACATAATTTGATTATTTTTAGGTAAAAACAATTTTTTACAATTTATATAGCAAAAGCTTTTTTTTTTGTTAATATGCATCTCATTTAGAATTAAAGACCCAACCCTAAAAAGTAATATTATTATTTCAAAATTTCGCAAGCACGTTCCTTTATAAAAAGTATGCAAATGATAAATTATTAGGACAAAACGTGCTTATTTCAACTGTAGCGCTTGTTTTTACAGCCTAACTAGCACTGAATAAAAACAAGAACTTGAGTATTAGAACTAGGTACCTTCTGATCCGTAAGCACGTAACTTACCGTTGGACCAAAATGATCCCTTTAGTCCGGAGGCTGTTACTGGCTTATATTGATACCACCGCCACACACTCCTCTACCAGAGAGTCAATGGATAGGTGAACGAAAGATATAGTTGCTATGGCGAGCATGTGAGTTGTTTCTGTTGTATCAAGTGTGTCTGATAGCTTGATTGTTGCGTCATGTGAATCTCACTTCTTGATTTTTGCGTCAATGGGAATTTGACGGCATGAATGTTGCGTCATATGTGTCTGACGGCTTGATTGTTGCGTCATGTAAATCGGACGGCTTTTGATTGCTTTTGTGGTGGGTAGATGTCGCCACGAAACTTCGCTAAAAATATATATAACTACTATTACTATTACGACGTAATTGAGGTCTTTATAATCACTTGGATCTTACAATCGAGATACGTGAAGTCGGCTGATCATAGCATGGGACATGGTGATAAATAATAATTGATAAATGTCTCGTAGAATGCGTCGCAAGATGAGATTAAAAATATTTATCTGTCCTAACATCGACCTGCACAAGCATGTCAGGACGAAAGGAAGGTGTCACCGATGAGTTTCGCCTACAATTACTAACCATTGATGAGTCTAACAGCTTATCATTTCATTTATGTACGAGTTTTACGTATTTAAAGCAATCAAATGTCCCTTTTTTTACTGTGCTTCCAATGTTTTTCCACAAAAACGGGAATACAAGGTTACTCAAAAGTAGGTACACAGTTACTTAAACAGTAATTCTTTTATTATACATACATATTTAATCTTGAAGGTGCTTAAAGTGTCCACTTTCGGCATTGATGCATTCCTCCGACCAATCCCCGACCTGTCCACCTGTCTCCCACACAGTGCGACACAAATTCCGGTTAGAATGAATTTCCTTAAACGCATCATCGAGGAAATTCTTCGACTGTCGGACTGTGAGAGTTTTCTGGAATAAACATCCTTTACTACTCCCCAAAAATAGAAATCTATTGAAGTAAGGCCCATAAAATGTGGTGGCCACTCAATGCTCCTCCGTATCCCATTCCAATAATGCGGGAATGCCTGATCTAGGTATTAATGGACCGGGCAAGAATAATCCGGTGGAGGCTCCGTCCTGTTGAAAGAAAAATTCTGTGGAGTTGTGCCGAGCTTGCAGTTGTAGCACCCCAACTTCAATCGACATGCCAAATACCTGGAGCGATCAACGGTTTCATCAGAAAAAGACAGGAACACACAACACCATCGCAAGATATGACATCCCACACTGTGACGCCTGGCTGATTCAATTGCGTAGTCATAATGACATGTGGGTATTCATCGCCCCAATACACAGAGTCAGCTGAAATGCCCAGATAATTTGAAACAGGATTCAACTGTCAACATGATTTTTGAAATAAGATCTGGTTGTTTAGTCAGAGTTGATTGCGTTTTATGTCAAAGAAATGTATGCGGTCTGGAGTCCATGCAACTGTATGGGACGGTACGTCTTAAGGTGCAGCTGGTGAATCAGACGTTGTAATGATGTACTCGGGATACCCAGCTCTCGAGCCGCTTGTTGCGTGAACTTTTTTGGACTGTTTACGAATGTAAGGGCTACCTTCATCTCATTTTCCTGTGTCAACGTCGTGTGAGGTCGTCCAGACTTCGGTGCATTGACGACGAAACTAGTGGTCTCAATCGCTCTGATGCGCTAAATCGTAAGACGTGACGGCTCAGGCAAATGAAATTCATTTTCCCATATCCAACGCAAATTCTTTGCATTTTCGTACTTCCAATAGGTCTTATGGATCCACCGTCAGTGCTCCTCGCTCATATTTCCAGACATGGTTTACTCTAGATACAAAATAAAGGGTACAATCAGTTATGTATATGTAACTTGTGACGGGGCTTTCTCACGACTTCCACTAATTGTCCTCTTTGGATTCTTTGGGGCTAGAATGGCAATTCTTTCAAACCAACTCAAGAAGATGTTTATGTAAATTAGGAATGATATATATTGAAAGGTTAGCATTCGCGAAGATCGTTAAGTGAAGTGAAATAAAGTCTAGAAGAGGAGTATTAATTCTGGGAGTTGGCCTAACAGTGCCGGTGTAGATAAGTTAAAAGTGGGACCCCCGAGACCAGGGCGCATTGCCTAAGCCAGAGTCAGCTAGATTAAAGGTTGAATTGACGTTTTATGGACCGTAGCTGTTTACCCAGGAAATAGCGGTAAGCTAGTTCATCTAAACTATAAGGTTAGTGCGGATACCATTAAGTTAGGAATTAATATATACATATAAATTCAGTTGTTAATTGCGCTACTTATCAGTAATACGTTTAGCGACTACTCACTCGTAATCAATATCCTCCTAGGATAGCTTTGTTGTTGTATTATATATAAATTAAGCTCAGAATAAACTGATTTTATCATGACTGAGTTTAGTGGTACATCCATTATTCCCTTAGAGGTAGGTCGTGTGGATAGTGGAGAGAGGGTACCCCCAACGGAGGGGATACCACAAACTGTATGCCAACTTTTGGGCCACCCTGTTTGGAGATAAATATACTATTCACTATTCATTTGCTTTTTTACATCGTTTGAGGAACTTCATTCCAGTAAAACAACCTTAGAAGTAGCACAAGGAGTAATATTACCTCCTGCATGACAATGCACCAACACTTCGGCTATTAATCCCGCATTTTTAACGAAACACTGATGCTGAAATGCTTCCACATCCCGCTTATTCACCAGTCATAGCATTGTTCTATTTATTTTTAATTATCTCCATTAGAAAATTAAAATCTGCAAGAACATCGTTTACTATCATCAGATGAAGTAAATGTAATATCATTGGAAGCCTTATGACTGTAAAGACGCATTTTTAGTAATGCTTCTAGAAATTGCATCAGAGTTTGCAAAAGTATATTGTTGCTGAAGGAAATTGTTTTGAAAGGAGCTGTAGTATCATTATTTTTAAATATTCAAGGTAAAAAAAATTAACGGTAAGTCTTTTCACGGTAAGTAACTTTTGGTTTTTATTTCGTATGTCACGAAGATTACCGAATCTTCGGTTTCGGCAATACAATAATGAAAATGAGAGCCACATTAATATTGTTGTACTTTATACTTGTTAATAGTATGATATGAACATTTCATAAGTCAGAAACTTGCTAAATTGTCGTCTTATGACGCGATCATGGTTAAGAACGAATAGCACATTACACACACACACACACACATATATATATATATATATATGTGTGTGTGTGTGTGTGTGTGTGTGCGTGGTGCCGGCCGCTATTTCCAAACTACTCCAATAATTCTACTACGCATGCTTAGGAGTGCTCTCCCTATTTTGAGAACCTACCAGTTGTTAAACGCTCGGCGATGCGGAACGAGGGACGACGTCATATTGAGAATGACGAGAAACCACAGACGAATTATCTCGTGTGTGTTAAGACGTTGAAGGACATGAAATGACGAGCTAAACTGTATTATTATCTGTATTGTATATAGCATGTAAATAGTAATGAACACAATTAAATGTATAATTAAACATAAGCGAAGTGCCATTCCTGACCCCAGCAAGCCCACTACATATATATATATATATATATATGTGTATATGTGTGTGTGTGTGTGTGTGTGTGTGTGTGTGTGTGTGTGTGTGTGTGTGTGTGTGTGTGTGTGTGTGTGTGTGTGTGTGTGTGTGTGTGTGTGTGTGTGTGTGTGTGTGTGTGTGTGTGTGTGTGTGTGTGTGTGTGTGTGTGTGTGTGTGTGTGTGTGTGTGTGTGTGTGTGTGTGTGTGTGTGTGTGTGTGTGTGTAATGAATACCCAACCCTTCAAGTGTCAGTTGGGTAAAACCTACCAGACGCGTCAACTCAACGCGTCTCCCGCATAAGCACTTTGACTTCGACTCCGGCGAACGACGCACTTGCTCCTGATCGACACTGAAATAAGACTCGTTTTGTCATGACTTGGAGTACAGACTGCTTTGCTGAACATTAAAGATAATATGATAAACGTCTGCACGTTGCATATCTCCTGTCATTCTAAGAATTACTCCAATAGATGATATATATATATATATATATACAGGGTGTTTCAGCTAAGATGTTACAAACTTCTAGGAGAGGTAGGGGATAACAAGACGACTCGAAGTATATAGGCAATGCTGGGTCGGAAATGCTTTCCTAAGGCTCCACGCGCCGACAAAATTTAGGGTGCAAAACTTCAACTGGTCTTAAAAACGGGAAAAATTGTCGAAACACTTTGGGTTTTGGTCAAAATTATTGTTATTATGTATTATTTCATAAAAAAATTCTGAGCAATATTGCTGCTAAAAACATCGCTAGAGGGCGCTTTAGACTTTAGAACGCTAGGGAAAAAAATTTCAATATTTTTTTTAAGTTTTTTGATGGCTTTCATAAGTTGAAACTTTAACTTGAATTTTGATACCAGATTTGGTATCCTCCGGGGAAAATTGATGTAAAAATCGAACATTGTTCAGGGCACTTAAAGCACAAACGGTGCTAAAAACGAGTAAAATGTTGGATTTCGGTGCGGTTTGCGCGAAAAGCATTCCGTTACTGACTAATTTGTTCAAAATAAATTTTGACTTGGTAGCCATTAATCAAAGCCAGAGGGCGCTTTCAGACATTGCAACTTGGAAACTCATTTGGATAATTTTTGTGGTTGGGTGTAAGGAGAATAATTACTAGCAATTTTTCCTCCTAAATGAGATTCGAGTTGGTCTGTGTTGCAAAAAAGTAATTTTATAGCAAAAAATTTTAGTAAAAGAGGGTAAAAAACACAAGTACCAAATCACAAGAAGTAAAAACACAAGGAAAAACTCAAAATAGGAGGAAAAAAGCTGTTTACTAACTGGTATGCATAATCATAAAAGAAAAAAGTAAAGAAAAGAAGGAAAACTGCTGTCAAAGGAGGTGTTCGAACTGACGCCCGCCGCATGTGATGCAGGCTTCACATCTTCGCTTCATGGAGCGTCGAACATTCGATAACATTTCTAGAGTGTTTCGTATTTCCCCGGCTGCTGCACTGATGCGTGCTACAAGTTCCTCGGCGCTGTTTACGGGTGTTTCGTACACCAAGCATTTCATTTGCCCCCAGAAGAAATAATCCAGACAGGAAAGGTCTGGCGATCGGGGAGGCCAATGCACTGACCTCCACGGCCAATCCATCGTTCACCACATGTTGCATCCAAGTGATTCCGAACAGAAATACTGAAATGTGCGGGGCTCCATCTTGGTGGAACCACATGGAAGTACGAGTCGCAGCGGTAACGTGTGCGCTGTCCAATAACTCTGGCAAAACTTGTTCCAAGAATATCAGGTAGCGTGGACCAGTCAGGCGATCAGGCAGAATGTAGGGTCCTATTAGATGATCTCCTAGAATGCCAGCCCATATTTTAACCAGGAAACGATCCTGTGCAGCCCGAGTACATGTTACATGTGGGTTCGCTGCTGCCCACGAGTGGCTGTTATGGGTGTTGAAAATACCCTCTCTCGAAAAAGACGCCTCATCTGTGAACAACACGGAGGCTGCAAAAAGGGATTTGCAATTCGTTGCTGTAATTACCACTGTGAAAAGGCCTGACGAGGTGCAAAGTCACATTCTTTAGTGACTGGACGCGCTGGTAGTGAAATGGATGCAGGGCACTATCATCGAGAATCCTCCAAACGCTACTGTATGAAATCCCGATTTCATTAGCGATACCTCGTGTAGTTAAACTGGGAGTGGTCTCTACCACATCTAGTGCAATTTTCTCGTTCAATTCGGTACGTGCCGTCAGATCTCCATTACGTGCTGCCTTCTGGAATGAACCGGTCTCACATAATTGCTGGTGTAGGCGAGCAAACAAAGTATGAGCAGGAGTCCGCCTGACGGGATGCCTTTCGGCGTACAACCTATGAGCGGCTCGACCATTGCAATCTGTGGCCCCGTACGCCAGAATCATATCTGCTTTCTCTGCTTTCGTGTACTCTGCCATCGTACAGCCAGTCTGTGTACGATGGAAATAAAGCTTCCTTCCAGCGGACTCCTTCTTATCGTTCTGTCCCTCTGGCGGCTAATTCAACTCTCGACGGTGAAATTTGCATATTCTGCCTTTAACACTATCTCGCTAAAATTTTCGCCGAGAACTCTGCTCGCTTTATTCACTGCCACGACACTTGCAATTCCTGGGCTACGTATCAGGCTTTCGATGGTCTTACTGCTTCAGGAAGGTATTTCCGGACCACCTTTCTTATGTTATTCCGAGTCGTCTAGGTGTACTCTACATCGTTGGTGGAAGAGTACACCTAGATGACTCGGAATCACATAGGAAAGGCCGGTCGGAAATGCCTTTTTACTTGTCTGAAGCACCTCTGGTTTGAAATTTGGCAACAATGTCAAAATTTGTTTTGAACAAATTAGTCAGCAAGAGAATGCTTTTCGCGCAAACCGCACCGAAATCCAACATTTTGCTCGTTTTTTAGCACCGTTAGTGCTTTTAAGTGCCCTGAACAATGTTCGATTTTTTACATCAATTTTCCCCGGAGGATACCAAATCTGGTATCAAAATTCAAGTTAAAGTTTCAACTTATGAAAGCTATCAAAAAACTTAAAAAAATATGAAATTTTTTCCTAGCGTTCCAAAGTCTAAAGCGCCCGCTAGCGATGTTTTAGCAGCAATATTGCTCAGAATTTTTTATGAAATAATAAATAATAAAAATAATTTTGACCAAAATCCAAAGCGTTTCGACAATTTTTCCCGTTTTTAAGACCAGTTGAAGTTTTGCACCCTAAATTTTGTCGGCGCGTGGAGCCTTAGGAAAGCATTTCCGACCCAGCATTGCCTATATACTTCGAGTCGTCTTGTTGTCCCCTACCTCTCCTAGAAGTTTGTAACATCTTAGCTGAAACACCCTGTATATATATATATTGGCATAACAATATTTAAATGTTCATTTGTTAACCGAATTGAATGAAATAATTTCTTATTGTTTACAAAGCCCATGTTTAATATCGACCTTTACAACTATGCCATTTGAGTTCGATGCCACTTTTCCCTATGAAAAAAAGCGTTTTCCAAGTATGATGTGGCGGCGGTAATCTAGTGTTAATGGTCACGTGGTGGCAGGCCGTCAGTTCGAGCCTCAGGGTTACTGAACAATGGCCGTGTAGAGCGGCTGGTACACGTTATATATGTCGAGGCTCATACGTCCACCCCTTGATGTGGTGTGGAAGTTAGGAAAGGGAGTGTCATCCTCATCACTTGACCAAGGTTCAATATTACGACGTCCGTTGCCAATAACCCACGTGTTGCCTTACAGCGCGACGTTAATAATCCCACTCACTCATTCCCAATTGCGCTATTTGCAACACCAAAATTAATAGAGGTGGGTTTCGTAAATTCTTGATCCTCAATATTTCTTTCTCAGAAAAATCGTGCAGTTACATAAAATTTCATTATACAAACTTTAGCAATAATCAACAAAAGAAGCAAAGAGAAAAATGTACCAATCTGTATTCACTCTAGCTCCTTCAGAACGTCAAAATATCTCGTATCTATCTCCTTTGCCATTTTAACTCGAAATAAGCTTAACCGAGTCCCCTGTAACGTCAAAAGATGCATTAAAATAGAAGAAATAACATTAAAGGAAGGTTTGGAAGAAGTTGCGTTTAGCTCACGGGGGACTAGTTTACTTTTTTTTTATTTTTGAAGCCTCGATATTCCAATCTCTATCGATGGGGGTAGTTTCTAGGTCTCGGCTTCTTTCTCAGTGATTTTTATTTGTTACTAGAAATAATCGAGGAATCTGTACCAGATTCCTTACTTTTTTTCAAGCAAAAGCTTTTACTGCAACTGGAAGATTTTAGATATTTCTTTTCTTGTTATAACTGGGAATTTTTTTATCCTTGTCTTTTTACTCCGTGATGTAGATACGTGAATTGTTTTTGTGTGAAGTTTTGTATTGCAAAGATTGAACGACACAAACCGTTCAATGGATATTACTTCCGAAAAAAAATGCAAATGCAAAAGTTATTTATTTTATAATCTCATTATTTTACCACCATCCAAATGTATTATATAGATACTAGACACAAGTGCGTATCCTGGACGTACAGTAAAGAGGAGTAAGATTAATTAAATGACTGGTTTAAAAGTCACTACGGCCATATTAGGCCAGCAAAATTTCCTTATTTTACTTTTAATCAAAGGTATTGTGTTATGCAACCTCTAACAATACAGTTCGGTGAATAGTCCTGTAACATTAACGTAGATGAAGTATTAACAAAAGTTACCCTACTGTCTTTCGAAATAGTCTCACCTTCCATATCTATTCACTGCAGAGATCTACTTTACATGTCCTGGAAACTTTGCAAGAAGCCTTCTTTTTGAATGGAGTTCAAAAGCCTCGTCACGTTTCGTTGGATGTTAGAATATCTTTAATAATAATATCGTCAGTATCGATAATACATTATTCTCATCCCTAAATTCTTGGTAACGATTTATCACACGGATTCATGGTTAATGTGCTGTTCATCAGCTATCATACGCACAGTTAATTGACGATCTTTAGTGATTAATTTCCTCACTTTCTCAATGTTTTTCTCACTGTCTGAGGTCACCAGTATTTCCCTACGGGGGTTGTCGCAAACACTTTCCCTGCTTTTCGAAAACGAGCAAACCACTCGCACACACACTTCATGGACAGTGCTTGATCTTCATAAACACGTACCAGCATCGCATAAGTTTTTTTGGTGTCTTGCCAAACTTAAAAAGAAAATCTTAAATTGATCTATGTGCATTCATTTTTTTCAAGTCTTACATGGAACACAAACGATGCTCAACTGAACCACGGTGGAGGCATATGGCCAACACCTGCTGCTAAGCATGTGCAGTGTTTTGTCACTGTTGCCTGATCGGCCGTTCTGACTTCATTCACCGAACTTTAGTGTCAGAGGTTATAGGTGTTACAGATGTATAATAAAATACTTTTGAACAGATGTATGTATAACTTTTTTACTTTCGTACAGATGAATATAACTTTTAACTTTTATACAGATGAACATAACTTCTTTACTTTTATATAGATATGTATAATTATTCTACGTTAACACTTTAACCAACTTGCCGTACACCGTACGGGCACTGATACTTTCTTTCTATTAAGCATTTTTAATTCTTATGAAGAGATTATTAGTGCTAGGGATTTTAAGAGATGTAATTTGTCCATGGTGCTCAAATAATTCTTATCTAGGATTTGGGCTCCATAGAACCCTGGGTCCTCACAATTTGGGGGTTGGGATGTACATTTCGCCACTGACTAATATACGAAGTACTGAACGTAACTTTTACTTCACGAGCTCAAATCAATCGTACCGGACTACATAAGGAAAAAATATTTGAAATTTTACAGAAACTAACTAAAAAAAAATTACAATATTCTCTAAATGATTTCAACTCCTCGCAACTCCTTCGCTTCGAACACCAAAGGTTAAATAGACAGCATTGAAGTTTATTTTCTTTTTTTAACTTTTCCTCCGAGCAATTTTCCAAAATATCGTAAAACTCGAAAAGTAGGAAATTCAACCATAACTAATAAAAATGGGAAAAAATATATATAATATTCACTCCCTCCTGCCTATCTTCGACGCTTCTTTTTTACAATTTTAACTGGAAGGCATCTTAACCGGGTCGACCGTAACACGAAACGTTGCTCCATCAAAATGGCGGAAATAACATTAAAGGTTGGTTTAGGAAATCGCTAAAAAAAAAAAAATCTATTTATCCCGCGGGGACTAGTTAGATTTTTTGAAGCGTCAATGTTCCAACATTCTTTGAAGAAGAGTAATTTTTTGCATTTATTTTTCTTATTTAGTCAATTTTATTTGTTTGTAGACTCGAACGCCCTTTTGGACTGTTTTTAAAAGGAAAAAGGCTCAGAGCATTTAGATGCTTGAGATTCTTTTTTGGAAAGAGGGAGTCAAAATATATTGTACTCCTTTTCTTAAACTTTTTTCTCTTTATGTAGGATTTAAGAGAATTATTTTTGGTGAAGTTTATAAATAACATAAATTTGAAGAGAACAATCTGAGACAAACATGCTTCTTTGGAGAATAAAAAAATGTTGTCTCAGATATTCAGCCAGGAAGTATTATTCCAACATTTTGCACTTAAATAACATGAACCTTAATATTTTTAAAACCAAATGACTAATTTTTGTTGGGTATTTTTTAATGTAAATTATTTTAAACATACCAAACTTGTGAAGAATATGTAAAGGTTTACACAGACATTACCCTTGAATTGAAAAAGTTTTACTCTAATAGAATTCCTCTGAGCACTTAGGATGTATCGAAATAACTTTGATTAAAAAAATAATTAATTTTCAACTTATTTTTTATTTTATTTATTTATCTCCATCGTTATTTCCTTCAATATTTTTAAATTATAGTTTTTATTTCATATGTTTCTCAGTTATAAAAAAAACTTTTAAAAATGGGATGTAATTAAATAGATATTTTAAAAAAAATTCGTGACACATTTTTGTTCAATAAATTCTGAATCATTCGAAATGTATAATCTGAGAATCTTTTGTAACAGATTTGTCTCAAATGTTTCTCACTAATTAATATACTGTACTTTACTTTTCTTTCTTTTCTAAGTTTTATTTTTGCCCTGAAATATTGGCAAAATATAGGTGAATGCTGGAGACATTGGTTGTTGTTAATCCTAATGGCTCTTTTCTAACCCTAAGCATTTGTTTAGCACTTTTCTTTAACATCTCTTTCTGCCTTCTTATTATTTTACTACATTTCCTGCTTTTTACTTGGTAAAATTACTTCAAATTTAGGCAATTTTTGTAACTTGGTATGTAAAATGATATAGTAAGTAGTAATAGGGAAGAAGCACCAAAATATGAAATTGAAATTTGGCATCAGCATCAAAATACAATAGAAGGCTTATCAAAAATAAATAAACAACTGCAAAGGCTACTATAAAAGCTTTAATAGACTTATTACAGTAAATACTACGAACAATTCCAATATTTTTATTTGTAATAGGGACTCCGACTAGCACAGAAATAAAATTAGAACAATCACTTCTTGGTCATTTACAATAAAAGAAAAAAAAAAAAAGGATCACTGAGACAGAAAATCGAACTCAATATATTGCTGAAGACTAAAAACATCCTCTACAGCAGGAATACCTCCAGAATCACTCATAATGTTCTACTTCAAGTATAGAAAATTGCATTTCTCCGACTATATATAAAAAAGTTTAAAATTTTCAACGCTACTACATTGTAAGTTTTTATATTTTTGTGTGTGTGTGTATATAAATTTTATTTTATTATATTCTTTACATAATTATTCTTGTTGCCATCTACATGTTAGTCCAAAAGAGCTTTTTCCTCACATTTATATAAATTTCACCACTCTGTATAATTGTTCACCGAATTGTAGCAAGCTATGCTAGCTGAACTCTGAATTGTCGTCTCTAAATAATCCACACGTCAGATATTTTAGTTTAAATGCACTATTTTCATTTTTAATAGTAATTTAAATTTATGGGGTACCTAACACACAGAGAGAGGAAAATATAATATATTTATCCAAGAGAAATGTTAAATAAAGAAATATAGCATTAGAGAATTTTGAATGCACTTTAACCCTTTCGCGGGAGCAAAGCTAAAATACACTTTTCTGTGATAAAGTACTTGATAAATGTAATGTTCTCAACCTCTATAAATATTATTTTGTCGCAATAAAAAATCTGATCAGGTAAATTAACACAGGTAACTATTATTACATAATAATCACGTGCTTGCCACTGCCGGTATATAAAGCGAAAATCTGGTGTGATTGATCGCTCTCTTCGTCTTTGTGTTCGTTTTGTAGAATGTAACTGCTGCTTGTCTTTTGTCCGCTTTGCTTTATAATCGTCGTAAATTTGTCTCCAGCTTGTCAACTTGAAAATGTACAGCAATTTTGTCCTAAGCTTCTGATGTGTGTGCCTAAATAAAGATGTTGAACGTCCAAAAGGAAAAAAAAAGTTATCCTACAATTCAATCATTAGTTCTGTGTTCCAAAGAAAAAGAAAGAACGTTTCTAACCTTTAAGTGCAAGAGATGTGTTTTGGTTTAAAGTAATGTGCAAAAATGTGCAACACTAGCTATTTTTCAACCACCCAGTGATAAGTCTTTATTTTTTTTATTCTGCTTTAAATTGAGTGTATATTATTTTCTAACTTGGTTTGTGAATGATTTATTTTAAAATATTTAAGAAATTTATTATTATTTATATGACTGATGATAATTTGCAAATAAATTTAAAGTTTAAAATGCTATTTCATATAACCAGTTTGATTCCAAAAAATGATACTGTGATATAAATTTATGAATTATTCTGTTTTTACATATATGTGTAACAAGTTATTTTTATTTTTCGATTATACCTAAAATTTATTGATTGGGCAGTCAACCTCACCTAACATTGTGTAAGTGTTCTTTTAAAGTTACAATTTTAAAAACGTTTCCAGAGATCTCGGGTTTATATTTTTGATTTTGAATATAAGAATTGGTGCTTTTATAGTTTTTTTTCAAGTGTTTATTGAATTCTTACCAATGTTTTGATATTTTTATTTTGAGAATTTTATGTTGATACTATTTGATATATTTATGTGGTTTTAAGAATTTTTATTATGATAAGATTTACTCTATTACATTGATGCAATTTATTTGATATGAAAACGAACAACTTTTAATGTGTTTTGAAAAAAATAATGGTTTTGAGAGCACTTAGGCTGAGGAAATATTAATAAATAAATAAAAGTATTAGCAAATGTTTACATATAGAAGAAATAATAAATAAGGTGGGTTTTGTAAGGATTGCGCATAGTGAGTACCTCAAAGGACTACACCTTTGACTTCAAAATACTATTGCCTCCTAACTTGTACCTTTTTTAAGAATTAAAGCATAATATAAATAAAAAATAAAAAAAATCATAAATAGTTTTTAAAAATATTCTTTTTTGGTTGACTTGCAATTTCCAGCCTTGGGAAATTTTGTTTTTGAAGTTATGGTGCAGTATTACACGATAAGAAGTAAAACTTGTCTTAATGATTGTGCAAAGTGTGAGTCAATCTCTTAAATTGTTTTTTCTAGCCTGTTTTCACCCTTAGTGCTCTTTCTTGTATACAATTTAGGATATATTTTTTAAGAAATTTTTGTATTTTAGAAATTTTAATGTGAATTCATATTCATTAAATCCTAAATCAGACACCCCACACCCCACTGCTGAGGCTTCTGTCCCGGCATATTTATAATTACCAGTGTCCAGACACGTCTCAACCTTGCCAGGTCAAGCTAACTTAAAAAAGGCAACTACTTCCCAAACAAGACCAGGAAAGAAATGACTTTCTATGTACAAATATTTTAATACCTCTGCATGATGTGTGCAATTTACAAATATTTTTGAAATTTATTTTCTATTTCCATTTTATTTCAAGTGTTTAATAACCTTATTTTGATATTTTCGTAGTGTGTAACCTTATATTTTTTATTTACATATGCATTTTTATTTCATATTTTTCTAAGACCATATTCTCCATATTCAAAATCATATTCATGATAATGTTTAAGGGAAGGGAAAATTTCTGAATTTATAGCCCATAGTAACAAGGTGGTGGATGGTTGTTTAGATATTTTTTCACACTTTAAAATTATATTTTTACGTTACTGTTTAAGTGAAGGGAATTTTTTAAAAAAATGTTAATCTGAATATTTTAATTTAAAACTTGGTATCTCTGCACGATACGGATGTGGACCAAGGGCCCTGGAACACACACGTCTCTTGCGGAGGGGGAAATGTAATCATCCGAATAATCTAATCTGTAGTAGCTCTTAAATTATTTAATGTCCAGTCCTTCAGACAACCGTGTAATTAATTTAATTGATTACCCGTCTACCGGGGACTGTTGAAGCTACATCCATCTACCTCCTAAATCACGTGATGTCCCCCTGAATATAAATAGCAGGATTCTGGAAATCCCGCCTTCTTATGCTCTCTGCTCTTCGTTGTAAACATGTGGCCAGCCGGCTGCCGCGCTTTCTGTGTTTGTGTGTGTTCTTTGTTCTGTGTTTGTGCCATTATGTTTGCTTCTTGTTATGTGGAAACGCCTAAAGGTTGAATAAAATGGATAAAGTTTCCAATCTGCCGCTTTTTACTACAGTAATCGTCCACTGGCCACGACCTACCTATGGTTCGTTCGTATTAACATCAACCACTCGCCACGACAAAAAATATGGCACACTATAAGTTTTCTTTTATATATATATATATATATATATATATATATATATATATATATATATATATATATATATATATATATATATATATATACTATAACAAAATAAACGACGCACCAAGAAGGAGTTGCCCGATTGTAATGAAATTTCATATGCAAAGACATTTGTACTGAACATGCAAATGATTAAAATTTGGTGTCCAATGAATGAATAGCGGAAGCTACAGCGCATTGAAACTGCGCACTCAGCAGGTGTCTATAAGAAGCGATTATCAGTCTGATGGTCAAAATTTCGGTTGCATTTCAATTTAGGATACCTTTCAGTGACTGGAAAAATGTCTCACCAAAGGATTCGAGCTCATTACGAACAACGGTCAGAGTTTGAAAGAGATCGTATCATTGGATTGAAAGAGGCAGTTTGTGCAAATCGGGGATCGCTTGTCATATGGGTCGAAGCGATGCGGCCATTAGAAGATGCTGGCAAGAATGGATGGAAAATGGCAGTTTTCAGCGTTATGATGGTAGCGGTCTACCTAGGGCCACAGCAGATGTAGAGGACAGATTGACTGTCGGATCAGCTCTCACAGCATCTGATTCATCGTTATCAACCATCAGACGAACGACACGCACACGAGTGTCCACCATGACCATTCACAAATGCCTGATAGAGCGAAATTTATGCCCGTGCCGACCACTACGTCACCTGCCATTTACGCCTCCACGTTGTCGAGCCAGATTACAGTGATTCTTAGCTCGATCAGATTGGAATCATGCTGACTGTGGACGTAGAGTGTTTAACGACGAATCCCGCTTCCGACTTTGTCCTGACGATCATCGAGGATATGTCTGGTGAAGCCCAGGACAGCGTGCCGATCCTGCTTTCACTATTGCACTCCACAGAGGCCCTCAACCAGGAGTAATTGTCTGGGGCGCCATTTTTTTTGACAGCCGGACCCCTTTGGTCGTCATTAGAGTACATTTACATCACAGCGGTACGTCAACGACATTCTGAGAACTGTTATGCTACCTTTCTTTAGCGGCACCCTGGCCTCATTTTTCGGCAAGATAACGCCGGACCACATACGGTACATGTTGCTATGGACTGTCTTACAGCCTGTCAAGCATTTCCTTGGCCAGCCAGATCACCAGATGTCTCTCCAATCGAGCATGTCTACGATATGACGGGAAGGCGATTGCATCTAAAAGGGAATGTCCATGACCTGGCCCGACAATTGGAGAAAATGTGTCAAGAAATACCGCGCAGGAGACCACCAGGGTACTTTATCAATCTATTGCACGGCGTGTGACAGCTTGCATCCAGGCTAGAGGTGGATCAATACTTTATTGAGCTCGTTACTTTGTAACTATGTGACTCTGAAATAAACCATGGAATTTTCTGAAATTTTAATCTTTTTCTGTTCTGTGCATAATCTTTCTACGCTCCAATTTGTGTGTCTATCGGACGACTCGTTCTTGGTGGGTCGCTTTTTTGTTATAGAGTGTATATATATATACATACTCGTCTTTTTCTCTTCTTTTTTATGTAGTTTAATGTTTAATTTCTTTGTCGAATCAAACACTTTTTTCCTAGGAGATTTTTCAAGTCACATATTGTAATTGAAAGATTTGAATTAGTTTTTCTCTCTGAATTGTATATTTGTAGAACATTTCATCATCATGAAATAGTTAAGTGAGTTATTTTTACGTAAAATATGTAGATTCTTGAGTATCTAACACAATATGGATAAAGAGCTATGGTAAATTTTTAAAAAATATATTATTCTTTCCGAATTTATTACTTGTGATTTTTTTTTACATTTGGACATTAATTTTTATCTTTTTGCTTATTCATTTTTTTTTAAAAAAAATTCAATACAAAATTTTGTGTATTATTACGAATAACTTAGTGTTGAAACGAAAATCTGCACATTTAAAACATCCTGAATTATCTTAATTGAATTTTATTTTCAGATTCAAAATTATTACCAATCTTTTCATATTTAATGTTTAAAAATAAATACGGTGTGTTTCCGAATATAAGCCGTATATATGTAAGCCAATAGTGCTTTTTTTTCTTGAAAAAATTACCCGAAATTCAAAAACCGTATATAATCCTTTTACTTACCATATAAAAAAATGCTCCTGCAATTTTCAAACATATTTTCAGAAGGAAGAACATATTGCGAAGCAGGTAAAATGGTCGGAATATTTTCCAGTCAAGTTACTATAAAGAAAACACCATGATGATAGTTTTATTTCTGGTAATATTTTCGGAAGATAACATAGTGCTTTCATTCTCTCTCATTTCTTTTCTTCACAATATCAGTTCTAGTTATGCTTTGGAAAATGAGCTGGAACCGAGGCTCCTATACGGGATGTGATCGTCGACCTATGTCCTATGCCCTGGAGACAAAACTCGCTGCTCGAGGATCGTTTGCATCCAGACATCCGAATGAGTAACTGCGAGTTTTATGAGTTGTTCGGAAACTTGGATTCTATCTCCGACTTTAAAAGATTTTTTTTTCTCTCCTTTTAGAATAGAAGTCTCATTCCAATTAACCAAAATGGTAAGAAATTTAAATAGTGCTAACGGAAATTAGTAACACATCATAATTGAGTCAGATGAATAATGTTATAATTTATTCATATGATTAACCATTATCACTCATTAATAAACATTTTTATGCCAGACATTTCAGGGCTTTATCTATCTTACTTAATATTACGAAATATGTAATGTTACATTTTAATCCTATTGTACACAAATATAGGAAATCACAAATTGATATAAATATATATATATATATGGGAATCCATACTTGTGGGAGTTAGTTACCATAACTCCCATATGGACTGTATTACATTTAACGGAAGACTGGATTCCCAATTTCGATCTCTTTAATTGGAATACACGACATTAGTTTAACAATTATAAGATGACTACATAATTCGATTCAACATTACAAGATGGAAAATATGGGTTTTCATTCTAAAACGTATTGCTTTATCCGTTTTTGATATAAGTCTTGTTATTACTTGTTATTATTATTTTTAACATCTTGTTGATTATTTCGAGTTGAAAATTCCTCCAAAAATGTAGAGATTCTTTCATTTATTTTAATAATCAAATAAAGATAATAATAAGAATATAAGACATAATAATAAAATAGAAAATAATGTTTCGATAAGATATACATAAAAACAAAATAATATTTTAAACAATAACTTAATGCAGGTCCCAATAGAGTCCCAACGAATCAAAATCATGAAAATAAAAAATAAGGCAAAAAATAATTAGTTAATAAATATAATGAAAGTAATATAAAACTAATATAAAGATAATAAGAGTACATAACAAAAGAAATATTTTAAATATTTTTTACCGAAAAAAGGAATTTGTGAAAAATAATATAATAAGTATAATGATGAAGAGTAAAATATATATATATATATATATATATATAAAGTATTTATATTATTAATCCTGTTTTTGCTTATGTATAATTTAAACTTTTAACTGTCCTGCCCGAGATTACCTCCGGCGTGGTACTAGTGCTCCAAAACAGTTGCGTAACGAAAAATACTAGGAACCCCTGCAAAATCAGGTTTTGTGCCCTGAGCCCAAATACATACGTGATATCAGCCAGGGTTTGGGCCCATCTAGAGCACCTAGGCCCTCTTATGCAATGCGGGGGAGGGGCTTTACGCCACTGCTCCAAAATGTTACTCCCGAGTATTATATGGGGCAATTTTGGGGGAAATTTATAATGAGTGGTATCGATCGCTGTGATCAGGAAATATCCTTACATCCAACAATCCGAAAACACTAGAAAAATATTATAAAATGACATTTTTACATTTACTGGTCAAGGTACTCTAGAATTCATTTTTACTCTATAAAAATGTAGTTGGGAAACGTATTACATTTTTGGAATTTCAAATCCAAGTTGTGGAAGAGATTTTACATAAATATGATGATTCAGCTTCTAGACAAAAGAAGCCTGAAAAGCCACATACAGTTGGTATTCCTGCCCGTCTTACTGAATATGACATTTTATATTCCATATTTCTCTTACCCTTGCGAAATATCAGTGTTGGCACTGTGTTTCAACAACTGATTTTGCAGTGTCAGTGTTCCTCACTGCAAAGATTGTTGTTAAAAAAAGTATCCAAATGGAAAAAAAGATATGGAAGGAAACACGATTCTGGTGTAAAATATTGTGAAGTTGCTCTGCGCTTGGAAGAGTATTTCCGATTTTACCAAACAAAACTGAATTACTGAACTACTAATATAGGTGTATTTATCTTTACTATTTTTATTTTATTTCTTAGAAAAAAATGCTGCACTCGAAGCGAATCTTACCCCTGCCTCATTGTGAGGCAGCTATTTCAAGCGAACATGCAGTTGCTTTAAAATCTAAAAATTTCTGTGCAAGTAATTTAAAATATCAATTTTTAACTACGAAGTATTTTTTATTTTGGACTAATAATTTGATTTTTTCGATTAAAAAAATTTGACAATTTATGTACCCAAGTCATCAAAATACCTTGACAGTTTAAAAGGTAAAACACAGACCGTGAAAGGAAAACAGCCTTGGTTTTGTAACCGCAATAAAAAATTTAATTTCCTCACGAGTAAACAGGGTAACAAGGAAAGCGTACATTGCAATACATTGTGGCAACCTACAAACCAATGCGTTACTCAAACTTATAACAAATAAATTAATCGAAAACACTTATGTCACATGGACAGTCATTTTTTTTTAAGTTGATCTATCAATATTGACTAAATTTACACTAAACTAGCTGGTATACCCGTTCTTCGCACGGGCGAATTGAAAAATTAAACAATACAGATTAAAAGATAAAGAAGTTTTTAATGAGTTAATTTTACGAGAAATGCAAATTAAACTAAAAAAAAAGCTCAGCTGAACGAAAATAAACCCCTATTTGTTAAATTTTAAGTCTGTAGATGTAATAGCTGATAAAAAGGATTTTTCTTTTTATTTATAACGTCCCGTAACTCATTTGTGTGTCGAATTTTGGAAACACCTTCCTAAGCTCATCTCTGCTCATCAAAAGTAACACATTGTTACAAATTTCGTGCAATGAACGCTTAAAATAGTACGAATAATTTATATCTGGCAATGTAATACATTAATGTTACTTTCGGTTGTGTTTATTTTACGTTAAAATTGTAATATTTGCAAGCAACGCCGTTCTTTACAATATAATGGCAATTCAATGGAAACAGCGAAATGTTGGCGATAGAGCCAAGTTGGCGTCATTTTCAGCAACCATGTTGGCAAGCTGGTTATTTATTGAATGGTGCAGAAATTGATATGCTGTAGCACCACCTGGTTGGGAGATGCAACAAAGAGGATAGCACAAAATTCTTCTCTACAAAAAATACATATGCATGCCAATTTTCATAGTGATCGGTTAAACGGTGTTGGGGTGAAGCGAGGTCAAATGTACAAGCATCCTTCTTTATATAGAAAGATAAGACAGGTATGGATCGGTAAAACAGAGCTAGTTGAAGGTTGTGTTATTAATGACTAGTTATGTTGTCAACATTTCTATACATTGAGTAGTTTGTTTAAAATTGTCACAAGAAAATTCATAGTTTTTGAAGCATGACAAATCTTTAACTAGACATTCAATAATATAACTATTGGCTAGTCTCAATTAATTCAGTCATATATTGCTGTTACAATAATACAACCTTTGAGAGTAAAGTTCGGTGAATAGTCCTGTAAAAGTAAAATAGATGAAATATAAGGAAAGTTACCTCACTGTCCTTTGAAATAGTCACCTCCCATATCTATGCACCCCTATAATCTGCTATACAAGTCCTGGAAACTTTTCAAGAAGTCTTCTTTTGGGATGGAGTTCAAAAGCCTCGTCACGCTTCATTGGATGTTAGGAATATCATCAATATCGATAACACGTTTTTGTAATCCAAAAATTCTGGATAACGATTTGTCGCACAGATTCACGGTTCATCAGCTCTCATACGCACAGTTAACTGACGGTTTTTAGTGATTAATCACCTCGCTTTATCAATGTTTTCGTCACTGACGGAGATCGCTTGCGTTCCGCTACTGGGGTTGTCAGAAACACTTTACCGGTCTTCTCGAAAACGGGTGAACCACTCGTACACACACTTCATGAACAGTGCTTGATCTTCATGAACACATATCAGCATCAGATAAGTTTCTTTTAGCGTTTTGCCAAGCTTAAAACAAAACTTTAAATTGATATTTTGTTCCTTCATTTTCCTGTTCTGAGTTAAGAACCAACGTAGTAAGCAAGCATTTCGCAAAACAAGGCTTACGCGGAACACAAATGAGTTTCAACTGAACAATTATGGGGGCAAATGATCAACACCTGCCAATATGCATGTGCAGCGCTTTGTTTCGCCAGTGTTGCCAGATTAGCCGTTCTGCCTTCATTCACAGCACTTTGTCAGAGGTTGTATAGAAGTTTTTTTTATTATTTATGGGAATGTAATTTTAAACTGTCTTTTCCGGCTTTCGAAACCCATCCCAATAGACCTCGCTTCGTTTCAGAGTTAGAGGCTAATAAACACTGTCCCATCCAATTTTTCAATATTTAGAAAATGAACAAGAAGTATTTAGATTTTTTTATTTGTGAAACATATTACCGTACTATAATTCTAGATTCTCACAACAAACTCAAAAATATTCCACAATAGGAGCTAAAAATCTATATCAGTCATGGCTACGGAAATTGACAAAGTTTTGTGTTGTTGATACTAACATTCTCTGTGCAATTCTAAAATAAATATCCACGGTACCAGATGAAAAGAAAACCTTATTTTATTATAATACAACAAAGGCTCTTTCTTCAGTTCATAATTTAAGAGTACTCGGAGTACTTCTAAATATCAGAACCATTAATAACATTCCATTCAACAACAGTACTCTAATGGCTACTCCGCAAAATATAGACCTAAATACATTATCCCAGAGTTGAAAATAATAAAATTCAACAACAAAGTCTGCTCGTTTTTCTAAAAGGAGGAAAAAATCGAACAGTTTGGCGAAAAAAAATGGGAATTGGCTCAATTTTTCATCAAATGTCAACAGCAGAAGCTGCCTTTCTATTATAGAGAAACATACAGAAAAAAAATGGCACTCTTTTGGTGAAGGAAAGAAATGTAAGTTATTGACAAATGACATGTTTTGTATAAGGTATTCGGGTCGAAAATAAATTGGCTTCAGTTAAGTATTCCGATATATATTTTTTTTCTATAGAAACCTGAAAAGTCCCTTGCAACTGAGCGCAGTTTATCATTCGTTTTGAAAATTTAATTGGAAACACGGCAAATGTAATTACCTTCTTTCTGGAACAGGTGAAATTTAAATAAATGGTAATATTTGAGGTATATTCGGAAAAGAAAATATTAATTTTATTCTCGTATACCCCAAAGCGATATGTAGTAATTTGAAAAACTATTGATATATGTATACTTTAATTTATTAAAGGTAAATTACTCTTTAATAAATTTATTTTTCATTTCCACCACTGCCAAAGAAGTTTACCGGGATTAACATTTAAAAAATTGCTTTTAAGGCTCCCCATTCCAAATTCTTGAACATAATATTAATCCTTTTGAATTTATGTTTCACTTTCTCAGTGTACATACATTTAAAATAAAAATAATTCGCAATAACAGGAAATAAGTAAGGCATATTTAATAAGATTGCATCTTTTCCTTGGATTTTAAAAAGTATCTTTAGTATCTTATGAATACCAGATGTTAAAATATCTTTTGACGGATTAATTTTATTTTTTATTGTGAGTTGTTTCTCATTTAGAATTGTTTAACAATATATATATATATATATATGGCTGTATTTTCTTTAATATATAACTCATTTGTCATAACTTTAAAAGATTACTGTTTGTATAACTGATTTAAAAATAGAGTTACATTTTTTTTGTAAAGAACATTTCTACAATTCTAGTTTTGTCTTGAGGATTCTAGTATAAGTATATAATCTACATCGTGTTGTCGTAGTGTTTATAGAATTATACCTAGTAGTGCTGTAAATTCTTGCAGAAATATAAAGTTTAAATTAAAAGCTTTGTAATCAAATTTAAAACTAAATATTCATAAAGGTTTATTTATCTGTAAATTTAATACACATTGCATATTTTAATCAAAATTATTCCTTTTTGTCTCCATATGGGATTTAAGTATCTTTGATCAATCATCTATTGAGGTACGCACTAACTTCACAGGAATTTCCATCGCTGTTTTCCTTGAAGAACGTTTAAGAACTTTTTAAGTGATTACTTTAATTGAATTTAATTTTTTAACAATATTGATCCCGAATTATAGTCGAGTGGGTAAAAATCTAGGACAGCACACTGCTATATTTGGCGACAAAAATTTTTCACCAAGTGACGCCAAGGATAATCTCGTGTTTTTCAAATTGGTGTAAAAGGCGAAAACAAGAGAGAAAATCGTGGTTTTCAAAGTGGCGTCAAGAGACGAAAAACGTGGTTTCTAAAGTGGACAACATAGGAAATATCAAATGAAAAATAAGAAATAAATATGAATTCTTTCCAAATTTCGGACATCCCTACCAAGATTCTATCAATCCTTCTTTCATACAAAAAAACAATCATTACTTTCTTACCTTTCATTCAGGAGAAAATCCATTAGTCGTGTTTTTACAAAGAAAACGGTTTTTAAAACGGATTCTACAAGAAAAACTGAAAAATCTCCGCTACTAAAACGCAGCTGAAGAACGAAGCTGATGAATGATTTAGGCTGATGAACTAACGATCTACAATTTCTCTCAAACGCAAATTATTTTCATATTTCGGACATCCACACCGAAACATTTTTAATATTATTCACTAAGCAATCATGTATTTATTACCTCTTTCAGTCAAAAGCAAAAGAAAAAAAACAATTGGTCGAGCTTCAAAAAAGAAAAATGTGCTTTCCGGAAAATGACTTAAACCTTTCAACATGACAGTCGGGAAAAAATGACCGCTGTTTAAATCCTAAAAAACTAAAAAGAATCCGATCCACAAGTAGGGTTACTACTTCACTAAATTTTGCAGGGTTGCCATATTATAAACTTTATCGCCAAAATTCTGTCGCCAAGAAGTGTGCTTTCTTAGGACCCACCCGTTGAGAGGATTTAAATCCGGACTTCTTGATAGCCAGTTAGTGGAAGACCAGTGCATTCTTTTTCAAACACAGCTGGGTAATTTTTGCCTTATGAACAGGAGCAGAGTCCTGTTGAAGAATCAGATCGTTTCCACTGAACAAGTTTACTTTCAAGGGCTTCACTATTGGTTATATTATAACGTCTTGATAAACTTTTGCCATGGTTTTTCTTCTTTTCATACAAAAATAAATCTCCGAGATGAACTCATAGCTGACACACCATCAAACCATTATGGAAGCCTAATAATGAGATCTCAGCCAGCATTTTTTACTTCTCTTTAGCTTCTTAGGCAATCCTTGCATGTACAGTAATATCTCGACTTACGCGAACCCAGTGTTACACGATTTTCAAATCTCGTCAATTCGTCCTTTGTTTGAGAAAAAAATGATAAAATTGGTAATGTAATTGAAGAAGAGTTGTCTATCTTTCCAGGCAGACAAATTTAGAAGTGAATAATGATGACGTTCAATAACTGCTGGATACCCACAATCAGAACCTGGCAATTGATGAGCTTGAAGAAGATTAGAACTCAGTACCTTCCGATCCGTAAGTACATAACATATCCATTATATCGTAATGATCACTTAAGTACGGAGGTTGTTACTGGTTTAAATAGATACTACCCCACACACTCCCCTGCCAGTGAGTGGGTGGATAGGAGAACGAACAATACAGTTGTTATGGCGAGCGTGTAAGTATTGATGTTGCGTCAAGTGTGTTTTGACGGCTTGAGTGTTGCGTCATGTGATCTGACGGCTTGCTGTGCTGCGTCATGCTTTTCTGATAGCTTTTTGTTGTTCTTGCGGCGGACAGATGGGGCCACGTATGCTCCACGAAGGTTACGTTGTTTCAAAGTTCAGCTAGGGTCACCAATGAAGAATAGAACTCTGTTCCTTCCCATCCGTAAGCCCGTAACATAACCACTATACTAAAAAGATCACTTTATTACAGAGGTTGTTACTGGCTTATATAGATACCACCGACACAAGCTCATAGAATTGCATGAGTAAGAGCAAGACATCGAAAAACTTGAGTCTTTTGATTCAGTTTAATCAGATCAAATGAGGGTTAGGAATTTGGCTGAAAGTCTCAGATGAATTGAAAAAGGATTAAAATATAAAATATAAACTCCAACAATAAGCATATTTTTTTCAACAAAAATAAGGAATAAAAAATATTATTAGCTCGTCACGAAAAACTTTTAAGGGAGGAAAAATATCTTTGGGCCTGCACAGACTACTTTATTAGATTTTATGAAATCTACTGCATCAAAATAATTTCGGTTTGCGATTTTGTATTTGTGTTATCGAAGATTTTACAAAGCGGTATTATTTTTGTCTAGTTTATTATTATTTTTCGCTTCAGGCTCCAAATAAAAAATAATTTATAAGTATTTATATGCAAAATCACATACCTCGGCTTACTCGGTTATCATTCAGTCCCACCTATCGCGTAAATTCGGGGTATTGCTGGGAATGATCATTATGGTGATCGACAGATTTCTCAATGACAAAAATGTTCTCATTAGTAAATAGAATTTCTCTATGGCAGTATGGCAGCATGCTACCGTAACATTTCTTTTGATTTAAAGTACCTTTGGTGCTTTAATACCTTTGTAAAAAAATTGCCAGCTATTTTTTTAAAAACTTCTTGGTCTAAGGACGTGTAAAAAAGGCGTATGTGATACATGGCTCCTCTTGACTCGTTCATTTGCTTAAGCAAGGAGAGTCTTCTTTCGCCAAGGATTTTGACGAGCTCTGGCTTTTCGCAAGAGACGGTGTTCTCATCGGATGCGTGACGACTATATCTACCACGGTCTCGGAAAAAACCTTTTGATATTAAAACGTTTTAGAGCCTTAAATATCAACAACGAACTTATTATTATTATTTTTTTGAAACAGAGAATATCTGCTACACATTTCCGTTCAAAATGTTAATGCTCTGGCTGATTTAGAACACCGATTGCGTGAAAGACAACGATTATTTGAAAAATTTTGCAGATGATTTCTAACGACAGAATTTACAATCATCTGCTCGTTTGAATCACAGCATAGACGGTCTCAAATTTATGCATCAGAGCTTATAGTACGATTAAATAGAGTTTACAGGATGTGTGAGTGTTCAATAATATTGATGCTGAGACCTTTTTATTTGTAAAGTAGTTTGAAGAGGATAGAACTCGGTATCTTTGATTTCGTAAGCACGTAACATACCACTGGACCAAAATGATCACTTCATTTTGCTTGTTACTGGCTTATATGGATGATACCGCTTCACACTCTCCCACCAGTGAGTAGATGGAAGATCGAATGATATAGTTGTTATGGCGAGCGTGTGGGTTGTTGCTGAAATTGGAGGAGTTGTGTCAAGTGAGTCTGGTGACTTTGCTAGGTCAATTGAATCTGACGAGTTTTGTTTTGCTGTGTCAACTGACGAGTTTTGGGGGGGTTGGTAGATGACGCCACGATAGTTCCAGTAGGCGGCTCTTTTCGTAATTCAGCCAGGGTCACCAATGAAGTGGTGCGTATATCCGAACTCGGTATCTTCAGATCGGTAAGCACGTAACATACCACTAGACTAAAATGGTCACTTCAGTCCGGAGGCTGTTATTGGCTTATATAGATGGTACCGCAACAAGTTTATGAAATACTGAGAACGCAGAAAAAAAGGTTGCATCATTAAAAAAAAATACAAAAAGGCTTCCTAAAATGTAAGGAAAAAATCAACAAATATATGCATTTCTTGTTTCTTTGAATATATTTTATAGTATTCTAACACAGTATCTTACAAAAGACCTGAGAAGTTATTACAAAGTCGGCATCACATTCTGCAACATTACATTCACGAATTCGAATGGCTAATAGATGAGAGTGGTAATGTACCGGAATATAAGAAATAGCCGTCTGTGTGACATTTTGAATTCATGAAGGTCATAAAATGAATACCTTTATTTCGCTCGTCTGGGAACATTTTTAAAGTCTTTTTAATCGGTTAATAGAATGAAGATTATTATGTCTTCAAATTTCTGATTCAAAACTTAATTCAAAAAAAGTAAATAAAAGTTTGTGATAAGGAAGTTTAAATTTTCAAGTATTGAACGTAACGTTTCACTGGGTTTTAAGATAACTAAGCTCATCATATATAATTCTTCATTGAAATCAAACGCAGCGTTAGTTCAGAGTAAATTAAATAGCGAATTGCAAGTGAAGCATAAATACACATTTTGAATTAAATATTCTCAACCCATTTTTTAATAATTCTTCATTGGGGAACTGCCTTAAAAATCAGTTACTTGTGAGTGTGTGTCATCCATATATCGTTGAGCAATTAAAGTTGTAGACCAAGAGAACTGGAAGGGATCTGCCAGGGGAGTAACGTACACCCTCGCTTTGTGGGGCGGCCCAGGCACTCTAGGAGGCCCAAAGCTTGACTGACACTTCGTACATATTTGGGCTTGGGGCCCAAAACCTGAGTTTGCATGGAGCCCCTAATACTCTCCGTTACGCAGCTGGTATCTGTTGTCGTAAAAGGTAGCACTCCACGACATCCCACTATAAATAGCTGATATATCTCTCTATAAATGATTGATTGTTTAATAATGTCGCATTTAGAGTAACTATGAGGTCTATTGGAGATGGACCTTAGTTCTGAACCACATTAAAGTCATGAATACGATAACTCAAAACTTTCCCATAACACCAAAGTGAGGACTTGGTAAATCTTTGCAAAATAAAAGATTAATAGAATTGCTGACTTCAGCTTCTCCATACACGTATCCGATTGTCATTTGCTGCAAGACAAAAGCAGGGTTCATCGTTGAGCCCTCCCTCTGCTATGTCATGCTGCTAGTAATCATGATGATCGACTACGATACCATCCTAGATGACTCGATGCTGTGTGCTTAAAGGCCACTGTAAGCGTGACTCCATCGCAACCGAGTGTCATGATAAGGTGAAAGTAACCACAGGAAATATAGTAGAAATTTTAACATGTCGGATAACGGATAAAGAAGCCTGTCCTCTGCAATCGATTCAGACCTGACTCATAATCACCCGACATTGCTTCGCATTCGAGAAATCTGATTTTCCTACGCTTTCTTTCTACGGAAAAGTTCCTTACAGCAACCTTTGCTGTTAGTATCATTCATACAGGGTACGTGGTAGATTATTAATTGATGCGAACCTATCGGTTCATTCATCAAGAACTATGAGGCAACGTCCAGAGTTGTCCAACTGGCTATAAGGTCTTCGACAACGTTTCAACAGCACTTTTGGTTGAGTTTCTAACCAATTTCAAAGTTAACATCGGGAAAAAATAAACTGGCCGCAATTGTTACTTGTTTATACAGTGTTTATTACGTAATAGCAACGCAGGTTAGGACAGAAATTAAGATTTATTGGACTTGAAAATTTAATAATTGGCATATTCGAGTTTAAATGAGAAATTTGGTGTAAAGCTGATTTTTTCTTGTTTTTTCTCAAAGAATTGTATCTTACCAAAATTCCATTTCATGGCATCTTATGTAGTTGCAAATAAAAATATTGTTTCACGGTTTCTTTCCTTCCCGAAAGAATCTTTTTTAAAATTCGAAAATTAAATTTGAAAAAAATTCTATAGGGAGATGAGTTTGCGTTTTTTAAACTTAATTTTAAGTATTTGAGCTCTGTTAATTGACTTAGTAGGGTTAAAGAGCGGAAGTCGAAACCATTTGCTTCTAGGAGCTTAAAATGTAAATGATTTCGAAACGAATCATTGTAACAACAAAACAGATTAAACGTTTTTCTTAAATAAAAAGAAATACAAGAGAGCCAACTAAAATACAATTGAATTTCGATTCTTGATCTTTTTTCCTTATAAACAATGTTTTGTTGAAAATATTGTTTGATTAAGATTTGTAAAAGTAAGATCATTCTTCCCATTTGATTCATATATAAACATCGTATTTTTCATGAACCCTGTAATGTGAATAGTAAGATAAATGACTAAAAGAACAATATTTCTCTTATCCTTGAATATATATTTATATTTTCATAAAACATGGAAGGTCTTAGGGATTAAATTTGATCATGGTCCTTCCCTTCTTAAATTTTTTTTTATTAGATTTTCATCTTTATATTGTAAATACACTGATGGAAAAAAAATCTAAACGCCAAGAAGGAGTTGTGTTGGATAAACAAAATTTGGTAGGCGTGTATATGCATCTAAAATGTGACATCGCTTCAACTTTCGTGTAAAGGGCATAAATGTGGCTCTAGTAGCCCCACTTTGAATATGCAAATGAAGTTTGCTTTAAGTACGCGCTGCAAACATTTGTGCGCATTGTTTATCATTGAGATTTGACGTAGAGAGTTAATATTAGTCGGTTCTGCGTTCAAGAAGACGAAAAAATCCCGTTTTCAACCGCTCTCTGAGTTTAAACGTGGAACTAAATAAAAGTGGTTTTTCTTTAAGCGATATTTGCAGAAAGACTTAGCGGGAATGTATCCAATACGCTTGGTCAGCAAGAATAAAGGAAAACACTGCCTCAAAAGGAATGGATTTTGAATGGTCACGTGGTACTATTGTGAGAAAAGACTGCCGTATCCGGGGAATGTTTGTGGCGCATGTAACTGTGCATGCAGTGGAAATTCAAGCTAAAGTTAGCAGCACAATAACATAGTGAACTATTAAAATTCAGATGCTTAGAGGACAGTTCAGAGCCAGACCCCCTGCAGTGTGAATTCTAATTTCGGGCTGTTCGCAACGTCAGTGTAGTCAAACTAGAACTGACTGGAGAACGGAGTGCAGATCTGCTGTGTTTTCTGATGAAAGCCTGTTCTGCCTTGGTGTCAATTGGTTAAAGGAGGTTGGAGTTATTGATGTTGATTGGCGGGAGGCCAGGAGAGGGCTTGCAATCAACCTGTCTTCTGCATAGACATACTACTTGACTTATACCTGCATTGATGGAATTGTAGGCATTTTACTATGACAGGAGTGGAGAACCTTTATGGAGGTACGTGCCATTTTTTTAAAGAAGTGTTTAGAGTGGTATTGACGTGCCGTCAAATAATTTTGACTTGTGATTAGTTGAAAATAATAAAACTAAATACCAACAACTCAAAACTCGTTATTTACGACGTAAAAATACCTTTTGCTCTGTATAGTTGTAAATGTTTCAGTTATACGCATAATTCAAATTAAAGTAACATAGTGTGACTTCTGTTGTTGCAGATTGAACGATAAATATCTTAAGATTGTGAAACGTTGCCTTTAGTAGAATACATGCTGAATTGGAGTTATCTGCCAAATGGTTTCTAAACAATTAGTTGTTTTTGCTGTAGTTCACTTTTTTGACACGAAGATTTGTGATTTGTTTCAAAACACCGTTTTACAAACGATGTTCTACATATCACTATTCAAGAACATGAAATACACCGCGTCGCCCTTACTAATAATGCCATATTTCTAGATGCACCTTGTTACACTTACTATCTTGCACTTTTTTTTTTTTTGCTAAACTAGCCGTGTTAAATAACAGTTAAAAATCGTAAATATAAGACAAATAAACTTTAAACTACAGTAGTTTCAACGAAATTGATTATGCTAGTCCACGATGTAACTAAGGCAGGACAATAACAAACTAGTGTGTTCCCTGCCACGTTTGTTCGTAATACTTCATAGTGAACCTTGTTATTTTGAAATAAAATGCAAACCATTTTGATTGCTCGAGTGCCCAAAATATTGTGTCGCGTGCATTGGTGGCACGCGTGCTGGTTCGCCATTACTGTCCTATGACAACAACAGAACTCTCGTAGTTAATCCCCGCACCCGACAGCAAACTTGTACGTCAGTCTGATGATTCAGCCTGTGGCGCTGACATTTATGAGTAGTATTCAAGGCGATGTTTTCAAACAGGTTAAAGTGTGACGTCATACCACTGTTATAACCCAGCATGCTCTACAAAGAGTCTACGTGTTTCTTTGGTCTGGTAGATTACCAGATCTTTCTCCAGTCGAGCACGAGTGAGGCATCATTGGACGAGAAATCCAATGTCATCCTCAACCAGCATTAACCGTCCCTTTATTGGCTGAACAAGTGCAATAGGCATGGAAACCCATCACACAAACTTGTGACGAATCTATACGGAACTTTATCACTAACCTTCTGAACCGACCTTTTTAGGGAAATTTAATTCCCTACCTATTTCCAATCAACTCCAAAAAGCGGACAGGATTCCTTGTTATGCAGATTAGATTCAGTATTTAAGTCAAACGAAATAGTAAAGTTAGAGCAGTAGGAGATAGACATTGAAACATAGAGTTATAGTGATTTTGAATTGAAATTAACCTCATGAAGAATTGAGATTCCGAGTGGTAAATATCTTTTTGAGGTTAAAGTCTCACTCAAGCTTTAAGAGTCGGATTAAAGTTAAATGTTCAATAAGAACATTATTAAATATAACTCTGGGATCTCTTATCGTGGTAATTTCTGCGTGATCGTTATTTAATAAATTAATTAATTAGATCGTTAATTAATTGAGTTAATTTAAAAGATATTATCTTTAAAACCTCATAATATTAGTAGTCGAATTTGTTAATAAGTCTTTGATTCTATTTGGGAAATATATCCAAATAAAGAAAGTTATTTATAAAAATGGCTACTAGTTCTTTTATGTCTCATAATTATTCTAGTTCTCAAAGTGAGGTCCCCAGGGACCATTACAAACTGACATTTGGAACCTTCACGACAAAATGCATGCATGCTTACATACAAAATTCGAGTGGCTAAACTAGTACTCAATGTATCATTATTTCATATTTCAAATTGCTCTTGTGATCTTAATCTTTAACAATTTAAAAATTTTATCAAGACAAATGTATTGCATTAATTATATTACTTTAAAATAATTTTGTTTTAGTGTTCGAGATATCGATTTTTGCTCGGCAGTGTATTTTCTGCGATCCTCTAAATATTTTGATTATAATTACTATAATCATGCGTAAAGATCTTAAAAATCAGGAATTTTTGAATAATTAGATTGTAGTTACGTAACTAACATCAAATGATTTGATCAATGGTATAATAAATCATACTTAATGTATAAAAAAAACTATCTTATAACTTTTACATACATTTCAATTTAAATTATAACAAACTTTTGTTAGATAGTTACAACGCAATATTCTTCCCATTTACTCAACTAAGAATATTCTTCCCATCTACTCAACTAACAATATTCTTCCCATTTACTCAACTAAGAATATTCTTCCCATCTACTCAACTAACAATATTCTTCCCATCTACTCAACTAACAATATTCTTCCCATCTACTCAACTAACAATATTCTTCCCATCTACTCAACTAACAATATTCTTCCCATCTACTCAACTAACAATATTCTTCCCTGCTACTCAACTAAAGAATATTCTTCCTTACTCACAACTAAAGCAGATTAAACAGCTAAATTCTTAATCTCAACTATCAGGCAATCATTTTTCTTCAAGTATTTGGAGCAATGTATTATGATTAAGAAGCAACCTTACGATTTTGTTTGTTTCAAAACTTAAATTCCATTTAAAATCAATTTTGTATTTTAAGATTGCATTGCGCAGAAGGTTTTGTGTACCCCCATCCACATTTTTAATAATAAATTGTATTACAGGGTGTTTCAAAAGTTTGTCTATAACAGTGATTACCAAAGTAGTCTATATGGACCCTCAGAGGTCCATCATGACTTGCAAGGGGTTCACATAGGTGGAAAAATAATTTGGGTTTCATGAGGTGTAAATGGGGGCCTATATGATTATGGTCTCATTAAACCAGATCGAGACTTTAATTTTAAAAGAAAATTTAATCAAGTAGAAACCAGATTTTAACAATTTAACAGATTTATTTACTAAATTTAATGAGGTTAATTTGCAGTTATAAGGTTATAGCATAAATTTTATTAAAGAAAGACTATATTTCAGCGTTTCTTTCCAGGATTAAGCTAAAGCAGTATAATCGTAAATTTTTTCTCAATTTGTCACAGACAATCCGTCAGCACGTTTTAATCTACGTCCAGCATTTAAATGCTCTTTATTCAGATTTTGAAACTACTTTTGAGAATGTTTTGACTATGGTTTGTATTAGCATGGTCACAATCAATTCATATGGTCACATTGAAAAAAAATTCATATTACAATAGGAACTGATTGGAATAGACCCAAAGGAAGATCTTGAAGTAAAGATTAGAAACGCATAAAAGCTATTTTGGCTTTAAAAAGACATACCTGTTATAGAATATCGTGAGAAATTTTTTAATTGCTTTTCCTAGTGAGGAGTTTCGGCATGGTTGCCGATTTTCAAAACAAAAAAAGAAAGAATAAAAAAAAAAAAACTGGCCCTTATACTAACAGAAGAGATTTAAAGTAACACCAGAAAAGATTGATACCCAGTGTTTTTAGCAGTAAAAATATTTTTATTTATGCCTGCATAAATCGAGGAGGTGCGTTATCTGTAATAAGCAGAATGGCACACCTCAATACCATACCATTCCAGTAAAACGATTTCTATTAACAACCTTTAGTGAGAACACAGTAGTTGGTCGAAGTTGAATAAAAGCACGGCAGCGCCTTAGTTGTGTTGGACAATGTTCTGGAGGCATGTTTAACAGTTGTTACTGGAAGAATAAATTAATGGAACTTACTATAATCCTGCACATCAAGGGTCAAGCAAACAAGATTTAACTTTAGATGGGCCTAAGAAAATTAATATTCATAGAAACGCAAGTTTATTTCTCGATCATACATAATAAACATTAATAAAGAACAAGAAGAACTTATTGCTCACATCCTGACACTTGAAATCTGTTCTCAGCTGCACTCTTTCCTATTTCACACAGGAGAAATTTTGATATTTTATAATTTATTATTGTGAGTGCCGATATACTGGCTGGGTCGCAAAAATTTTCACCGTGGGCCGCTTACGGTTCACGGGCCTCGAGTTTGACACCCCTGCTGCACATTGTGTTTTAAGTTGGCTGTGCACCCCTGTTGTACATTATGTTTCACTCTACCAGTAAGAAAACTAACAATGTTTTTGTCACTAAAAAGTTCCGACTTTCTTCTCATCACTTTCTTGCAAACTTCACTTCTTTGTCATTATTACTTCCTTTTTTATGAATTTTTAAAGTTTAAAAGCCCTTTTTGGTGTGGGGTGGGCAAACAGACGTGGGTAGAGCGGGCACATAACATTTCGTGGTCAGAGCAGACACTCCGAAACTCATCGTGATTAGAGGGAACACAGTTTTCCCTCATCTTAGAACAGATAAAGGGTGCAGATAAATAAGTAAATAAATGCTTTTAAAAATCACAAATATAATTTAACCCTTTATCTACCGACGGTATTTACAAGTACCACTAACTTTCAAATTACATGACTAACCATTTTTACGAATACTCTGACGATACTTAGCAAGAATATTCTTTTAAATCCACTCTTCCAAGATATATGGCAGTACGGGTTATATGATGAATATTTTTGTACGGAAGGCGAATAGTTTTGCGTTTTCAGCTGACGGTGTTTTCAGTGGATAGCGAAGATTGTCATTTTTGTTCTGAAAAAAAAATAATGTCAAAAGGTGTCCTTTTTTTTGTATGTTAATGAAGGCTTTAGAAAACGATTTGACTATTTATTTTAAGTGAACAGTGTATATAATTAATTTTACAGTTGTATATCTTTAATTAATTAATTAGTTCTAACGGATTAAATTTTGCAAAGTTGAGTATTTTGTGTATGTGTATATCACTTAATATTCAATGTAGTGATTAAAACAAATGTTGCACGAAAACAACTTCAGTAAATCACAATGCGGTAGATAAAGAGTTAAATCAGTATTTTAATTTGTAAATCTCTTTCAACTATTCACAGTTTTTTTACTGAAGTTTTCTGTTTTCGCACTCGAATATTGAATTACAAGCATAAATATATTTTTGCCAATCAAATTTAATTACTTATATTAAATTTTTAAGATATTATAGTGCGAATGCGTTTTAAATATAGCGAAATGTAATAAAAATAAAATCTTTCAGAGAAATATATAAACAATAATAAGTAATAGTATAATGAAGAGTCGAAATTGCACAATAGATGACGCGTGACTGATTAGGCCCACAACACAATAGGTGCAAGAATGTCCGCTTTGTCCACCCAACTTCCCTCACGTGTCCGTTGTAGAAACTGTCCGTTCTGACTACGTAACCCTTTTTGGTGCAGCCTGTGCATAAATTTATAATTATAATTAGATAATTATAATTTTTATTTTATAGTTATAAACTAACTGAAGAATTGCTTATATACCAACGAATTCTATTCGAATTTCAAACTTCGTAAATATTTTGGCATTTTAAATTAGAATTCTCAAATTATTCTAAGCCCTCAAGTGATAACTTTTTTATAAAAATTAATTACTATGCATGAAAACGAATTAAATACTTCATTTTTTATACAACAAAAATATCTTCTATTTAACTATTTTATTTATAATTTTATTAAAACCCAATCGATACATCTTTCGAAATACAACCAAAGTTAACACTTTTCGTACCATTTATTTGTCAAAACTTTTATCTGCCATCCCGAAATACATTTCGGTGGCATCTTTATTTAGCGTCAAATAAAATATTCCCGCTCGTTTTCCTTTAATTCTTGGAAGAGTTTTAAATTCAGAAGATTAAATTGGAAATGGATTCAATTCTGGAGAAGAGACGAGAAAGCCATCGTTAGTGATAAATATTCACGCAATATAAAGTTTTCGAGGAGCTCTGAAGTAATGGAGTGGATGCGAAAGTCATTTCCTTCTAGGAGCAAAATGCAAATGATTTAAAAGCGAATCATTGCCATCTCGAAACGAGTTGACTTTTCACTGGAAGAAGATGAAGTCTCCTAGAAATGTAATTAAATTTCGATTCCAAGGTTGTTGGTTTTTTTCTTTTTTTTGAGGTGTAGGAAGTTGAATCTCAACTTGAGATTTACTATTATCGGATTTTTGAAAATGTATTTATTATGTGGTTTGCTTATAAAGTGTTTTACATATTCCTGGTTTCAGATTAAGCCTAGAACACATTTTTTAATGATTGTAAAAAAGAATATCTGAGAAATGCTTTAATAAAATCCAATGCTTTTATGTTGAAACTCTTCTCTGCTAACAAATGAAGTGTGTTTGTATGTTGATCTATATAATTAGCTGAACGAAGTGTTTAATATTTCACAACTGAACAATTTTGAGGTAAAAAATTATAGATGATGTAACAGAGCAAACATTCAAGAATTCTACCAATTTTAGTATCTAAATACTCCAAGTTCATATCGTATTTATTAAGTGAAGATAGAGGGAGACTTAAAAGGTTTTTAACTTTGTTTACTTACATTAAAGTTACATTCTAACTAAGCAATGGACATTAAGTAAAAATAATCCACCTTAGAACATGAACTACTAACGTATAAATTTTTCTAAAGGAGCACCCCTATATAATTTTAATTCCGAAGTAATTTATAGTGTAGAAAGTGCTTGATTTTATTTCATCATTCGTTGAAATAACAGATTAGTTAGAGGAGCCATAAGTTCTTATACAAAAATTTGAGATCATCTACTGAGACTCAAAGACAGCAGATGACTTTAAGTTTCGTACTTAGAGATCGTCTGAAATATTTTTCAGAAAATTGTAATCTCTTTTATATATGTTGTTCTAAATCGGTCACATCTGTAACACTTAGAACAGAAGTATTTAGCTGCATTAAAAAAAAGGAAGACCTCGTCGGCGATTTTTAAGGCTGTTAGACACCAAAAGGTTACTCATTTATCGAATCAATAAGATGTTTTCTAAGTCCAACGATATTGCAGAACGTAGTAGATGCGATCATCAACGCTCTGAGAGAACACCAGCTCTCGTCACAGTAGCCAGGGAGAGAATTCGTCGAAAGCCTTGTCGAAACAAGATTCTTCTTGCTAAACAGATGAATGTATCAAAAAGAACAATGTGTCACCCAGCAAACGAAGACTTTAGATCTAGAGATTGTTAAAAACTAGCTTGCCCCTGAATTAAAGCGAAAAAGATACCTTAATGCGAAAATGCTATTTTGGAGCGACGCTCATAACAATCACAGACAAGATAACTTTTCACATTGGAGAAATTTTCAACGTTCAGAATGACCATGTACATGCAAGAAGTACCCAAGAAGCCAAATAAAGGGAAAATGTTTGTAGAAAGCTTATCATTGGGCTTTTGTAATTGTTTGGTGAGGTGTTAAGTATGAAGGTGGGACTTATTTTTGCCAGAAAGGCGTGAAAACCACACACACACACGGTAGAAGTTCATCAAAACACTATCATAAAAGCAGTAGGAAAGCCCCTGAATGTAAACTTGTTCGGTAGAAATTCGCGAATGGACATTTCAACAACACTCTTCTCAAGGTCATAAGTCAAAGACGACCCAGCGTTAGTTAAAAGAAAGTATGGTGGACTTGACAGAACGCGAAGATTGGCCTTCCAGCAGTCCGGATTTAAATCCACTCGACTTTAAATTTGGGTCAGTATGGGTGGCTAATGTGTGCCAAAAACAGCATCCCAAACCGAACAGCCTTAAACGTTCTTTGAGAAAAGCCGCGATGGACATTCTTATGGAAGTAGTGCAAGTTTTTTTTATAGATGATTGGCCAAAGAGATTTAACACCCGTGTGAACTCAAAAGAGGATCATTTTGAATAAATGGAGCAATATGTTAAATTTAAAGGTTAAATAAATATTTGAAAAGATTTAATGCTTATAACTTGATTATTAAGTTCTTAATTTAAATTCATTTATCAGAATTTATGGCACGACTAGGAATTTTAAAATACTCTAAACTAGTTTCTATAAACCAAGAGCTTGCTATATGTAATCAATATTGACTTTACCTCAAGTTCTAATATTTACTGTGAAACCCATTAGCAAATTTACACTTCGAAAAAAATCCTGAAGAAAACCTAAATTTTTTCATTAATCATTTACCAAAATACAACTGAAATTTATTCATAAGATGGAAGAGAAAAAAATCAGGAATCGCGAAATTTAATTATATTCCTGCTAGTCCTCGTCTTCCTCAGTGAAACGTCAACTTGTTTGGAGACAGCAGTGATTCTTTTCAAAATCATTTGCATTTTTGTATTCCTGGTAGGAAATGGCTTACGCATCCACTCCAATACCTCTTCCGTATTTCCAGAGCTCCTCGAAAACATTACCATCTGCAGAATATTTATCGCTCTAATGATGGCTTTCTCGTCTCTCACCCGATTGAATCTATTTTCAATTTAATCTCTTCTGAGTTTATATAAAACTCTTTTAAGAATTAATGAAAACGAGAAAGAATATTTTTATTTTGCAACAAATAGAAATGCCGGGTAAATGAGCTTCAAAGCAGCAAATTCGAATTCGAAGGCAAGCTATATTCGTTTTCATAAAAATAATCAACAACATTAGAGCATGTTTATTAGGAAATTATTGTTAATTTGACTTATACGGTTTTGCAAAAAAAAATTTCTTAAAAAATATGTATTAAGAATTGTGCAGTAACTATAACCAGAAAATATTTCTTAAATATATATTGTTTAGTTCTTTTAAAATACTTTTTCCAACTTCACATTATATAGCTTTAACAGTGACAAATGGAGCATCAAACACACAACAACTTTTGTTAATTCCTGAAGAATAAATAAAATAACAGCGCCCCCCGACGGTATAGTGTTTGGATCGGCTACCTTTTGTCTCTGGTAAGAAAACCAATCTAGCAATATGATTCAGCGTGCCATACAGTAAGACATTTTTGAAAAAATTCGATTCCCGTGATAATGCATGCAGTGTAAGAGAATAGAGGCCACTAATATAGATTTACAGTTTTATTACATATTCAATTTTGCATCATTTAAAGATATTTTCTTATCATGAAAATAAATAGCACACTAACTATTTCTTCAACACAAATTTTTAAAATTTAAAATTGAACATATACTACGTATTTTTAAGCATATTTATTAAATAAGAAACAGATACGATAAAATATAAATATTCCCCCTCATAAAAAGTAAATAAAAATTTTAATGTTAACCTAGCGCTTGCACCTCTCTACTTTTATATCCCAAAATTAAAGGTATAATTTGTGACCTTCAATTTGACATGTGTTTCTGAGCACTCAGTTCTTAAGTAATTTCTTTGCAGACACAAAATTCTCCTCATATGAGGAAAGATTTTTTTTATTTATATGTAAAGAGTGTTTTTTTTTCAGGTATAGAAGTCTAAGTTGGCATTACTTTCCAAGATGGCGACCTATTTAACAGCTGTCAAGGGATTTATTCTCAGTTTGGTTTGGCAATTCATCATGAATAGACTCACGCCTGAACAATGCTTTTAGATTCGTCGAATGGGCCCAAAACGAGATTGCCGTTGTTCCCGATTTTCATAAGCGAATTTTGTTTAGCGATGAAGCGCACTTCTGGTTGAATGGCTACGTCAGCAAACCAAACTGCCGCATTTGGAGTGAAGCTAATCCACAACTGTATGTCGAAACACCGTTACATCCAGAAAAACTGACTGTTTGGGGCGCTTTATGGGCTGGTGGAATCCTTCTTCAAAAACGATGAATGCCACAACGTTACAGTCAATGGCAATCGGTATAGAGCCATGATTACTAACTTTTTCATTCCTGAATTGAACAATCATGATGTCCAGGAGCTGTGGTTCCAACAAGACGGCGCAACATGTCACACAGCTCGTGCCACAATCGATTTATTGAAAGACACGTTTGGTGACCGCCTAATTTCCCGTTTTGGACCTGTGAATTGGCCTCCAAGATCTTGTGATTTAACACCGCTAGACTATTTTCTGTGGGGCTATGTAAAGTCATTGGTCTATGCGGATAAGCCACAAACGCTTGACCATTTGGAAGACAACATTCGCCGTGTTATTGCCGATATACGGCCACAAATGTTGGAAAAAGTCATCGAAAATTGGACGTCCAGATTGGACTACATCCGAGCCAGCCATGGCAGTCATATGCCAAAAATCATATTTAAAATGTAATGCCACAAGATTATCTTTCGAATAAAAAAATTCATGTCAATCGAATAATACATCGTTGTTTTATTGCAATTTAAAATTCTATACCTCTAAAAAAACACCCTTTAGAACCATAAGCGAAGCCCAGTGGCTGAATGGTAGTGTATCGCGCTTCTCCGCCACAGGTTCGGGGTTCAAATCCCGACCTGGGCAAGGTCGACTCAGCCTTTCTTTCCTTCGGTGGGTCGATAAATGAGTGCCAAGCTTGCTTGGGAACTAAACATTGGGAGTTTCTCGTCAGACTGACCATTTGACCGAAACATCTGCAAATGCACCCTAGTGCCTAAAGTCACGAAAACTGAGATAAGCGCAGTAGACATTGGCTTTTATGGGCTGTTGCACCACAGAGTTCAGTTCAGTTCAGAACCATAAGTGGAAAGCAAAGTACATGTAATTTTCTCTGTTCAAACAATTAAAATTCTTCAGCAATGGCATTCCATAATTTACCAAACAGTTATAAATGTATCTTTAGAGTTATCTTGGGAATTTTTTTTTCATTATTCCGTAAATGTCCATAGTTCTGAAGATATTTGTCAAATAAGATGTGCCATAGGTTCCCGACTACTGGTATAGTGGTTAGTCATGCTGACCGCTGTGCCGAAGGGCCTGGAATCGAATTCTGGAGCATAGGTGTTAGCAAATGTAAAGTGCTTGTGCTGCTTCGGGATACTCAAAATATTCGGTGAGCCGAAAATTCTCTCGAGAAGTTGTTGGTAGGGGAAGAGGGGTGGGAAAGACCCCAGGTATTATTATGTCTGTATTAAGTACTACAAAATTCGATTATAAAAATAGTATCTGTTATCAGGATGCGAAATACTTGTAGTATTTAAAGCACTGAAAACGAAAAAAATACTATCAGGATTGCAGCCAATGAGATATACTTGGCATTTACTTTGTTTGTGTGTGTGTTAAATGCATGAAAATAATCGACTTCGTAACAATTCCTTTTTTATCTCAGTTGATAAGGTTTTCATAAATACAAAGAGTTTGTTTTATTTGGGGTTGTGTTTTTATAAAAATGTTTAATATGATTATTCTGTCACCTCTATCGCGACCAATTTATAAATAAGTAGAATTTAATGAGTCAAATAATTGTTCAGTATGGACAAATTCTTTCGCAGCATCTGACAACTCTGGATGAGTTTTTCATAATCTTGTATAGTTTTGAGGCTTTATTCGGTAGTTTGCAGGTTCGACTGGTAAATATTTCCTTATTCAATAATTTCATATCAAATAATCACTCAATTTAAGTTAACAAAAATAAACAAACTTTAATAATCGATAAATTACCAATTGTAAAATGGTTCAGAGCTGGATATAGTGCCAGCCACTCGCTTCAAAAGGATTCATGCATCTAGGGAGTGTAAACACTTGAAACAAAAACAAAGGGGGAGGGTTACAATTTTCTGGCGTGAATAATCGTTGCCAAGGGGTCGATGAACTGAGGTTTTAACACATAGTCAACATATCATACCCTTCAATTACTTGATAATCTTGAGACGTTTCTTCCATTTTGAACACTTTTTGCTCCGCATCTTCAATTTTGGAATAAAAATTGTATTATACCATTAAAAAAACCTTCTACAGACTTCAAATCCTTGCAAAAAATGTTGTGCAGAATGCGTTATTTATTTTTTTTTGAGAGAGATTCGTTAGTTGTTTGCATTCTTCGAGCTATATTTGTCCAATTTTTTTAAAATAACGGCACAAAGTCCCGTGAAAACAACCGCAACATGTTGGCTCAATGAGCTCTAGAAAGCGAGAGGAAACGGGGAAGGAAGATGGAGAGGAAATTAGATAAATAAATTGTTGCAGTTTAATGATTCAGAATACATTGTTACGCAGATTACCTAGGCAGATGGCAGAAACTTTTAATGTAGATGATTTTATTCTTTTTAAGAAGCGCATCAGTTGATTTTCAAATTATATAGATAATGCATACATTAAATGATTTAACACATCTTAGAGGTAACATGTATGCATGCGCATGCATACATGTTGGAGCTACACGTATGAGGCCTTGCTTTTCAGAAATTGCTATGGGACATGTCATTCCTGAGCCTGCGGTGTCCATAGTGTGCCAAGAATACACCGTTTCAAGCTTTCTCTTCCCCCATGAGCAATGCTAGTGGCCGACCATTTCTACGAAGTGATTAAAACCAGGGTCACAATTAATTAGTCAGTGTTACCAGACAAACAGTACTGGGTCAGAAACAATAACAATGTAAGTGAAACAAAAGATGTATCTGTGAGGTAGTGCAGTGAAATTTGAAATTCTGTGCTGATGGGATACGGCAGCAAAAAAATAACTCGAGTGCAATTATTAAGAACCCACCAATGGTTACAGTGCTACTTCTGAACTATTATTTAGAAGTGGCATTGTGAACACATGGTTAGGATCCTGGATTACTCGTAAACATTGCTTGGTCAGATGAGCCATGATTCTTGCTGGTAAGAGATGAGGCAGGCTTCAACTGTGGCACAAAGCAAAAGAGGCCATGGACCCAAATTATCAACAAGACATTTTTTAAGTTGGTGACTCCATAATGGAGAGTGGGCACTTTTCACTTGGCATGAACTAAGTCTTCTCGTCTAACTGAACACTCTGATTGACTAGGAAAGGACTAAGTTAGTTGGAAATCATTAGCAGCCGTTCACTGGCTTTGTGTACCCAAACAATGATGGAATTTTCAAGGATAACAATGTGCTGTACCACCATACCCAAATCATTTGTTCTTAGTTTGAGAAATATGCTCGACATTTCTGGTTTAGATAGATTTTACCTCCGTCAAACTTGTGAAACACATGTTCGATGAAACATGTGATCCAAAAACCCTCACAAAATCTTCCCGTCCACCATGTTCGAGCTCAAATTCTTATACCAGCAACTCAGTCACTATTATAGGCGGTGTTGAACCTTTAAGTGCAGTGGTGCTGCAAACGCTTGTTTATATCAACTTATGGATGTACGCTTGAGTTCAGTTTCTGTCTTGTCCTTGTCTTGAATAAATGTAGTAATCATCCTACGTCAGTGTTTTTATCACTGCTTGTCCTATTCATTCTGACTGCTAAGAGCTTTTATTTTTCCATATGTGATAATTGGGAAGTATCATTTGAAATTAGAAATATTTGCGAATTTGAACAGACGACTTTTAAGAACGCATGGCTGAATATGCCTTCAGTGCAGGGTCACCGCGTGCGGGTGGCAAAATTGTTCACCACACAAGGGCACCTAAGCCAGGGGAGTGCCAAAATTTATATAACACTTAGAGTTTTTTAATTTAAAGTTACTTAAATAAAAGTAGTTAATTATACGCTTGCTTTTGATTGCCGATATGAACTGAAACTGATTTTCCAAAGTCGAAACAGGTTTAAAAAGAAACTATTTCAAGATGAACAAACCGACGAACCAATCAACACTCCAAGACAAAAATTTAAGGTTAAATTTTACAATATAGTATTAGATATTGTTATTTCTTCATTTATTGAAAGATTCAGTCAATTAACAGAATATTACAATTACTTAACTACACTGGTGTGCAAAAATTAAGGACGAGACGGTTTTTTCAATATAACGTTGTACAAAAGCTTTCCAAATCAACACATTTAATACCGTAAGATCCCAATACGTAAGGACATGTGTAATGTAAGCAACACTTACTAAAAGAGAAATCAGAGGGATAAAAAGAAGCTTGATTGAAAAAGTAGCATGGAGCGCAATGCGACTGAAGGCCGAAACATCCCTGTGATGGGTCTCCAGCAAGAAACATCCGGTCTTTAGTAGGGGATATGATCTCCCCTGACTGCTAGGCAGGTTTCACAGCGTCTGCCCATGCTGAGAATGAGGGTGTCAATGAGTTGTTGAGGCATTGCTGCCCATTTGTCTTGCAGCGCCAATCGAAGCTCCCGAATCGTTACTGGTGGTAAGGTACGAGCTGCCAAGCGTCTGCCTAGAAAATCCTATACATGCTCGATGGGATTGAGATCCGGAGATCGTGCCGGCCAATTCATACGTTCAATATCCTCACTCTCTAAGAGCTGTTCGGCAGCTACTGTGCGATGACATGGTGCATTGTCGTCCATGAAAAGGAACTGCAGACCCATAGCGCCTTTAAAAAGACGCACACATGGAAGAAGAATCTCGTTACAATAACGGGTCCCGTTGACTGAACCTGCGTCGAAGATGTGAAGGTCTGTACGACTACCAAGCATGATGCCTCCCCAAACGAGAACACCGCGACCTCCATACCTGTCCTTTTCAATGATGTTCGAGGGATGATTGCGGCTTCCCCGCTCTCTCCAGATGAGTATGCGATGAGAATCGCTACTCAAACTGAATCTGCTCTCATCTGTAAAGAGTACTCGTCCCCATTCATTGTCTCTCCAATTCCGGTGTTCCCGGCACCACAGAGAACGCATTCTCCGATGGGCAGGCGTTAAAGGTACACACCGTACAGGGCGTCGTGCAATCAGACCACCACCGTGCAGTCTTCTGGCCACGGTAAAACGCGTTATCGGTCGTCCAGTCGCCTGTGTCGTGTGTCTAGCGATTTCTCCAGCTGTCTGCCGGCTGTTTCTTCTGGCCTGTAAGACAATGTACTGGTCATCTGCGGGTGTGGTTCCTCGTGGACGACCACTACTGAATCCCCGGATAGCTGTTCCTGTAGTTTGAAATTGTCTGCAAAGTCGTGAAACGATGCTGTGAGCAATTCCGAACTCTGCAGCCACACTTGTCACACTGCGGCCTTCCTCCAACTTCCCAATCATTCGATCTCGGGTAAAAGCATCCAGATGTCGTCTAACAGATTGATTATTCGCCATTTCTCGCTGAGGCAGCAACTCGGTGTGATTTTAACTGCTATACGGCGTGCAATCACTTTGCCAGAAATACTGATCTTACACCGACAACATGCTTTATACTACTCAGACACTCCCCCATTACGGCTAACTGCATATCTGCGCATGTGCTACCGTACATCACCTTACTTAATCTCCTGATTGGTCTTTCTGTCCGCTCTGACTCTTCGTTCAGCTGATATGCTAATTTTTCGACTTCGTCCTTAATTTTTGCACACCAGTGTATATCACTATACTCAATATTATATACCCTAACTATATCACTACTATATTCTACTACCTCACTATATACCTAATTTAAAAAAACTGGAGTTACAATGGAATTTTCAAACATTATAATGAACTAGAAAAAAATTAACGGATACTAAAAATGTTGATGAAAAGGACATTAATGGATTAAATTTGTTCGAAGAAATAAAATATTGTTTGCGATGTGTTACTAGAGCTTAATTGTCATCTATTGATGTTTTAAATTATATTTATGAAAACAATCTTACCGATACATTTCTAAATATTGCAATAGCTGTGCAGATTTATTTAAACATGCCGGTTTTGGTGGATACTAGAGAACGATTTTTTCAAAAATTAAATTATAAAAAACTACATGCAATCTACTATTTCACGGGAGAGATTATCAGACTTGTCAATTATATCCATAGAGAGCGAAATTTTGGATAAATTAAATATAAAAGAATTGATACACGAGCGTTTGTAGATGTTACAGTTAGGATAATCAATATTCGAATATCTTTTCTAATTTTTATATTTTACTTAAAAAATGTTTTATTATTGTTTTGTTTTTAAAATTTATGAAATAATAAAAAACTATAAACCAAACGTGTTTTAATATTATAATTTTAAAGCTTTTCAGTCCGAAAGTCAAATTTTGAATACCACATATAATTCGCAGCATTTTATAAGAGTGCAACAGAACACCATAAAAGGGCGCCAAATTTCAATTTGAAAAAGAGCGCCTAATAAACCTCGCGGTGCCCCTGCTTCAGGGACTTCTTAATACATACTTGTTGAGTTAAACTTACTGCTCTTAACTGGGTAAGGAGAGGTGTTATTCAATGGCTTTTTGGAACTCTGTGTGTTTGGAGAGATTTAAGCAATGTTCAATAGATGCTAGAATTTTTTTTTATTTTTGTAAATGATTGAGTTTTACTCTATCGAGAAGCAGATAGAATATTTTACCTTCTAAACAAACTCATGCACATTTACAGAAGTTGTTTATGCATAAGTAGAAGCGAAATGCATTTCAATATCTATTCTTGAATCCATTCAAAATCAGGTATTAATGTGAACTACAAACCTTTTTATATAAAAATTATCACTAATTATATTGTATTTGAAATAGATTACATTGGACAAAGATCAATTTTTTATTCTCTCAATTCGTAAGCGTTATTTGTATTGTATTTATATTTTTATAAGATACGAAGCTGCTATATTGATTCTGTTTACTTAAGATTGAAACTTAATTTCATTATGTTTCTCGACCTAAGATTTGCGAGTATATTTTATTTGATAAAAGACTTAGCTTATAGTTTTTAATTGGTATTGCGCAAATATCAGTCTTCTAATGAATTATTTAAATTAGCTTGAAATAAATCTAAACATAATGTTTCTTTTCTTAAAAAAGTTTCAATAGGCTCAATTCATGACGGTCACGTGATGAAGACAAACACGTGTTCTCCATCGAACTCAAAACGGACTTTATGTACTTATTGTACTTGTTGTTCTATTTGTAAAACTTAGATAAAACTTCAAATTTGACAACTTGGTATAAAGATGCTCAAATGTTATAAGAAAAATTTCTTCAAAAAAATTTTAAAGTTAAAAAAAATGTTATGAATGTATTTTTAAATAAAATGCATATTGTATTCCTATGTACATTATTATTGCTGACAAATGTGTAATTTTAAGAGAAAGTTTCTGTAAAAAAGCAAATATTGGCAACAATGAGGTGTTTGAAGCGATTAGCTGGAAACACGTAATTGCTTTTACTGAGTGGCAATGGCGTCACATGAATTTTTGAACCAATTGTCTAAAAACGCGTGGTTATCATTATCATGGAACTATAACGTTACATAAATTTAGTCCATTCAAACGAAAGTTTATATACATTGAAACACTTTCACTCTGTATGACAAAAAAAATGAAAATGAAAATAAAGTGAAATATTTTTTTCGCAATTATTTTTTATATCCTAAAGAGAGTAACCATTTCTTTGTTTTTTTTACTTCGATTTATCATTTTATTCATTCATTTATTTGTTGAGAATAAATTCAAAGAATCTTATGAATTTCTATAATTTGTTGCATTTTTGTCACTAATGAAAACGTGAATATTTACGAAACAAAGTTAAATTTTTTTAAAATCTTGTATCTTTTTTATTAGGATTGCTTAAAAAAACTTATGATTCTAAAAAATATTATAACATATTTGATAAGCAATCAAAAATATACGTAATAAAATACATATTTAACATTTGTCCTTTTCGTCATACAAGCTTAAATAAAAAAAAATATGTATATGGTAATCATTTTCATGTATGTGAAAATATAATTTTTTTTCAGTGTGCAAATAAAAATCATGTAAACATAAATTATCTTGTGAAAGTCTATCTTTAAAAAAGTAATGTAATATATATAATTTATTACATTCTTTTTATATTAATATGTTTATGAAAAATATTTTGGCCACCAGTTATAATACTGAAAGCATTTCACCAAATTTATTGAAAACAATAGAACAACTCATTATCAAAATAATATGCTTATATTTTTAAGGAAAACAACAATAAATAAGTAATTTTAAATTTCAACACATCCTACATGTGTTTTTCTATTTCTTAAATAAATTACCACCATTCAGAATTTTCTGCATTTTTATATATTATCTGTCTCATATGTTAGTTTTTAGCGTAAAATATGGGAAGAATTCTATTACGTAGTCGTCAATACACGTGAGAGTTTCAAAAGCAGATGTTCTCATCATTAAAAAAACAGACGATTTTTCTTTACTTTTATCGTTTGATGTAATGCTACAATTCTAAAAATTAATGTGTCTGGACTCTGCATCAATTTGTAAGCTTTTGGGAATTTTTTGTATGCTTGTACACAAACATTACCATTTTAAATATCTAGTTTCAGAAATATTATCGGTAATTAAATTGTCCATTTCTCTGACAGAAAAAATTATAATAGTTGTTCATAAAGTGGAATATATCTTATAGAAAGCGTAACTTTGCGCGTATACATTATAAATTTATCTTTTAAGCATATAATACGAGATTATTATGAAATTTCCTTGAAAGCAGTAATTCTACATTTATAAATTTTTGCTTTTCGGTATATTTGTTGTCTAAAATATTCAACTTGCTACAGTATTGCAATTATACTGTCGATAATTTATATAATGTCTGAATTAATTGTTTATGCTAAAATGCTTTAATAGAATATCTTTTCTCTGACCTTTTCTATAAAATAAATTTTACAGTTAAAGAAAAAATTATTCAGGAAAAAGTATCCGATTTAATAAAAGATTTCAAAATTCTTGCAAAACAATTCTAGCAGTTTCTGAATTTAGTTTTATTTGTATTTTGATAAAATATAATTTAAAAAAATAAATTAAAAAGCAACGCTGTTTTTTTTAAATTTAAGTTGTGCGGTCTTTAGGTGTTAAAAATGTTTAACTATTTATTTTTTATGATTAGATCATGCTGAAAACATATTACCAGCTCGTTATCCTCTGGCAAAGTAATTTAAATTACTTTACTATAAACATTTTAATAATAAGTTATTTGAAAGTCATATAATTATATTAGATTCTTTAGAGGTAACACTCTAGAATCATTTCAGAAACTAAAGCTTGTTTAAGAAACCTTAATTAAATCTTGTAATCAACCTTAATTTAATCATTATAAGAAATCATTAATTTCATTAACTAAGAATTATGTAAAGTAGAGTTAAAGTTAAGAGTTATGTAAAGTTTTAACGCGCTTTTATAAGTTTCACTTGTATGTAACGGAATCTTTGAACTCGATTTTTACCCACTTTAAAGGGTCAGATTAATTCGAAATTTTGCACAATTGTCCTGGACCCATGACAATACAATAATTTCATAATTTTGTTCCATTGTCCTGATCAGGATTAATGATTTCCCATTTTCAGAATTAGTGACTAAAAGATTAAGCAATCCTAAAGCAAAAACTCTCACATCAGCAATTTCCTACCATAATATAAACAATTGCTCAGTTTTTCAAAAATTGGAAATAAATAAATGATAGTTTATAAAACTAAAAAAGAGCACGCTTTTATTGTAGATCGAACAAAAAAATGAAAAATAAATTATAGCTTAAAAAAACTAAGAAAACGCTATAGTTAATTGAACTGAAAAGTAAAAAATAATTCTTAATATAAGAATAAAATGATTAAAACGAGAAAATTAATGTCATCGTGTTAAAAACGTGTGTGGGGTGCTTTGTACTATATTTTTACACTTACTCTGCATTTCGGAATAGAACGTAAGAAATTATAACAATTGATATCGAGCACCCCACCCTTTTACCCCAGCGGCATTAATTTTCTCGTTTTTATCATTTATTCTTATATTAATAATTATTTTTTTTACTTATCAGTTCGGTTAACTATGAAAGCGTATGTCTTTTAGTTTTTTAAACTATATTAATAACGCTAGGAAAAAGCTGTATACACAATACAGAGCTCTCGTGCAAGTACATAATTTCCAAGACACACACTCAAAAAAACACATGCACAGTTCCACAAAACGTTTTTTTTTTTTGGTGTTATCGAGCGGGAAAAAGAACTGGATCTATTACAAGCATAATAAACATGAAACACATTTTTGTACAGAATCCAATGATGACTTTGATAATAAAACATTTAAAATAATACCAGCCATCTGAATGTCTATTCACTTCAATATCTCTTTATGTGAATGTCTTCACAGAATGTCAGTTTACGTAGTAAACAATAATATGGAGACTATCGTTATGTTTATAATCTTAAAAATTGAACTGTCTTCAATGTACAAACAGCCAGTTCGACAAAAGCAAAAATTGGTCCTTATAATGTACTCTTTTCAAACGAGTTCCAAATAAGTATCTGATGGCACTACTGTGTGCGCGTTCGTGAGTGCGTGCGTGTGTGCGTGTGACTAAGCGCAGTAAGAATGCTTTCATAACAAAATATAAAAAATCAAAATCGTCTACTTTTAATATATATATATGACTGAGAACACCTACCACAAAGTATCCCACACAGAAGTATGAAGCAAATTTCAAAAGGAATTTAAAAAAGAAGAAAACTAAAAAGTTATGAAGGATACCGATTATTTATGATGAATTAACTAAACAGGCAAAGACACTTCAGTTGAGAACAAGCTGGGAAAAATTTGGATGCGAATTATTAATGCCTTTAAGGCAAAGGTGGGCATTAAGTCGATCGCGATCGAGCGGTGGACGACTAAGCCATTTGGGGGGGGACTGCCTTTATTAAGACTTAAGACTTACATACTGAAAGAAACATATTTGTGGAACGCTAATGCCGGCTAAACTGGAGACTGGGTGAACTTCAACACCCTGAAAAAGTTAGAAGCAGCTCATACCCTGGAAAAAGTATGACTAGTTTCAGAACAATTATTTTCATAAGTGTATAAATTAATATTTTTTTCTGATATTTAGTATCACTTTAAGTAGAATATTCATATAAAACTGCTTCTAGATTATATTATAATAAAAAATTATTTAAGTGAAACTTTTTGTCAAACAATAAAGAAAGAACCACATATTTTCAAAACATTCTTCTTTTATGAAAAAAGATTCTGTGATAACTATATTTTGCGTATATACAGCTAAAATTTCTGTACAGAACCTTAAAAAAACAGATATTAATTCAATCGATAGTAAACTCTTAAAACATTATGAAGTTTTCAAAAATCCTAGCTCAGTCTCTGTAGAGAAATTTTAGCTATATATGTGCAAAATATTGTTACTATGGAAGCATTTTCTTTAAAAAGGAGAATGTTTCGAAAATGTGTCATTCATACTTCCTTTTGCGAAAAAAAATTTCATTTAAATATTTTTTTTTTTTTCTTTCAATAATATTCTTAAAACAGTCTTATATATGTATATTTTAATGCAAGAAACACACTAAATACCTTTTAAAAATATTATTCATTTATACCATTACTTTTCTCAAACTTTCAATATTTGCGACACAATTTTCGAACATAATTTTCATCGCACCTTTCCCCCCCTCACCACAATAACAATGTATTGAACGCAATAATACTGTACATTGAAACTAAAGTTACTGTACGAACTTTATTATAAACCACATAAAAAATTTATCAAGTTAAGTATTTAATTTTGTACATGTTACCTTTAAGTAATAGATATTTTAAATAAGTTACTTTTAAGTAATAAGAAAAGTATTATACTACATTTCCTTTTTAATGTTTAAATTGGAACATACTGTAATAAATGTGCAATGAGTAATTTTATTATGTCAGAATATATTTTGTTTTGCTTCCTTTCACTAAATTAATAATTTTTTAACAAAATAAGCTTTTAGTTTTGACTTTTTGATATGCTCACTCCCCCCCAGGTAGGGTTTTCACGCCCCCTAGGGAAGCTTTGCCCAATGCTCGAGAAACGCTGATTTGTACGCTTTTGAAAAAATCACAGTTCCGAACGCAGTTCCTTAAATTGCAGTTTTGTAGGATCTTTCTTTCATCAAATTTGGAAACATTTTTCCTCTAAAACATTTACACCTTGCTTCTACTCAAAGCTACAAAATAGAATATAGAATAAATTTAACATTATTTTACTTAAATATCATTTATACTTATTTAAATAAGTAACACTTCAAAACATATAGAAATTTTTTTCGCCAAATAATATTATTCCACAACTCTTCACACACCAAACCTGCAAATGCACTTATACATACCAATCTCCCTATATATTAGACACACGTACATCTAGACCTTTCCAACTGCCATCTATAAGAAAAGGAAACCAACCCTAAAAAAGAACCTAGGGGGTGGAGGTGAGTAGTGTATCGGACATACGTCTCCGACGAAATACCCCTTCTTCCCATCGTAAGGCTGATTTATCCCTCCAATAGAGACTAATTTATACGGTCATCTATAAGAGTAAGTGGACTGTGGAAAATGTGACTCGTCCTCGCTCTTTTATGTGATGGCGAAGATATATATCTATTGATTATATTGCTCTTATATTAAGAATGAATGAGGACCTATTGCTCGTCCCGGCGGCTTCTTATTCGACACAAAAGAGATGAAGGGGGGAGGGTCCAGAATTGATTGGTTGGGGGGTTGTATGAGAAGGGGATGGAATGCATTGTTTTGTGAGGGGTGTTGGAAGCATGATCGAATCTAAAAGAGTCTTGTTAATGAACTAGGTTGGAGAAATGTGTCCGGGGGTTTTAATATTGAAGTATAAAGAGAACATGTTGTTTAAGGGAGATCGTGAAGGGAAAATAATGAGGTGGGTTTTAAAATATCTTAGATTTATTGAGAGATTTATTTTAATTGAATTTGATTAAGATAAAATGTGTTTCTAGAAATCAGTTTTGTCATTTATTTGTATCATTTGAGTAAATGAACGTCTAGTAGGAGGATGAGAGAATCAGAAATGAAAAAAATTTGCAGTCTTTGTAAGTGAACTCGAATAATTGGGTTCATGCGGTTACATTGCATTAAATTCATTCTGTAAATGCGTATTGCTTCGTCAATTGTTAGGTTTTACTAGTTCAATTAACATAAATTTTGGAAAATAGTTTCATTTTTATTTAAATTGTTCCCCGTGGTTTAATTTTTTTCAATTCCTTCTATTAGCTCACACTCTCTATATATTTATCTTGGTGGAATTTTTAATCGTTAATAGAATACTTCTTAAGAGCACTCGATTGAGCTGAAATTTTACATACATTATTATTTTGGATGATAATACAATAATTTAATTATTATTAATAAAAATTAATTCATTAAAACTAATTATTCAAATAATTACAAATACAGCCACATTGGCATCATTTTGGGCGACTTAGCGACCTTCTGGCGACTTGTGTCAAAACTTGATTAATATTTTCTTTCTTTTTTTTTTAAAGCATTCAGTTGAACTGAAATTTTATAAACACGATTGTTTTGGATGACAATACGATACTTTAATGATAATTAATAAAAATTAATTGCCACTTAATGTTGTGCTTCTGTCATGTGTATATACATATTTATATTAATTGTAACTATTTAATAAAAAGTAGCTAAAATAAAATATTTCTCTGTTGATCTAAGTAGGAATTGACTTAATTTTTTTATATATTGCACCACACACACACACACACATCACAGGTTGCAATGCAGGCAGAAGTAAAATACGATATTAAATCATCAGAAGCCTGGCATTGCTCTAAGATTGGTCCATGCTTGTAACTTGTGCTTTCTAAATTTTGAATATTATGTCATGGCAGCAAAAGCAAATCACGTTTCTCCTGGGTCTAGACATGCTCTATAGATGACTGATATAAGTTTCAGGAAATAATCCCCCCTCCCCCGGGAACGTAGACGGTACCCGCACGATCATGCAGGTTGGGTGTTATCTGTGAAACAGGTCAAGTATAAAATTTTACGAGTTACACATTTTTAGCTCTAAGTTGATAAAAGAAACAATCTTAATTCAACTAAAAGTGTTACAAATAAGAAAATTATTGACGTACAATTAACTATTTTATTAATTCATTATTTATTTACATTAAAAATCTTTTGTTTTATTTTTGACAAGTATAAATAACAATTGCATTTTTCACAACATGCTTTCGAACTGCTTTCGCAGTTTTCAAATCTACACTTGCGAGGCCTTGAAAGGTCGTCGGCACATCAAAAATGGCTATTCATGGCAAGCACTTTATCCTGGAATGACCTGGATAAAAGCCATGACATATATAGCAGGTGGATTATAACGCTTCGCTCTTTTTGCGAGTGGAAGTACAACACTGTTATCTTCATCATCAATTATAATACTTTTGCTAGTAGGTGGAGAGGCTAATAACGCTTCAACTATCTCTTACTTAAATTGTAAGCGATCCATTTTGATTTTTTTGCGGAATTTTATTTGATATTTTATCTTGTTTGCACAGATACCAAGAATTTGTAACAGCTAAATCAATGTAATGAATGTGTTCAAGAGACTTTTATGGTAAAGAATGATCCAAAATTGTCTTTCCATTTCAAATATTCCCATGTGTTTCTTCATCGCTCTCAATCTTAACTTGATTCTAATTCCTGTATACACGATTCATATGTTTTCTTCACAGCATTGTCTTCATCCAAAAGATCACTAAGTTCTGATCCAAGTTCAATCTGATTTGTTCATTAATTGAAAATTTTCTTCTGTGAGAATTCTTCTTTTAGACACCTGAAATAGTTTTTGGTTAAAAGTTAACACAGTATTCCATGAAAAATGGTAAAATGTATCAGAAAATTTTATTATTTAATATATATATATATATATATATATATATATTATATATATATATATATTTAAACCACATCATATTAACTCCCACTCCTACCGGAAAACCTAGATTTTGTTGTTGTTTTTTTGGGGGGCGGTAGAGATATGGATGCAGATATCTGTGGAGAGAATAAAAATGCTATACTCCTCAACAAATGTATGAAAAAGAAAAATAATTGCAAAAATGAGATAGAGAAAGAAAAACAGGCACTCATCCATTGCGACCCTTAAGAAAATTTGGTATTAATTATATAACTATATTTTTCATTTTTATGTAGGTTTTCATCAAAATTATTGAAACAGAACAGAAAATTCGCATGGTAAGTACTTACCTTTACAGCTGTAGTGACTCAAGTAACGTCCAACCCGCACGAGCATGGGGGTAATGTAATCCCGAGTCCTGCAAGCCACATTAACAGAGTATAGTTAATAGTTTTTCCATTTTACAATTATTTAAACATTAATACAAAAATTTACATTCAAGCAATTAGAAATATATTGATAGTTACATTTTTACGGCAGATAAAAAGAAGACGTGTTTTCATTGCATTTGAAAACAAAGCTAGATTTGCCAGCTGAAAGTAAAACATGGACCACAACCATCATATCCTGATAAAAAGTAACATTTTACACGTTCTGCAAACCGGCTCAATCGTTAGATTCGGCAGGGGTGGCAGTTTTTACTTCACATCAGTGCAAAAAGTGTAAATCGAGTCTTAAGTACACTGGCCTCAAAAAGTTAAGGTACAACATGTTTTTCGAAGCTCACCATAAAAAATATGGCAGTAACAATAAAATGCATAGTTTACATGAATGATAATAACGAACTTTAAAAACATTAATGCAAAAACGATTGCTGCCACTTTTATTTTATAGAAAAGAACGTATATTTATGAGTGAGAGAAAAATATGCAAATATCAAGCTTCCGTACTTTTGTGTGTAAGTTGTGTTGATTTTCAACAGTTGTTGGCAGTTTCGGTGACAATAGTCAATAGAGTTTAGAAAATGTCTCAGAGACGTCGTTTACCCAATTCGTTAAGGTGGCGGGCAGTTGGATGGATGGAAATGGGATTATCGCAGGCTGATGCTGCTATCTCAATGTGTCTCGTAGTGTTGTTCAACGACTTTGGGATCAATACCAATCCGAAGATTCTGTGTCCAGAAGACCTGTTCCAGGCCGACCACGAGCTACAACACCTGCAGAAGACCGTTTTCTAGCTCTTTCCGGCACAAGGAAAGAACCACTACTGTGCCGCAGCTCGTTGCAGACCACTTTCAAGCATGAGGAAGAAGAATCTACGCTACATCGTCTTCACAATGCAGGTCTGTATGCAAGAAGACCAGTTGTGTGCGTTCCCCTCAACGGACAACAGCGAAGGAACCGCTTATGCTGGGCAAGAGAACATGTTTCTTGGACGCAGCAACAATGGGCTTCTGTGCTGTTCACAGACGAGTCAGATTTACAATGGACTGATTCAGGGCGTCTACTGATCTGGAGGGAACAGCGCACTAGATACCATCAATCAACACTGTTGAAAGACACAGTTATAGAGGTGGTGGAATCCTGGTTTGGGCAGGGATCTCGCTCTTTGGCCACACTGACCTGCATGTGTTCCATGGAAGAACCGTAACTGGTCTTAGATATCGGGATGAGATCCTTGATCCATATGTCCGCCCATATGCTGCTGCTATTGGTAACGACTTCATTCTGATGGATGATAATGCACGACCTCACCGAGCTGGATTGTTGAGGACGTATCTGGAAATCACGGTTTTAAAACGAATGGAATGGCCAGCTCGATCTCCAGACCTGAATCCGATAGAACATCTTTGGGACTATCTTGGCAGAGAGGTTGCTGCTTTAAATCCTCCTCCAAGGTCGTTACATGAGCTGAAAACAAGGCTTACTCTGTGTCTGGTCTTGCGAATGTCCTATTCCGGTGTCCGACAACGTTAATAAATAGCATGGGAAATCGATGCCGCCAATGCATTCAAGTTAGGGTGGACACATTCCTTATTAGAACCTTTTTGTATTGTTTTTATGCCATTTTACCACATAACACTGTGATGTGCTGTTTTCTCCAAGAATGGACTTTTCCGCAGAGATTGCTTTTTTTTTTATAAATCGTTTTTGCAATACACTTATACAAATTTCTATGACGCATTCAATAAAAAACTATTTAATGCACATATCCTCCAAATTTTTGTTTCTACATTCATTCATTTGCAAATTAGACACAAAACCCGGTTGTAATTAACTTTTTGAGGCCAGTGTATATGATTTGTTTTGTGTCAAATCAATGTGGGCTGAAAAGTTTACTCATGACGTAATGTGCATAGTCAAGAGAGTAAAATATCAACTCAGCAACTATTTTCTACTTCTGGCTGTAGCTTACAAAAGCAATATTCCCAGCCCAAATCCTTATGTTCATACATAATATAGGTTCCCAACGTGATTTCTACAGACCCCGTAAGATCTGTGTGACTCCTGAGTGAGTTCATTAAAGTTTTGATTCGAAGTAAAATATTTGAGACTCATTTCCATTATTATAAAGATTAAAATAAGTTAGTCATGATATTTACGTGGAAAAAAATTTTAGAGTAATAGTTAGATACTTAAAATATACAAGTACGTAAAATAACAAGATACCAGTAAAGTGGCTGTCTACGAGGTTTAAATAAGAGAGAAATCTTGTCACTACATTCAGTTACTTGTCTAAAATAAGGCAGTATAAAAGAGTACATAATTGTGAAGTGTAAGCAACTAATTTTCTTTAGTTTCGAACCGAAACCAGTATTATTCTTTCTACTGTTATGAAGAAAATGTACGTTGCGTAATTACTTATATATTTTTGAATACAAATGATATCTTGAAACATAAATTTACTGACCAAAGTTTTATATATATAGTATCCATTCTCCCGAGTTGGCATGGCAGTGACTATTAACTGGGACCATCATCATTAATTTGCGGCCTTGATTCCGGCACACATGTAAAACTGAGCGCAAAACGATGTGGAGGAAGTGTGGGCGTTTTCGGTGTTGGTTCTCTAAACTGATGTAGAGGACAGCTATCTCTCTCCTTTTTATTCATTTTATTTTAGTATTCGTGTAGTGCTGTCTTTTTTTAAATTATTAAATATGTAAAAATACCAAATGTGGCTACATCTCTTCATTTCCAATCCGAGGTGACGTCTGAACCCTCACTTCACACACACACACACGCACGCATATATATATGTCACATGCCCCAGGCCCTCTGGTAAAGGGAGGAGGGCATCATCTCCAAAATACTCCTTCATTTTGATCCAATCACATAAAATCCAACATGGCGGCCCTTTGGCGTGCAACCGAGTAAAACAATAAACAACACTTCGGCGAGGAGTCACAGCTAAGCCTTTTCGAGGATGCATTCTTCCTCGTCAGCGCTTGCTCCACCTTTAAATGGGCTTATTTGCCCACAAATCCTTACGCAATGGTAAAGAGTTCGCTCTATTTTCATTTATTACTTACGTAATTTTGAAGCTAAACTTTTCAAAATCTTACATATATATATGTCTTATTATATAATGCTTATCAATATCATTTCTACTTTCATTTACCATTTTCAGAATTGCAAAGTTAAAGTTGTAATTTCTTTTTTCACTATGCAATGAAATAGTCATTTCATTACGTTCTCCATGGCCAAATTTTTTATATAAAAAGGGGTCCATGGGCACATTTAGTTTGAAAACTATGAATATAGAATGAAACACATTAATTAATTAAATAATTTGCAATAATCCAAATTTAACATGACCTTAATATGAAAATTTACCGAGTTTAAATTGATTAGCGATTGATCTTCTTTAAAACCATCGACTTTAGCTCTGAATACTTAGATCAGTTGCGAATGTCCCTTCGTGTAGATTTAATAGTACGTTAAATAAATAAAGAGAAGTTATATATTAACATATTCTGTGTATAATAAAGCTGTTATTGGAAAGCCAATTAATATCCAATGCTTTCTGTTTGATTTATTCACATAAGTTTCTTTATCTGTCTCATTTTTTTAAACAATACATTATGTACCGAATGGATATGGTAAAACATTATATTTATCTGGAATCAATTCTAAATTCTGTATTAAGCTCGACACAAAGAAGTCACACAAATTAAGTCACTTCAATTCTAATACATTTTACAGCCAAACCTTTTCAACGACATTATCTTTGAAATAAAACTCGCATTTTCAAATCATTAACGGTCATTTGGAGAAATTAAAAAGTAAAAGAAATCCAAAGAAATGGCTCTCTTGTGATTAAAGGTAAAATTAGAAGACACTGAACTAGAGAAGCTAATTGTGAATTGCGTCTGCGTCCTGAGTGAGAGCCTTAAAGGTAATTTCTTAGAGAATCGATATAATTTCTAATAATTACTCGTTCTTTTCAACAGTCATTAAGGAGAATGGCCGTAATCATTACCGACATTGAAGTCAAATTATCATTAATGCGTTGCATAAATCAATAGAGAATTTTCAGTTTTAAATGGGAATCGCTAATGGTTCCAGGTTTATTTATGGAGCAAGAAATGTCAAAACTTTATTGTACTCAGTGGTGTTCATTCATATAATAGAGTTTGGGAGAAATAACAGTGAGTAGTAATTGTTCCAAAAATCTTAAATTCTTATCATAATTGCGTATTTTGATTGAATGAACTACTTTTGTTTCATGTTTATTAAAGTTATGTAATACATTATTGGCAAGAGTGGCCGCGATTGGTAGCTTGAAGCTAATACGGTTCTGGTTGATCGGCTGTTAATATCAACATGGGACGTATTGGCGATGGATATTGTAATTTTAAATCACGATCAAATAACAAGGAGAAAATCTGACTCCCAAAATCAACGATGGACACGATTTTCGAAGCTTGGTGGATGACTGGTAGCGTGAACTTATACGGTTCTAGAATTGGTCGGCTGTTAATATCAACATGGGACGTATTGGCGATGGATATTGTAATTTTAAATCACGATCAAATAACAAGGAGAAAATCTGACTCCCAAAATCAACGATGGACACGATTTTCGAAGCTTGGTGGATGACTGGTAGCGTGAACTTATACGGTTCTAGAATTGGTCGGCTGTTAATATCAACATGAGACGTATTGGCGATGGATATTGTAATTTTAAATCACGATCAAGTAACAAGGACAACGCCTGATCGACAAAACCAACGATGAACACAATTTTCGATGAGTTACCACTAAGCTACTGTGACCAGTAGCGCACAGAGGAATTTTTCAAAGGGGGGAGTCCGGGGTCAAAAGCTCCCCGTTCTTGTATCATGCTCCTTTCGATTTTGTCGATTTTCGGGAACAAAACACAGTAAAAAACTAATTTTTGATTAAATAATTAACATTAATTAATAAAATTAATAATTAAGGGGGTAGGTTCAGCATTTCGACCCCAAAACTCATTTGTCACTTTTCACCATTTTTATAAAATATTAAATTTTTGGCTTCTAATGGTGCAAAAATTATCCTTCTACGTGCAGTGAAAGTATTTTTAATAATTTTTTGAAAATGTTTTATCGCCTGTCAGAGTCCACCTGCCACGCCCACTTACATGTAAACAAACTTTTTTTCTGCATTGTAAGCCCCCAATTTCACTATTGTTTTTCATTATTATTTAAAATACTTTGAATGGCAACGTCTAGTAGAAGAAATGAAGTGAAGCAAACGCTTGTTTACTATTTTAAAAGTGCTGTTTGCATTGAATTTTGAGTCTTCAAGTAGCTTTTCTAATGGCTACATTTACTAATATTTTAAAATTTGTCATGTATTTCCTGATAATTTTTACTTTTTAAACAATTTTTTCTCATATTGCCACGTTTTAAAACTAAAATTTTTAAGAAAAGAAGAACAGCTTGTTTGCATTCACAGTCGAAGGTAAGTGAATCTATTAACAATTTGAATGTTTCTGCTTCAGCCAAGAAGCTGAAATCCTGTATGGATTACATCAATTTTCTTGGGGAAAATGGAAATATAAATGAAATTATAAGTATGACTTTATTGTCTAGAGCTACAAAATATCTGTTGTATGTAAAGAATGCGAAAATAATAGTATTTCAATTAAATTTTTAAGAAAAGTTCAAGGCTTGGCCACAGAATTTTCTGTTTCTTGCGAAACTTGTGGATTCACACAGCCAACCATTTCTAATTACTGATACATATATGGTTTCATGTAATGGAAAAGAGTCTAAGTATTATGAAGTCAATATCAGGCTTTCATAATCAATGAGATGTATTGGTAAAGTTAAGCCTTCTGCTAAAGTTTTGTGTGGAGTTATGAATTTACCAACTCCATCGCAAAGATTTAATAAAAAGGAATTAGGATTAGATACAGTCGTAGAGACGGTGGCTACGGTGAGTATGCAAATTGCAGCTAAAGAAGCCAAAGATCTTAGTGGACATTCTGATATACCAGTTGCTATTGATGGTACTTGGCAAAAGGATGGACATACGTCTTTGAATGGTGCTGTCATTGTAACAAGTTTTTATACCGGCAAAGTGCTTGATGCTTCAATTTTATCAAGATTTTGTAAGTGCCCCAAAAAATGCATAATGAGAACTGTAAGGCAAATCATTTTGGAAATCGTGGAAGTATGGAAGTTTCAGGATCCATCGAAATCTTCCAACGCTCTGAAAATTTGCATGTCTGCGATATACCAAACTTTTGGGCGATGGTGACACCAGATCGTATAAAGCAGTTAACGAGATGCAGCCGTATGGAGATATAGGTATTGGAAAACTGGAATGTGTTGGCTATGTCGAGAAATGGATGGGGACTCGACTACGAGCTTTAAAACTAAAAATGAAAGGTAAGAAGTTAAGTGACAAAATAACATTGAATGATCACGGTAGACTTGCAGACGCTGAAATTGATAAATTACAGCGTTATTATGGATTGGCTATCAGAAACAATACCGATAGTATTAATATTAATTCAATGTACCGATAGTATTAATTCAATGAAGCGAGCCATTTGGGCTAAATATTTTCATAAAGCATCTATGGATGCATATCCACAACATGGTCTGTGCCCAACAAACGGATATCTGGTGTGAATATAACCGAGCAATTACAACAGGCGAAGTATATAAACACAAGAACACCTAGCCATCAGAAGTACTCTATTACATCAAAAATGTGTGCACAGGGAATTATCAACTATATATATATATATATATATATATATATATATATATATATATATATATATATATATAACCTCCTTGCCAAATGCTTACATGGTAAAACACAAAACTGTAACGAAAGTGTAAATTGCATAATATGGTCACGGATACATTTTTGTGCAATTGGGCACATTAAAAACTGGAATGCTGGAATTTATTGCCTCCTACAATCAAGGTAATATCACTAAACGTCATGTTCTTGCAACATTATTTATATTACCAGGTTTTTACATAGCTCGAGCAATGGAAACAGCTGATCGGGAAAGACTACGAAAAACAAATCATGACATTTTACAAAATTCTAAAGAAGCAAGGGTGAAAAAAAGGCCTAAGAAATGTATATTAGAGAATACTTTAGCAGAAGAAAGAAAAAACCCCTAGCTATGAAGCTGCTATGCATTGATAACAAGTAAGTATTTTACTGAAATCCATTTTTCTCAAAACTAACATTTTTACTAAATAAGGAACATTTTTTCCTAAACTATTGCATTTAACAGCTTATAACTTTGCATATTTAATAATTATACTCTAATACATACTTTAATCAAGGGATTTTTTAAAAAAAACTTATTCTGACTTAATTTATAGCATTGAACATAATGAAATTTCACTGTTTTGAAAAAAAAATCCAGATATGTGCAGAAAATAATTTTTTAAAAAATAACTAGAGAGACATCCTATCCATAAAAGCTCTAATTAAAGTATGTATTATGGTCCAAAGAATATTCAGTAAAAAAATTGAAATTTTTATTCAATAGAATGTTTATAAATGTTCCTTAAAAATACCTATTTTTAACATTACTGAGATACAGATCCTGTTTCGTGAACCTACCCCCTTAATAACAAGTAATTAATTAAATTTTACGTACTATATACTTAGAGTTATAGTCAATTGGAAAAAATCAAGGGTTTTGAGGGGGGTCCCTTGTGTGCACCACAGTCTGTGACTGTAATATAATACTGGAACTGTACAAAAACTGTTAGCAATAATACCTTATAGTTTTGAGTTATGGTTAACGGAGAAGGATGACATCCAAATTAGCTCTAATTCTCTAAATTGTACGCCGCAATATGAGAAGCCACAGAGACATAATTAAAGACTTAAGAGGTTCTTTGCTAAAATTACAACTCAAATCTTCGAGTCAACGCGATTGTCATTAGAAATAAAGCATGTTACTTTAACCTTTGGAACTTTTTCTACTCGCCCTGCCTTTTTTTAGTTAAATTTTTGCCACGGCGCCCTACCTGAATTGATGTAAGACCAAATAAAAGTAAAAGGTAAACTTTTACTGAATTCGGTGGCGCCTCTGAGAAGCCGTGTTTTCCTAGTGATAAGGTGACAAACCGTCCTCCTTTAGGGATGACACTTCTCTTTTTATAGGTTCTGTACTTCCTCGCAGAGTGTCCTCCTTTTCATTTTTTTTAAGAAACTGATCTGTTAATCTCTATTTAGAGATGACCAAAATATGTTTCCAATATGTCGAAGAATGGTCTGAAACAAATACCACAGGAAATAACAGTTTTCAATGGTGTTTTTTGACTTCATCGCAAGTAACTTGAGCAGATATAGAAAATTGTATTGAGTTTTTATCGAAAGAAATGCCTGATATTAAAAACGATGACAATTGTCTGTTTGAATAAATTAGAAGACTGAATGTATATTTAAATTCTAATAAATTGGAACAATTTATAAATCAGCATGCTGAAATTGATAAAAGATGGGTGGAGATACTTAACCTTTTCAAAAATGAACACTTTCCATATGATAATTTAGTTATTCTTGTTGAATTCACGTTGCGCGCGCGCTGACCTGGAACTAATGCAGAAATTGAAAAAGTTTTTTCAGTTGGTAATGATTTTTGGATAAGTGAGGAATCAAGATTCATATTGATACTTTAGCTATAGCAATTACTGTAAAGCTTAATATAAAAGGTATTTTTTGCTCCGAAATTTCCAATGTATTAGAAAATGATTTATTGACAAAAAAAATTCAATAGGAAAGTGTAAGCACAAGAATAATTGGCGTATTTTTATTTGAATTAATAAAATGTTACATTGTAACTTTTTCTTGAAATTTTCACAATTGTCCTCCTTTTCATTGTAAAAAAATCTGGTCACCTTACTAGTGTGTCTATTGACAACAGGTTCGTGTAGTTTTGATTCATAACTCGTTGAAAAAAATGATGCTTAGTTAGAACTTTGATACCATAATATGGGGCTTTGGAGCTCGCATGGATTTAGTATGCAAAATTTTTTATTCCATGAAATTCATTCAAGTGTATTCGAATCATTATCTATTCTTAGTGGGATTAGAACTCAAATACACTCTCTTCTTTCAAAAGTAAGAGACATTCCACAAATTACGGTTGATCTAATACTTAACACTAAAATCTAAAGTAGCTTTACAGACAAACTTATATCGATACAATAAATATGACTTTTACCAATAACATTTCACAAATGAGAATATTAAAACCATATAGGCAAAATTTTAACTGCCAAGCCTTTCGGGCCAGAAATAGAAAAAGTCAAGAACCAATTCAAGCCTGCAAATAAGGTGATGCAAGTGAAATATCATAAATATCCAACGGTAAACTTCTATTGACTTTCTGAAAGGATTTGATCTGAACACCTTCTGTTCCGAAAATGAGCATCTTAGCTAGCACGCCCAACCGATCGTCATCGCATGGAGGCTATTACTGGTTTATATCGATATCACACCCCCACATACTCTTGGAAAGACTTACTGAGCAAAAAGCATAACACAGGCCTGGATGATAATAATCTTCAGAAGGGTAACAATTGCTAAGGTTCAGTCAAGAATGACTAAATAAGATCCAAATCGATATGGCCAAACAAAGCAAAACAAAATAGTCGACCATGATATCGAATATAAGATACAACCAGAAAGTTTAAAAAATCGTGAAATCGAGACACCAAATCGGAAGTTTTTACTAAATTCAGACTCAGGTATATGAAAAATCCTGCAAGTTCAGGCACAGTAACACGGGGACAATTAATTGCAAGTGCAACAGCAGCAGACTTCCTAATTTTGAACAAAAAAGTCTATACAAGAACTTTTAAAGCAGTGATTCTCAACCACTGTGCAGCGGCACTTTTGTGTGCCACCAGATTATTTTAAAATTCTTAACTATGCTATGATTTAACATTATTTTACAAATTTAGGCGTAAAAAAATTTGACTTGGTTCGTAATCCATTTGTGATAACGGATACATCTGTGTATGAATTTATTTTGAATGAATAAAAGCTAATTTCACTCTGTAATAATCAAGATTTAATTTCAAAACATTCGAAAGAGTCAATTAGTGTAATTTGGATTAAAATTAGAGGCAATTATCCCATAATAAATAAACAAAAAAACAATAAAAATTTTGTAACAACTTTCCACATCTTATTTATGTGAATTTGGATTTGCAGCATCAACAAATATAAAAATAAATATAGCGATTGAGACTTATAAATGCAGATGACGGAATGAGAGTGGTATTATTATTTTTACTACAAAATATAATATATATTATCAAAAATCATCAAGCTCAAATTTCGCATTAAATACATTCTTATAATTAATTTGTAATTAATTACTCAATAAACTCTTTGTTGTCTTTCTCGTACATATTATTTAACTAAACACTAAAAATTACTATCTTACATAGTGTGTTACAGATAAGTAAAATTCTTTTAAACACTTATTTCATTGTTAGTGTACTCCAGTAGTGCACGCAAAAACTTTTCAGGGGTGGGGGCGAAAGTCCATCATTCTCGTATCATTCCTCAATACGACTCCAAACGTATTCTTTTGGTTTTTTAAACAAAAACAGTAAAAAAATAAATTATTGAATTTATAATTATCATTAATTAATAAAACAAATTGTTATAAGTACAAGTGCTTAGTTAAATTTTACGTACTATATACATAGGATTATTCTCAATCGAAAGAAATTCAAGGGCTGTGGGAAGTTCAAATGCCTGCCCCCCCCACTTCTTGTTGATGCCACTGGTGTGTCGCAAAATTTTAAAATTTTTAAAAGGGACAGAGAAAAAAATTGAGAATCGCTGTTCTAATGAAATTGGATACATGTAAAATTTCCTTTATATGCAAATTTTACATTTGCATAATATGCGAAGTTACAGTGAAAGAAAAATGACATCATTGAAAGATTTGGCGTCACACGATCCAAATAAATATGTTCATTAGAAACTGAAAACTATTCAACAAATTAAACAATTCTTCAAATAAAATTTTTTATGGTAAATATTTGTTCTGCTAGGTCAGTAGACATTTAGCTATTTATATCAGTGTCGAACATACGTATTACAATGTATCATTTTCTACTGAATTTTTCTGTAAGAGAGAGAATGCCAAATCCATTAAAATCCTTAAAAAAAAATAAGTTTTCTGTTTTGAAATTCGGTCGTTCTTCCGGTTGTCCAGTTTCCTCAACCTCGATTCTGAAGTTCGAACTTTTTTCAAAAAGTGTGGTTAAAGTAACATAAAAATTATTTAAAAATTTATAAAGTCAATTCCTACTTAGGTCAACAAAAAAAAAATTTCTTTTTGTTACTTTTTACTAAATAGTTACAATCAATAAAATATGCATATACATATGACAGAATCACAATATTAAAAAACAAAATATCGATTTCCCTTGCAATTTTCCATTTTTCTTTCTATACATGGTGTTGGATTTTTTTTGTTTGTGCTTGTTTATTCATTAATTAAATGTAATTATTCTAATAAAATAGTACAGTAAATAAGAAATCACATTTCTTTATCTCAGAAAAGAGGTCATCCCAGGTGGGATTCGAAAGAACCCTCGACCTTTTAATTAGAAGTCCAACGCGCTATCCATTGCTCTAAAGGGATACATTGAAAGATTTTCCTTTCTATATATGCTGTTGGATTATTATTTTTTATTGTTACTAATTATTCATTTTTTTAACTTAATTAATGAACTATATTTGAAAACACTGTATTGACGTCAAGTGTTATCCACTACAAGTTTAAAAAAATGTATTTCAACTTGAATAGATGAGTAGAAAGCATTTTATTAACGATTGAAAATTTGAGCAAGATATATATATTTATATATATATATATATATATATATATATATATATATATTTATATATATATATATACACTCAGGAACATTGAAAATAGCGACCCAAGAAGGAAGCTAAGTACAATCGCGAAACTTTGCAAATAAGTACAGCGTAATGTGATATGCAAATGATCCAAGTTTTGTGCCAATACGCATGCTCATACACGCCGAGGGGGCGCTACAATCAGGAAGAGGGTGCTATATAAGCCAGCGCAAATCCGAAGATTCATAAACGTGACGATTACCCGCCGATTGTAGGAAGACTTTGGTAAGCGAAACATGCCAGGTAAACGTGCTAGAAGACATTTCTCACTGTTACGCGAGTTTGAGAGAGGCCTGATGATCGGGATGAAAACTGCAGGCTGGTCGACGCGCCGTGTTGCCGGCCAGGTGGATCGTTCGGAGTGTGCCGTTAGAAATTGTTGGGAGCAGTGGACACGAGAAGGTACCCACGCGCGGAAAACCGGGTCTGGAGCGACCAGGAAGACCACGAGGAGAGAGGATCGAAGGATCGTGCGGCAAGCACTTGTGGACCCCACAGTGACTCGTTCAACGATACGAGCTGACGTAGGCGTAGCAATTGTTCCACCAACAATTTCCAGACACCTTGCAGAAGCAAATCTTAAATCCAAGCTTCCTTTCCGTGCACTCCCTTTAACACCGGAACATCGGCAACTGCGTCTACAGTGGTGCCCAGCCAGATCAATGTGGAATGTCACAGATTGGCAAAAGGTTGTTTTTAGTGATGAATCCCGGTTTGTTTTGGGAACAGATGATAACCGTGTACGGGTGTGGAGGCGCCGTGGTGAGCGGTACAATTCCCCCCACACTGTTCTACGTCACACTGCCCGCACAGCTGGTGTAATGATCTGGGGGGCCATAGCCTATGATAGCCGGTCCACTTTAATTGTGATGCGTGGAACCTTAACGGGCCAACGTTACGTTGATGATATTCTTCGACCCCATGTAGGACCTTTCCTAAATGGTCTCCCAGGGGCAATTTTCCAGCAATATAATGCTAGTCCGCATACAGCAAGAGTTGCTCAAGACTTCCTACGTCATTTTCAGATTCTTCCATGGCAGGCCCGCTCCCCCGATTTGTCCCCTGTAGAGCACGTGTGGGATCAACTAAAACGGCAGATGCCATCGTGTCACTCTGTACATGATTTAGAGTTGGCTGTTCAAGATTTGTTGGTCCATCTGCCTCAGGACAACATAAGGTGTCTAATCAACTGAATGCCGGACCGTGTGGCGGCATGTATTGCAGCTGGATGTAGTCCAACGCGCTATTGAAGTTGCCCATTATTTGTGTCGTTGTAGATCTTGTATTCGTTTAATTGTCTTGTTTTTTAGATCAAGTGAATCTCTCATCTGTGTCACTATGTGTATTAAATTTCATTTCAATCCGATGCTTTCTTCTTGGGTCGCTATTTTCAATGTTCCTGAGTGTATATAAGAAGAGACTGGTAATAATAAGAATTGAAAAAGAAAACGTACACTACTTTGAAATATAACCATCAAGGAAATTCTTGTATAATAGAAAAAAAAGCCTGTGAATAGTTCTTTTAAAATATAATAATTCTGCTCAAGTTTGAGTCAAGTAAGTGAAAGAAAAAATCTAATTCTAAATTTTTGGAACGAAAAGAAAAGTATCGATTAAATATAATCGTTAATATCGATAAAAATAATTCGTTAAAAAATAATAATTTTATTGATGGTAAGCGAAACAATAAATTCAATTTCATTTTTAAAGCGATCATTAATCTTAATACGAGTTGCATTGTCAATGATAAAGATTTCGGAAAGCTTTTTGGAATCGAGTTTATGTCAGAAAATCTATCGTAATTTAATATGAAAAGCAATTTTAATCCGAGAAAGAGTTTTCAAGATTTTATTGTTTTTGAAATAATATCACTCATATTGAGAAGGTTATCGTTTAAAATCCAATTGTTTTTCTCAAATATTTTGTAAGTTCTGTGAGACATATATGTATTGATTGGTATAAGAGTTCATTGAAGTTGCTCTAGTGTTTGGTTTTCTTTATCAAAAAATATTTGAAATTCATCCTCAAAGTTTTTTTAAAATTTTTAATGGGCTGGGGATTGGTGTTTTACCATTGCTGATGAATTACTTTCGTTGGAAACTGGTATCTCTTTTTAGCGTGGCACCATATAGGTGGATACCATTCACCGCAGGTAATTTTGATGCCCAATTTCCTCCACAGAGGGAAGACATAAGTGCTGGTGATGCGAAACCGCACGTACTTAAGATTTTCATCTTCTAAGTCAGAAGTTACTTAGTACATAAGCAATTGAGAAGTGCAAATAAGAAAGAACATCGCAACAGAAGATAATTGTTTCTACGGTTGTAGAGTCGCCAAAAAATCGCCAAATTCACATTAATTTTAACAATTCTCACTGAAACCGGATAGAATTTCATCAAAGTCAATGGACCATAAGGCATTAAATTCTAATATAAATGAATTAATTTCATGAACTGTCACGGTTAATTACCCTTGAGTTAATTCTTCGCGAGGATAATTCTTCCATTATGAGATTCGAATTTTTTTTTTTTTTTTTTGCGCCAAACAATAGATATATATATATATATATTTTTAATTTTGAAAGCATAAAAAATAGAAAAAGTTATTGTTATAACAAATATAAATTATTCAACACATTTACGAAGAAATCATCTGTAAATCATTACGTAAAATTTGAACCTACTTTGATTTCTTGGATTACAAAACCTCTGAATTCGAATAGTTATGTAGCTAAGAATAGAATTCGAATGAAATTTGGTACCAAGTTAAACCATTGTCTAGAACAGAAGAAAAATTTCGAAGACATAGAGACAAGCATGTGAATTTTTAACTGTCTCGAATTTTTGACTAATTTCATGTTTTTTTTTTCAATCATTTCTCTATTCCGACTAGATACGAAGTAGAGTAATATATTATAACATTGTTCTATTTTTTGTGTGAATTTGCTTCGATTCCATCAGAATTTTATAAGAAATAATTTTTCTTAAAGCAAATTAATTAATGAAATCAAACATAAACAGGGCTGCACACAAACATATAAATACAAACGTGCAACATTTTCTCTTTTATGTACAAGACATTTCTTTACTTGAAAAAGGGTTAAAAACAGAGTACACAAATCACAAGTGGAAAAACATTTTTTAATTTCAGTTTTTGTTTTTATAATATATTGCAAAATTTCATGGATGTAAATGACTTCATATTTTATAAATATACAGTAATACCTCGACTTACTCGAACTCGGAGTTAAGCGATTTTTAAATCACATCGATTCATCTTTTGTTTGAGAAAACAAAATGGGTGAAATTCATAATGTGATCAAAGAAGTTGTTGATCTTGCCAGGCAAATAAATTGAAAAGTGTATAGTGATGACGTTCAAAAACTGCTGCATTCTCACAATCAGGAATTGATACTTAATAAGCATAGGAAAATGCATGATCAAGAGCAAGACATTGTGAAGAAGTAACAGTCTGTAGACCTAATTCAATCAGAAGATAAAATGATGATTGAGAATCAGACAGAAGATCTCAGTTTATTTTAAGGTATCCGACTACGTTCGGAACCGTGATTTTAAAAAAGCGCATAAATGGATAATTTTCATGATATTTAGTGTCACTTAGATTAGAATACATGTATAAAATTGTTTGAAGGACATTTTGACAAAAAAATTATTTAAATGCAATATTTCAGCAAAAAATTAACTTAGAATAACCTTTTCTCAAAATATTCTCCTTTTGTGCAAAATGCTTCTATTATAATAATATTTTGCCTGTATATAGCTCAGACCTCTGTACAGAGGTTGAACTATGATTTTTGAAAAATTCACATTATTTTCAGAGTTACAACCCACTGAAATAATTGTCGGCGTTTTTTTCTTAAAATTTCTCCCCTCTGTTGTCGTAAAACATAGATAAACCCACTTCTAAGTTATATATTTCAAAAATTCTATTTGAGCCTCTGCAGAGAGGTTTGAGCTATATACAGGCAAAATATTAGTATGATAGAAGCATTTTTTACAAAAGGAGAATATTTTGAAAATGGGTCATTCTATGTTCATTTTTTGTCAAATATTGTACTTAAATAATTTTTTATTGTAATACTATTCTTAACACAATTTTATTTGCATTTTTCTAATCTAAGTGGCACTAAATATCATAAATATTATCCATTTATACGCTTTTGCAAAATCACGGTTCCGAACGCTGTCGGATACCTTAAAAAGGGATAAAAATTTCAGAAAGTATACACTCCAATGATTATAGTGCAATTCTTCAACAAAACAAGGAATAAAAAAAATTACTAGCATATTACAACAAAATTTTGCGGGAGAAAAAAAAAACTTTGAGCCGGCAGACTACTTCGTTATATTTTATGAAACCTTTTACATCAAAATAACTTCAGTTCATGATTTTGTATTTGTGTTACCTGAGATTTTATTAAATATTTTTCTCCAAATTATTATTTTCTTTCATCTCCAGCCTTAACTAAAAATAATTTATATGTATTCAATGAGAAATCATACCCTAACTTACGCGAATTTGACCTACACGGTAATCACTCAATCCCACCTATCACGTTTCAGGATATTACTGTATTTAGTCCTTCCAACCGATTTTGTGGACATAAAATTAATTAAATATAATTCATCAATTTACAACAAACTTTTCATAAGTCGCTTCTTTTCAATAAGAAAATCCAGTTTAGATTATTTATTCTTGCAGACATGCTTAAGTAAAAATAGATATTTTTTTCATTTGTAATGAGTTGCATACTTAGTACATTCCCCGGGACCTGGTATCTCTTTCTAGTACGTCACTGTATAGGATACCAATCACCGCAGGTAATTTTGATGCCCGGTTTTCTCCACAGAAGGAGGCTCCTGAGCTTTGACGGTGCAAACCTGTACTAGGATTTAGTTTTGCCGAAACCATCCAGGCTTAATTGTTAATCGCTTAAAATTAAAAAAAAATGTATCTGTTTCATTTCTCTTTGAAAGAAAAAATGGAATTCATTTAACTGAATCATTCATTTGCTCAATTAAAAAGAGCACAAAAAATTAGAAACCTATTTAAATTTACTCAAAGACCACACACACACACACACACACACACACAGATTATTTTATGATCTCGAAAATAAGAAAAAAATAAAAAATTAACTTGTGTGATTGGAAAAAAGTACTATAAAAATCTGGCCTGCAAAGAATATGTTTTTGCTGTCTTGGAAATGATAAAAGATTACAAATGAAAGAAAATACGTGTTTTGTTTTATTATTATAAGTACAATTTCATTTTAAAAAGTTTATTCAAAATTAATGAAATATTTTAAAATATTCATATAAACCAAGCTCATAACCCTTAAAGGCAGTATGCCATTAATTATTCGAAATATACATATGGCTTCGACTCGTTTTGGTCTTACACTCAAAATCAACCACTGTCGTCAAATCAAAAGACACCACCAAATGCAGCCAATAGTTTCCCACCCATGTTCGAATAAAATAATAACAACAATGAAAACATTTACTGACATATTTTATTGGCAACGGCTTTTGATTTGACTAAATTGGTCGACGGTATAATACTAAAAAATAACCAAAATTTCTTTGTGCTAAATTATTTTTGACATTGCAAATTAATTAAGTTTTTCGGCATTTTACCAACTAGTATTAAATTTGAGAAATAAAAATCATAAATCATATTAAGGCTAAAATATACAAAAAAAATTACTTAAATGAAATATGCGTATTAAATCTCTAATTTTGTTGTTAAACATATCGAGCAAATTGCTTTAGCAAAATGTTATTGAACACTGAGGTCCTTTTATGTAAAATTCACTCACAATAAAGTATTTTTCAACTATAAAAATACACAGTATTAAATTACCATTCATAACAATCAAGAACATTGTTACTATAATATTTAAGATATTAAAAATAACGATAGTTATATTTTATGCATTTAAATAACTTCAACTGCCAAATGTTCTATTTTTTTAAAACAAAAACAAGCGTAAATCGTTTGCTTCATTAACGCTGGCGCCATTTTCAGAAAAACTTGTTTTTATTCGAAATATTCCTTTAAGAACAAAGTTATAAATCTCTTGCTCTTACTTGAAGAATTGTGGAATATTTATGCAATTTTAAGCTTGATTGAGCCAAATAAACGAAGCTTAAAACATGGAGATAAAAAATATTTTTCGAAAAATAAAACTGCATTCTCCAAAATAGCTTTTAAGTGGAAAATGTGAAGTAAAAATACCAACTGCTTTAAGGTTAATTAAGAAATAGTTTGCAAGATGCAGATTTGTTTTATAAGTAAGAACACATGGAAAACTGCTTTACTCAGAATTTTTAGCTTTGAGTGATGAGGCTTATAATGCAAGATATATATTTTCCCTTAAGATTTACACCCGATGCACTTGTACGGTAATTATTGATTAATCAATTAGGCAGAGACAATATACTAATTAATACTTTAAATATGTGCCTTAGAAAAATATGAAAGGCTAGGTACCCGTCCATGCATAATTAAAGACTTTTAGAAATATATTTCTAAAGGACATTTTCTGCTTGATCGTTAATACTTTATATGTAGTTCTTCAGCGAGTTGCGTTTTCTTGTAAAGAAATACTATAATTAAAAGAAAAATTCTCTTAATTTAGCGGGATAGAGTGTCTTTTCCTTTTTAATCTCAAAATTTATTTTTTAAAAGTAATTTTGAAGTTTAGAAAAAGGATTAAATTGATTTCTCATATTAGTTTCTTCTTTGTCACTTGGCTATGGCTTAGAAAGAGAGTAATATTGTTACGAATTTTTATATTGAATGTTTAAAATAGTGGGAATAATTTATATCTGGATGTATAATACGTTAATATTATTCTCTGTTGTATTTATTTTGTGCTAAAACTGTAATATTCGCATGCAACGCCGATCCTTACATTATAATGGCGATTCAATGGAAACTTGGCAAAATGTTGGCTGTAGAACCAAGTTGACATCATTTGGCGACTATTTTTGGCAACTTGATGATTGTATGGAGACTTCTGGAGAATACTGGAGAAACCTACTAATATCACGATCTATGACGTAAACGGATCTTTCTCGAAAGATCCGTGAGGCCTATAAATAGGGAGTCGAAAGCAGGGAGTATACTTGCCAAAGGTGAGTTAGTATTAGCTTGACCATGAAGAGTCAACCAGCGATTAGTTACTACTTCGGCTGTTGAATAGCACGAGCGAGTGCTTGTAAATAATCCTTAAGCATACTTGTATTTTAGACACTGATAGTTGTGTCTGAGCGCTTTGGAAAGTTTGAAGACCTGGGTTTATTTTGCGAATTTCTCTGCTGTATCCTGTATTTCTATTGTTTTCTGTAATAAATTTTCACTTTCCTTTCATCTTGCTCTTTGCGACTCAAATATAAAGCGATAGCATAAAATCCTCAAACCCCGCTCTATGTAGCAATATTTACGTCAACTATAGTGCCGCACGACTGAGCGAGTGAGTGAGTGAATATTAGCGTCGCACTGTTTAGCTACACGAGGGCTTTTGGGGACGGACCACGTAATTTTGAACTACGATCAAGTGACGTGGACGATACCTGAGCTGGCACCACCACCCCTCTCCCAACTACCACACCACACTAATGGGAGGACGTTTCAGCTCTCGACAGATTTAACGTGCATCGCTTCCCTACACGGCGGGTCTTTAATGGTACTGGGCTCGAACTCATGACATGCCTGCCATGATTAGGTGCCTTGACCATTGGACTACCACAGCCCCAATGCAGCACGGCGGCTACAGACGACGGAGCTCATACATTTGAGCTTCGGTCAAGTGACGAAGGCGACACCTGAGCTGCAACATCCTTTTTAAATAACCACTCCACGCCAGCTAGACAGATTTAATGATCATGAGGCCTTTCTACACAGTGGATTTTTGGGGCACCCGGACTCGAACCCGTTCCTCATCAGCCCCGAGTTCGGAAGGCTTTGGCTGAGGATTTTATGGTTATAGATAAATGTGATCATATTAAAAAAAAGAAATTCATGAATGAGTCTCAAAATCAAATTTACACGACTCGAACAAAAAAAAATCAGTTTAAATACATTTGATAATTTCCCATTTAAATTTCCAGTAGAGGGATTTTATTTATTTCAGAGATTATTTAATTATCGAGGCCTCCAAAACATCTCGTGATGATTACTTTTTTAAGTATACCCACCTAACGGGAAATATCATTTTAACCCTCTAACCCAGTGTTTCTCAAACTTTCAATACTGGCGACCCAATTTTCAATCATAATTTTTGTCTCGCCCCCTGTACAACAATAATGTATTTACTGCAATAAAATGCACTTTGAGAGAGAGACGCTAAAGTTACAATACGATCTTAATTATAAACCGTACAAATTAATACGATAAGTATATTAAATTTTGTGTATATGTAACTTTTAAGTAATATATATTAAGAAAATTACTTAAAATATATATTACTTAGAATTATGTTATTTTTTTCTCTAATTTTTAAATTGGAACAGATCGCAAAATGATGTACTTAATTAAAGATTTATTTCCTTCAGCATTCATTTCTCAAAGTACAAATGTCATTAGAAAATAGTCTAGTCAATGTCGCTCTCTATCATATCCATCACATCTGGCATTATAGGGTACGTTTGCGTGAGTCTGGGCAACCTATCGGACGTCTGCGCAAAAACATGTAAAAATGCTTTTCCTCGTACAATTCCAGTCAGTTTTGGTCGACTCGATACTCCTACAGCTACCGAATCTAGCTTGAATGTACATTTTTTTAATTTCCACGTTAATTGTAATTCACGGTAATTAAGTATTTACGGCAGTAGATTAAAACAATATCATACATACATTTTTAAGTCGTAAGCAAACATTCGACCATAATAAAGAATCAACAAGTACACAGACGAACGAGCATGGTTCCGAAAATTAAATCAAGGCGATCTTCTCAAAAATACTTAAATTTTGGATTTACCACTACTGAAGTAAATGATGGAAAAAAGCCCCAGCTCGATATGTGTTAAAACTTACAAATCTGTAGAACAACATGTGAAAGTTGTTTTAAAACATGTAAAAGCATTTAGCTATGTTGGCAAAGAATTTTAAAAAGTATTTTCTGGATGAGGACAGCTTGGTAACAAGTTACGAGTGGATTAGGATCTATTTCAAGATACTCCAGAAGGGCTCTCAACTTCCGAAGAAGAAATCTTCATAGATTTCACATCCAGTGAAAATTAAAAGGCAATTTTGTAATAAATCGCTCTTTGAATTTGAGGTAGAGGTGGATGAGGAATTATCTGTACTGAAAACAAAAGCACTTCGTATACTATTACCATTTTCAACATCCTACCTTTTTCAAACCGAATTTTCTGCAGTGGATGCCTTGAAGACAAAATATAGATCTCAGCTAAATATAGAAAAATAACTCTTTAAGTGTAATTTCTGATATTAAACCTTCCTTTGAAAAACTTTCTTCTACAAGACAAGCCCGTGGAAGTCCCTAATAATTATTAAACTTGTTCTTAATTTGGTAATAAGATTGATTGATTGAATATTAACGTCGCACTGTTCAGCTGCACGAGGGCTTTTGACGACGGACCACGTAATTTTGAACCATGGTCAAGTGACGTGGATGACACCTGAGCTGGCACCCCTCTCTCCTAACTACCACACCACACCAACGGGAAAACGTTTCAACTCTCAACAGATATACGTGCATCGCTGCCCTACACGGCGGGTCTTTAGTGGTACTGGGCTCGAACTCGTGACAAGGCAAGTCACGATCCGATACCTATACCACTCGGCTACCGCGGCCAAATTCAGCAATAAGAAATTATTTATAAAATACCTTCTTCAGTACTGATACATCAAACGTATACTGGCTGAAACACCGACTCTTCGCACGAGTTCATTTTTTAAAAAATAAAACATTATTCTTGATATACTAGCTTAACTGTAAGGAGAGTAAAACTGTGTGCACGACATTGTATACAAAAATGTAAAATGATTTTTTTTTTTAGATAAATGCTATAATTGTAAATAACTGTTTAAAAGAACTGTAATTTTAAACCTCACACAATTAGCATTTAGAATTAATGTTAAATTATGAAAAAGAATATAAAATTCCGATGAAGAATAATTGTGTTACTTTTTAACATTTAAAGCGAGAAGACTTCAAAATGTTTTAACCCGGGAGCAGGCGCGTACTCGATACTAACATTACTGGTAGTGCGGGGGGACTCAGTCACCCCAATCATTTGTTTAGAAATATTTTTACTGTACACGATACAAATCGGAATTCTAGTGAATATTTTAATTTATAGAAATTATACTTACCTTCTTTCAAGGACTATTCAATTCTTTGATGATTTGAGAAAAAATCCAATAAAACTGAACTAAAATGATTCAAAAGTACAAGACCATAATAAAGGACGCAAATCAGACTTTTTCAATTATCCTACAGAAATGTTAAGCCAATCAATTCTTTTCCAAATATCGCAAAACTCAATTATTTAATATTTCCCTAAGCAAAAAGCAAACACATAAAAGATGGGAGGGAACTAATATTGATAATAACCATACCATAAGATTGAAGGTCAATCAAATGATTAGCAAACGTACTATGCAGCCTGGCTGAAAAGTGAATCATGACTTCCTTTTCTTTTTCTACAACTAATGTACAGTATTTCAATAATAATTACAGTGGTGAATTGTTTATCTTCTTAGAATTTTTCTCAGGGTCTGGGTTTCATTTTTTCTTTTAACGAGTATTATTTTATGTTATAACGTAATAAAAAAATTTCTCATTGAGGAAATACAGCAAATAAAACAAAATGTTTTTTTTCTTTAATTTGGTTTTGGGATCAAAGATAGCTATTTGATGACAGAAAAAAGCCACATAATAAACATAAATTATGTCAGTGTTGTTGTGTGTATTTTTTTATTATGGAAGAAAGCATTCTGTTTTACTTCTCTTTCCGGTTATTTTTTTAAAAAAAATCTTTAAATTTTCGATACGCTCGCGCCCCCCTTGTAGGGTCATCGCGCCCCCCAGGGGGCGCGCCCCACACTTTGAGAAACACTGCTCTAACCAGAAAACATTTTTTTTGTGTGGTTCTGAGGAACTTCCATCTGACGGACGGGTACGCAATTTTTTAAAATTTTATTGCCTTGAGGATGGTTTTAAATGTCCTTATCACTCATGAAATTGAGTATGGCTCAAATAAAAAGATGTGTGAGGTTAAATCAAGCACAATTTTTTCAAGATATTTACATTGGACCAGTGATCCGCAACCCTCGGTCCGTGGATCAAATGGTGCCGGGCTGCCTAAAGAACATTAAACTATTGCCATTTTATTTAAAGTGGTGCATTTATCTCGGATTTGCGCAACTTTTCACGGAAATCACTTTTATTCATTTTTGGTGTAACTATATTTTATTCTGAAGGCATATTTAAATGTAACTAAATTAAAATTGTTAAAGCAAAACAATCTAAAACATAAACAATCAACGTGTCCCACCCTCAGCGGGCCACGGTACAATTATCAAACGTTGACCGGTTCGCAGCAATAAAAAGGTTGCGGAGCACTGCATTAGACAATTTAATTTAAAACCTGAAACGTATAAACGAAAATAAAATTTTTAATATTTAAGTCTTTATGAGGTAAAATATTAATATATTTTTATCACTAGAATTGTGACTTATTATTTTTGTAAAAAACTGATTAGAAATTGTTTATATTCATGTAAAAATAATTAAAAATAATAATACCAAATAACGAAAAAACTCAAGAAATATCCGTCTAATAGACGGTGATAGATAAAAAAATCGTACATATGGTGAGTTAAAAAAAATCGAGCATGAGTAGTATGTAATAAAGTATTAAATCCTGAGTCGACCTTGCCCTGCTCTCGAATAGAGCTGTACCCGTACCTGTGGTGTGTAAGTGTGGTCACTGGGCTTCGGAAGTAAAGGGTGTTTTTTTTTAGAGGTATAGAACTTTAAATTCCAATAAAACAACGATGTATTATTCGATTGACATGATTTTTTTTATTCGAAAGATAATCTTGTGGCATTACATTTCAAATAGGATTTCTGGCATAGGACTGCCACGGCTGGCTCGGATGTAGTCCAATCTGGACGTCCAATTTTCGATGACTTTTTCCAACATTTGTGGCCGTATATCGGCAATAACACGGTGAATGTTGTCTTCCAAATGGTCAAGCGTTTGTGGCTTATCCGCATAGACCAATGACTTTACATAGCCCCACAGAAAATAGTCTAGCGGTGTTAAATCACAAGATCTTGGAGGCCAATTCACAGGTCCAAAACGGGAAATTAGGCGGTCACCAAACGTGTCTTTCAATAAATGGATTGTGGCACGAGCTGTGTGACATGTTGCGCCGTATTGTTGGAACCACAGCTCCTGGACAACATGATTGTTCAATTCAGGAATGAAAAGTTAGTAATCATGGCTCTACACCGATCCCCATTGACTGTAACGTTTGGCATTCATCGTTTTTGAAGAAGGATTCCACTAGCCCATAAAGCGCACCAAACAGTCAGTTTTTCTGGATGTAACGGTGTTTCGACATACACTTGTGGATTAGCTTCACTCCAAATGCGGCAGTTTGGTTTGTTGACGTAGCCATTCAACCAGAAGTGGGCTTCATCGCTAAACAAAATTCGCTTATGAAAATTGGGAACAACGGCAATCTCGTTTTGGGCCCATTCGACGAATCTACGCCTTACTTGATGATCGTTTTGATGAATTGCCAAACCAAACTGGGAATAAATCACTTGACAGCTGTTAAATCGGTCGCCATCTTGGAAAGTAATGCCAACTTAAACTTCTATACCTGGAAAAAAACACTCTTTATATCTATCTCTATAAATGTGGCCAACATGTGACAGCAATTGCAAATTTATCTTCAATGTGAAGGTGTTCTTTAAATGTAACATTTTGAATTTTCAACTGAAAAAAACGATAAAAAAACTAACACAATTTTATGCGTGAAATTTGTAATACAATAAGCGTAAAAATGTCAAAATTCTTACAAAATTAAATAATATTAAATCGAATTTCTTCAACAATGCACACATTTCAAAATTCCCACCAAATTCTAAATGGAAAACAAGTTACAAATACCGACTTCTATTAAACAATTCGTACTAACTTCTCAACTTTTCCACGTAAGATAATAAAATTGAAACATCTCCTAAAACACCCAGGCCTTTCAAACCTACCTGCTTCCCTTCGCTCTTAAGTGAATTAAAAAGTCAAGCGAAATATCCCTCCCAGATTAAAACTGGAAAAGGCGCACCCAAACCTTTTACAATAATAACAGAAAAATTATGATGAATTAAAAGAAAAACGTTTTATACTGATGTGCTCGTAAATGTCAAAAGACGGAACGCACCCCCATACATTACCCAATGGCACACCACGCCTGAGACCCTCATTGGAAGTGGGGAAAAAATTGCCTCTCTTGCCTTATTAATAACCGAGATATTAATGATTGCGTTGGATAGTCGAATATTAAACATTCAGGTGTGGATCTTACAATGGAATGTGGTAAAATCTTTTATGTCAAGTCGATAAAAAGGGATTTTGTTTTTGGGTTTGGTGATATTTAATTTGAATTCTTTATGTGGGTTTCGTAGTGGGTGGGTATTGTCTTTTAAGAAAAAAAGATTACCTATGGGACTGAGACAGTATTCACAGCCGCGTTTCTCAAACTGTTGGGCGAGCCTCTCTTGGGGGCGTAATAACCCTACAAGAGGGAGTGAGCATATTGAAAAGTTATAAAGAGAAAATTATTTTTAAAATTATTAATTTACTGAAAGTAAACAAACAAAATACAAAAATAATAAAATACACATTTACACTGATATAATACACTTGTAAATATAAGGGGCATTCAAATGAAACCCGGTCACTAGTGCAAAGTAACGGTAACGATTTTATTAACTCAAAATGTAGTTATACACAGAACACATACTCAAAAATAGTTGCCAGAACTGTTGGCACGTTTATCCCATTGCGACACTAGTCGGTCGATTCCATATTTGAAGAAGCTAGTAGGCTGCTGTCAGACGCACTTCGTCGTCCATTGTGAATCGATGTCCACGAATAGCTCGTTTTAGAAGTTCAAAAACATGAAAATCACGCGGTGAAAGGTCTGGATTGTGCGGTGGGTGTTCCAACTTTTCCCACCTAAACTATTGCAATGCTGTCTTCACCGCATTGGCCCTCAAGGAATATTTTGTGCCTTGAACGACTCAGATTGTACTCACCGTACACAACCTTCATCCGTCAATGCATTGCATGGCCTCAAACTCCTTCAACCGCTAAAAATCGAACCACTCCTCGTTGTCCCTCTTCTTACTCGCCTGCATGCTCAGTAGTGGATGATAACTTGTGTAACCACCTTCTCTTCGGCGTGAAACCACACTGTCACTATGAAACGTCAAACGTTACGCCCGTGTCAGTATCTCTACCGATAGATGGTGCCACCATACAAGCAGTTACATGGTGCCACCTTACGTGTAATGCAAAATTAGACGCACTGACCGAGTTTCATTTGTATGGACCTTATATGTCAGTACTGCACAATGCTTTTTATAATTAATTTAACAGTAACAAGTTTAAATCAACAAAAAGTAAGAACAAGTTTAATAATTACCAGTGAAGCCCTTATTTACTAACATCATTGGCAGAATTGATCGACTCCAAAGTCATTTGACCTTTTACACGTCTTTATGTATAAGTATTTTTATTCTTATGGTTTTAAAAATACTTTAATTATTTGATAAAGAATAATGTTTATGATTTGATCTTAATCATTGAACAAAGTTTTGAAATGTGTTCTCTTCGCACTCTTCTACTATTTCAAAATGCTTCCAATAATTTCTTTGATTTGAGAACCTCTTTCTGTAAAGAAACTGCGATTTATGCAAAATAGAACTACTATTTAAATTTAAGTAAATTGAATTGGCGCGGAGGAAGATAGCAACTGGACATGTAGGTATTAGATTAAATTATAGTTAATGTAAGAATTGTTAGTCAAGAAAAAGGACTTGGAACCTCGTGGTTCAAGTTCAAGGAATGAATCAATTGAGTATCTGCATTCAATGATAAGTACCTGTTCCCAGAAATTTTTAGAATATGCTAAAAAACTCTCCCGTTTAGCTGCATTAAAAGTTGATATAAATTGAATGGCTATGAAATAAAAGCGTGTGAGATATGGTTTTTCATACTATGGACACTTACACCAAAGAAAGGGGAAGTTTACCATAGATTTTCTAATGAGAAAAATTTGCTGTAGTTGAAAGTTGACAAATAGATGCAGTTTTTTGTTAAAAAATGCATATTAAATAATTGCAAGCACATAAATTATGATGTAATTGTATAATCTCTAAATATTTTAAATAAGATATAAGTATAATGTATTGATGTAATTCAAATTTATGTATAGAAATCAAATATAAAAATGTGTAACATCCTAAAACAAGTTAATAATAAAATTACTCAAGTATAATAATTAAATTACAGTATACCTATCTAATACTAATCCAATTACCATTATTCAGGCAGAAATATTCTGTTTTTGAAACAAGAAATTTTAGATGTGTCATTATTGAGAGTTCACAACACCTTTGAACAAAAGCACCATAAACAATATTTCTCCTTTGTTTTCCATTCTAGTAACTAATTAAATTTCATGTGTATCTCTTATAATAATCTAATGAACAAAGTACTTATTTGATCACTTAAATCAATCAACGATGAAACTTTTGGTGAATACCCTTTGATATTTAGTGTAGAGTATGATGAAATATATTTTATGATTCATTCCTAACAGGATATGATTTCATCTATCTATTGATTGATAATTAAGTACCCTTTGTTTTTCGATATTGAAATCAGCTGAAAAATAAGTGACAAAATGGCAAAGGGTAATAAATTTGTGTCTCTTGCAAAAGTTTCCACTTAATAAATGGCGAAATGAGAACTGCGCTGTTAAAAGTATTGCGTATGCTTATGAAGTAAGCTTATATGGTAAGTTTAACCTCAGAAAAATATGATAGACTTATAATGAAGAGTAAAGAATAAACATATAAATGTTCAAAATTATATTACACAAAAACATTTTAACTAAAATAATTCGAAAGGAAAAGCTTTTTTTTTTCTTTTTTTTTTCGTTTAATGTTTTGATTTTTGGAAGAAAAAAAAATTTAATTATGTATTTTTAAAAACTAGAGGAATTCTATTGTTACTATCCTATGCTATTTAAATTGAAAAAGCTGAATCTTGTTAACCGGAATAACCATTTTTTTGTTGTTAACACCCAATACTATATGCAAATGTACTTACAAAATATAGAATTCTATAAAACTTCTAAAGAGAGTGGTTCCTAAACTTTTTTAAACCATGGACCAATTATTACGGTCAAAACTTTCCCAAGGACCCCAAATGAAAAAGCTACATAAAAATTACAAATTAAAAACAAAACTTTTTGTTGAAGAATTATTCATTAAAATTATAACTTTTGTTTAAAGTAAAATTGTAAAGAAATTATATATATATATATAATGACTTGGATGAATTTGATGAGATGTTATGTGTGTATTTAAGTCCGTTTCAATGTCTGTGAGTTGCGACCGCAATATGACCATGGGTCAAGATTACGAGGTCGCCCAATGCCCTCAAGTTGCTAAGTATAGGGCGACGTAAATATTCACTCACTCAGCAATCGTAAATCCCCGCGAGCACTAGTTTTTAGTCAGTTTCTTTTTTGTGTGTGTGATGAGGTTTTTACGGCACTGAATCCACGTTCTACGAAATTGGAAGACGGGAAAGTGGTCAACACCTTTTGTACAATAACCCATAATGCAGGATATAAAATTGGGATCTGTTTTTGTAACCAGAATTTGTGGTAGCCTTGTTCAAACACTGTTTAAGTCCCTCATTTGTGGATATTTCAATAAGATGCTCCTGTATTAGTATGGATTCATATGTGTTTGGGATCGGAGTTAGTCCACGCGCAAAAGGGGTCCCAGTCGGGAATAGTTGAATAGTTTTGGGAGTTCCTGTTTCCCTCAGGGAAATTTAATCTCCAATCGCTTGTGATGGTGAATAGCTTTGGGTTGCCTTATTTTTCAGATCTTTGCCTAGTACTGATTTAAGATGAGAATATAAAAGAGGTATTAAGAGAAACATTTAGAATAAGTTACTTTAAAATTAGAAAAATTGACATTGAGGGTAGTTGGGAATATTCAAGTGAATTATTGATATTCAGTTAAATTTCCATATAAAAAAACGGATCCAATTTTTTAAAAATTTTATATTAAACCTTGCGTGGATCCCTGACATACTTCAGGGACCCTCAAATCAGTTTTAATTTTACACGCACCCCCTGAATAATATAGGAGACACCTGGGACCACTTTGGGAACCGCTGTTCTAGAGCATCGGTCACCAACTAGTGTGTTCCCTTGACCACTGTGGTCTCTGAAAACTTTTTGATGGTACAATAAAAAATTGGGAAATTATTTATATTTTTAAGAAGATTTAGTTTTTTAAAAATTACATGTAACTAAATGTATTAGGAAATATGGATAAGTTTTGTCAGTTGAAAAAAATTTATAGCTGCTACTTTTAAGGTATCCGACTACGTTCGGAACCATGATTTTGCAAAAGTGCATAAATGGATAATTTTCATGATATTTAGTGTCACTTAGATTAGAATATATGCATAAAATTGTTTTAAGGACATTTTGACAAAAAAAATTATTTAAATACAATATTTTGGCAAAAAATTAACTTAGAGTAACCTTTTCTCAAAATGTTCTCCTTTTGTGAAAAATGCTTCTATTAGAATAATATTTTGCCTGTATATAGCTCAGACCTCTGTACAGAGGGTCAACTATGATTTATTTTTGAAAAATTCACATTATTTTCAGACTTACAATCAATTGAAATAATTACTGGCGTTTTTTCTTAAAATTGCTCCCCTCTGTTGTCGTAAAATATGAATAAACCCACTTCTAAGTTATATATTTAAAAAATTCTTGTTGAGCCTCTGTAGAGAGATCTGAGCTACATACAAGCAAAATATTATTATAATAGAACCATTTTTCATAAAAGGAGAACATTTGGAAAAAAGATTATTCTAAGTTAATTTTTTGCCAAAGTATTATATTTAAATAAACTTTTTTTTGTCAAAACGTGCTTAAAAAAATTTTATGCATATATTCTAATCTAAGTGACACTAAATATCATGAAAATTATCCATTTATGCGCTTTGCAAAATCACGGTTCCGAAAGTAGTCGGATACCTTAATGAAATTTCTCCTGAGTTTATAATAACTTATTGGCAACTTTTGTGTGAAAGTGTATCTAGCGATTTTGAAAGTGAGAATTGGCCACCGTGGCTGGTTGGTGGTATAAAACTTGGTAGTTGATATTACTTTGGGTTGCAAGTTTATTCCTTCTTTTCGAGAGGTTCCTGTTCAGTGAAATGGAAACGTAAATAGGAACGTAAATAAGTGACAGAGTTATAGTGGTAAATCATATTAGTGGTTTTACTAAATAAAATTATACATTTAGTGATCCATGAAGTTCAACACTTCAGCGACTGCTGTTCTATAGGCATCTTTAAATTCTCTTATTTCCATCTTTCTCTAATTCCCTCGTTTCCCCTACTCTGAAGAAAAAACCAATCCCTTCATGCAACAGCGCCCTCTCTTAATCAAATCAGATAATGTCTGCATTCTAATTCTTTACATTACAAATAACATTTTTTTTAAATACTTTCTGCATGTTTGTAATTGTAGGGTCTTTTTATATTTAATTTCAGCTTAATATTTATTTAAATCCCTTATCTATATCTTTAAAAAAATTTGGTCAGAATAATTTATGGTCAAATATTGTACTTTTTCGCGAATTACGAATATATTCAATAAAAGAAAATAATTTAATCCTTTCAAATATAGAAAATGAATAAGTATTATGAATTATACATTTTATGTGTGTAATTTAATTTTCAATATTATATATTTTAAAGTTATTTTTTGAAATGGCATATATTTATACAAAATAGTCATTCCCAAAATAGATTTCTTGTATTGTTTTAATAATAAAATACTATAATGCACACCTAATATATGAAAGAGTGTGTCACTGTATTTCTGCTACCTTTTTATATATACATATATGTTGAATTTTAAAAATAAAACATTTATAAGTAATTTTGAATTTTTTCTAAAAAAATAGATGATTCAGCATTTTTTTATTTTGAGTATTATAATCATGAGAGAGAGTTTTCCTTTTTATTCATTTCATTCTCTATCTTCTAATTGTATCAATCATTACCTGAAGAGGTTACACAGAAATATAGAAGCACAGAAACAAATACTACATTCACAATAATTTCCTACATTATATGACTAATATGTGATGTAGGGAAACTAATGGCAATCAAAACTGATTAAAAGCATTTGGGCAAATATTCATAGCCCTTGCATACTTGCTATCAAATGCAATTGATGGCAAAGGTTTTAACAACATGCAGAACACTAATGTTAATTTTTTTCAATTCCTACTATTAGTTCACTCTTTCCCTATATATATACATGTATTATATATATCTTGTTCAAATTTTCAATTGTTAATAAAATACTTTCTATTCATCTATTTAAGTTCAAATACATTTTTTAAACTTGTAGTGGAGGGCACTTGATGTTAATATAATTTTTTCAAATATTAATTCATTAATTAATGATTAATTAGAAATAAACAAAAATAATAGTCCAACGGCATTTATAAAAAGGAAAGTCTCTCGTTGTGTCCCTGAAGCACAATGGGTAGCGCTTTGGACTTCTAATCCAAAGATCGTGGGTTTGAATCCCACCTGGCATGGGTTAATTTCTGAGAATGTGGTTTCTTTTTTACTATAATATTTTAGTAAAATAATTAAATTTAATTAATGAATAAACAGTAAATAAACAGTCCAACATCCTATATGGAAAAGAAAATAGGAAATTGCAAGGAAAATCTTTTTCTATTTTGCCACTTAATAGTGTGATTGTGTCCTATGTATATACATATTTATATTAATTGTAACTATATAATAAAAAGTAACTAAAATATATATAAATTTTTTCTTTGTTGACCTATAACTAGGAATTGACTTTAAAATATTTTTTATATTACTCGTTTCAATTAAAATGAGTTGCTTTTGTTTCATAAATATGTAACATGGATTTCCTTTGCATGATTTTTTGAGAAAATATTTCGTGTGTTTTCATCTTGCACGGTTTTTTAAAGGTGTGGAACATATCTCCAGATATACTATATGTTGCATGTATTCTTTACACGGTTTTTTTTTTGCATGGATTTTTTTAAGTAACGTATCTACCACATAAAAAAAATTGAGTGTAAATATACTTTATTCAAAATAAAAGCATTCAATGGAACAAAGAACATGGGAATGGAAGGAATGAAACGCATTTGTTAAGCTATGTAATTTATTCAAGAGTGAATTAAATCATGCTCTAGTGAAACAGGAAAGGGGTGGGTTTGAGATTGATCGTTTGATTAACAAGACAAAAGTGCGTCTTACAATCCTCAGTGAATCAATACTACTTAATATAAATATCAAATAAAAATTAGACTAAAAATAAATCAAACGCACTTGCTTCAAAACTAATTTGATATAAAAACAATTATTCTTTTAAAACAATTATTCTGAATTTGTAACTAAGTAATTTAAGGTATCCTACTAGCCTAAAATTGTAAATTTTGCCAAAAATTGACAAACAGTTTTTATGATTTTAATTTATTTGCCATCTTATTAGTTTTGCTAAAATACCAAGTTTATCATTTTTCATTCACTAGAACAAAAACTACGTTTTAGTAAAAGCAGATGCCACTACTTTAAGCAAGATGTCATACTTTCAAATGCGTTTTATTTCGAAATCGAGTTTTTTTTTTTGAAAATGTTCAAACGGGGACAGCAATTGCTCAAAAAATTTTGAAATTAATTAACTGAAATTTTTGTTGTGTGTTCTGTATAATAGTAGAAGTGTTTTAACCTTCAGATTTATCAATAACTGTTTTATGACAAATATTTTCAGTCCTCTATCTGAATATAATCGTTGTTTTTGTAGCAATTTCATAAAATAACTAAGATAAAGTGCTCTAGCTGTTATAAAAATTAAAATATCTCTTATTCTGAAAGTCATTTCGAAAATGAATAGCAAAGCAACACATCAAAATTAAAAGAGTGAAAACTTGTTCAGAGTGTGCAGAACGGGCCCCGTTTATGTAATTTGTTTGCAAATTTTTACCAAATTTTTCTCAGTTTATTGATAATCATTTTTTTTTCTTCTTAATTTTAGCATATTTTTCTTATAATGTACTAAATAAATCTAAAAACCAAAAAAAGATACCCAATGCTCCAATTTTTTCTAAAAAAAGTTCTCTCAAGTAGTCATTTACCTTAAATTCAAAATGAAATCATTAAAATTATTACATATCATACGTATAAGTAGTTTTATAAATGTAAGGGCTTTTTAAAAATCAACATCTGTCACTTGTATCAGATTACATTCTTTATCAATAATCAATTATTGAACATATAGAGCTGTGATGGTGAACCAATGGCACATGGCGCAATATTTCGGGCACTCCACCGGTCAAAACGGTTTGCATTCTAGATCAAAAAAACAAAACTCACTATGAAGTATTATGAACAAACCCTGTTATGTTCCTGGGTGTGACTTCATTTGATAAACTGAACTTGTCCCAATTGGATTAGTTGGAAATTGAAGAATTTGAAATGCAACTGATTGATTTCGAATTTAGTTCAATATGGATTCGAATTTTATTGAAACAAGGAAAGATTAAAATTTATTGGAACAGAAAGATTAACAAGCAATATAAGTAAAAGGGCCAATAATGACATTTTGAGAACATGGAATTCAATTCCAGACACATTTAACTGCTTGAAGAAGCTGGCTTATGGTTTTTTTACTATATTTTCGTTTATATACATTTAATGCCTGCGAGTCATTATTCTCAGAGATGAATGACATTAACACTCGCTTAGAAACCGTTTGGCAGATGACTTCAACTCGGTATGCATTCTGTTAAAAGTAACATCTTGCAATCCTTATATAAGTTATTTGTCACCTAACCTGCAACACAGATGCCGCACTAATATTACTTTAATTTGAATGACACGTATAACTAAAACATTTACAATTATACAGCGCAAACTTTTGTTTTCGTAGTAAATAGTTATGAGTTCTTAGTGTTAAGTTTTATTATTTTCCCAATAATCACAAATACGGCACGTCTATACTTCATTCAACATTTCTTTTGAAAAAATGACACGTTGAACCATAAAGGTTCACCCCCTCCCCTAATATAAAGTAAGAGAGTCGTATAGAGAGAGGACATTTTCCTTATCATTATTGATACTATATTCATTGAAATCACTTTTTGAAATATAGTAAAAAAAAGCTTTCGAAAAAAGTTCCAAAAATTTGGAAAATAAACTGGCTATTATTCTGATATTCTGTATCCAAAAATCTAACTCATACATTCTTTGCATGTGCATTATACACCAGGCATTGCACACTATGCAATATAATACATACACGTTCACTATAAAAAAATAAACGTAGTTTAATACTTATTTTATATGCATATATGAGTTTCAATATCATATATCATTCTGATATTCTAAAAAGTGATTTTTTTTTAAACTTGATAATCATTTCTCATGATAATATATCAAAAGGAAAAAAAATCTGTGAAAGATTAATCGTAAAAATTTTGATTATCCTTGAGACAAATTATGCATTTTTACTTATTCAGTCTGCAAAGTGATACATAGTTACTGACCTTTCAGATAAATCACACAAAACATTTTGTATCTGTTTGAGAAAACAGTGGGGATAATGGAACGACATTTTATTCTTCTATTTTAGAAAAAAATTCCTATACGGGCATATTTTGCATGTTTCAGAGTACATAAAAATTTTACTTTCTTTTTGTCACACCCACACACATGCCTATATTTTTACTTAAGGGGACACAGTACGATTCAATTGATAAAAATCCATCAAAAAAACCAAATCTAATTTTTTTTAGTCTAAATTATTCTTTATATACTTTTCTATATCTCACAGATTTTGAAAACTCTAAACTTAAAAAAGCAGAATTATAACAGCTTTTACATTCGTATTTATTCACATTACTATGGCAAATCAAAACCTTAAACAGGCTTATCTCAGAAAGACAAAACAACTAGTCTTCATTTAAAATGCTAAGGCTTTTGTTCTATTGTGCCTAATGCTTCGGATTTTTTTACCTACTGCTAATAGTACATGCAACAAAAGTTGGTATGCATTTTTGAATTAAAGCAATACTTATTTTTTTTAAATAATTGAACTCAGAATTTATACATTTTTTAAGAAATTTTCAATAAGCATTCATAAAAAGAAGTATTGCACAAATACCAATCACGTTATCGTAAAACCCATACCAACTTTTGTTATACATAGTTTGACGTACTTGTAAATCAAAAATGCTATGTTTTTTTAAAATCACTTCACATATTTTAAGTTTTATCGTTAAAAAATTAAATGGCTAGCTTTTATGAAATTTTGAGCACAAAATCTGTTTTACATAGTATACATGCATAGAAGGCAACCAAAAAAAGTTTTGAAAATCCTTTAATTAAAAATTTTTGAGTAAATCGTACCATGTCCCCTTGATTTTAGTACATATTTGATTTACAGATTAAATTTATTAGAAATAGATTTAATAGACAGACGATTTTTGCACAAAAGAAATTAATTAATTTCTTTTTGGTGATTTTTAATTGAATGAAACATTAAAACTGCCCTGAGAGTATTGTTACCTTGATCGGGAGAGTTCGAGGATTTTATGCGATCAGTCTCAAAGAGCAAGACACTTCTTCAGAAGCGATGGAAATTTATTGTCGAAAAACAGTCCTTGAAAATACAGGGTACAGCAGCTGCATTCGCAGAATAAATCTCAGAAGGCCTTCACCCCTTCTACGATGCACAGATACAACTATCTGTGTCTAAAATACAAGTATGCTTCAGGGTTATTCACAAGCACACGCTCGTCCTATTCAAAAACCGAAGTAATAACTAATAGATGGTCGACTCTTCACTGTCAAATCCGTACTACTATGCAAAGGTCAAAACAAGTCTCACACAGTTTCCGCTCAAGCTGAATGCGAAGCTTTTCTCCATCCCATATCGATCAGTATATGAGGCCTTAGGCTGGAATGGACTGGATTGCAGAGAGAATTGCCTGATTATTGGAGAGGTAAGAGGCAAAGGGGTGTGGCTACGGTGACTGCTTCGGAGACATCCGAAATGGAAATTTTAGCCCAGGAGAGCGGATGAGAGACTCGACAGCTATTGGTCCTTGGTAATCTGTGAGATATCACCCAATCAACTACCCTGAAGTTTTGGAACATTAAAAGGGGAGGTATTTAAGGCTTGCCTATGTGGGTTTTCCTAAGTAGAAGCAGCAAAATAATTTAAAATAATGAAGAGAAACTAAGCAATTAAAAAAGAAAATTGTGAAATTTAGAAGTAGTTATTCGCCACATGGTGAATGACAGAATTAATTATTAGGAGGGACTATAAGAATCCAGAAGTATTCTTCTGGGTTGATTAGAAATGACACTCTTGGGTTGTAGTTTTCCAGATTTATTGTATGATATTTGTCAGTGTTTAGCAGATTGTTAAAAAATTTAATTGCCAATTTTTGGATATAATTTTTAAGAAGAATATTGAAAGTTTTATAAAAATCTTCATTTCTAGTATACCTATTGACTTAAGTGATATTTCTAATTAAGGCATTCTGTGCAGTTTTTAATATCAGAATTTGCTGCATAGCCCCTCACAGGGCAAGCGTAGGAAGAAATGGACCGCAAAAACGCCAATGTAGAGAATTACCTTCTTATTCACTCAGTTTCGGCGAATGACTCCCTATTTATAAACCTCACGGATCTTTCAAGAAGATCCGCTTACGTCATAGATCGTGATATTAGTAGATTTCTCGAATAATTTCCAGAAGAATCCTTAGGGTCACGAGCGCGCCAAAAATAGTCGCCAACTTGGCTCTATAGTCAGTATTCTGCCAAGTTTCCATTGAATCGCCAATATAATGCATTGAATGGCGATCCTTGCGAATGTTACAACTTTAACATAAAATAAATACAGCAGAAAGTAATATTAAAGTATTATACATCCAAAAGTAAATTATTTACACTATTTTAAACACACACACATTCAAAATACTAATTTCGTAACAGTAGTATAATCGATACATTATATATAATACGGATCAAGGATCGTCTTATGGTTTTAAATTTTTCGTAAGCGAAATGTGTGTTTTTCATAATTCAAATTTTTGAATTTGGGACTTATGCGATACCTTTCGCACAGATATCTTCCTATACAAAAAAAATTTTTTTAATGAGTTCTGCCACTTACCAATATTTGTCAAGGATTTTAAAATCCCCCCATATGTATTTGAGATGTACATGATGAAGTCAATAATTTAAGATTTTCATAATCTCGATGTTAGTTTTATTAAACTTCTTAATTAAAAAGGAACTATTTTTCTACTTCTACTATTAGTTTACAATCTTCTTATATATATACATATATACTATACAGGGTGTTTCAGCTAAGATGTTACAAACTTCTAGGAGAGGTAGGGGACAACAAGACGACTCGAAGTATATAGGCAATGCTGGGTCGGAAATGCTTTCCTAAGGCTCCACGCGCCGACAAAATTTAGGGTGCAAAACTTCAACTGGTCTTAAAAACGGGAAAAATTGTCGAAACGCTTTGGGATTTGGTCAAAATTATTGATATTATTTATTATTTCATAAAAAATTCTGAGCAATATTACTGCTAAAACATCGCTAGAGGGCGCTTTAGACTTTGGAACGCTAGGAAAAAAAATTTCAATATTTTTTTAAGTTTTTTGATGGCTTTCATAAGTTGAAACTTTAACTTGAATTTTGATACCAGATTTGGTATCCTCCGGGGAAAATTGATGTAAAAAATCGAACATTGTTCAGGACACTTAAAGCACAAATGGTGCTAAAAACGAGCAAAATGTTGGATTTCGGTGTGGTTTGCGCGAAAAGCATTCCCTTGCTGACTAATTTGTTCAAAACAAATTTTGACATTGTTGCCAAATTTAAAACCAGAGGTGCTTCAGACAAAAAAAAGGCATTTCCGATCGACCTTTCCTATGTAATTCCGTGTCATCTAGGTGTACTCTTCCACCAACGAGGTCGAGTACACCTAGACGACTCGGAATAACATAAAAAAGGTGGTCCGGAAATGCCTTCCTGAAGCAGTAATACCATCGAAAGCCTGATACGTAGCCCAGGAATTGCAAGTGTCGTGGCAGTGAATAAAGCGAGCAGGGTTCTCGGCGAAAATTTTAGCGAGAGAGTGTTAAAGGCAGAATATGCAAAATTCCCCATCGCGAGTTGAATTAGCCGCCAGAGGGACAGAACGATAAGAAGGAGTCCGCTGGAAGGAAGCTTTATTTCCATCGCACACAGACTGGCTGTTCGATGACAGAGTACACGAACGCAGAGAAAGCAGATATGATTCTGGCGCACGGGGCCACAGATTGCAACGGTCGAGCCACTCAGAGGTTGTACGCCGAAAAGCATCCTGTCAGGCGGACTTCTGCTCATACCATGTTTGCTCGCCTACACCAGCAATTATGTGGGACCGGTTCATTCCAGAAGGCAGCACGTACCGAATTGAACGAGGAAATTGTACTAGATATGGTAGAGACCACTCCCAGTTTAAGTACACGAGGTATCGCTAATGAAATCGGGATTTCATACAGTAGCGTTTGGAGGATTCTCGATGATAGTGCCCAGCATCCATTTCACTACCAGCGCGTCCAGTCACTAAAAGAATGTGACTTTGCACCTCGTCAGGCCTTTCCACAGTGGTACTTGCAGCAACGAATTGCAAATCCCTTTTTTGAAGCATCCGTGTTGTTCACAGATGAGGCGTCTTTTTCGAGAGAGGGTATTTTCAACACCCATAACAGCCATTCGTGGGCAGCAGCGAACCCACATGTAACACGTACTCGGGCTGCACAGGATCGTTTCCTGGTTAACGTATGGGCTGACATTCTAGGGGATCATCTAATAGGACCCTACATTCTGCCTGGTCACCTGACTGGTCCACGCTACCTGATATTCTTGGAACAAGTTTTGCCAAAGTTATTGGACAGAGCACACGTTACCGCTGCGACTCGTACTTCCATGTGGTTCCAGCAAGATGGAGCCCCCGCACATTTCAGTATTTCTGTTCGGAATCACTTGGATGCAGTATGTGGTGAACGATGGATTGGCCGTGGAGGTCCAGTGCATTGATTTCTCCGATCGCCAGACCTTTCCTGTCTGGATTATTTCTTCTGGGGGCAAATGAAACCGTTGGTGTACGAAACACCCGTAAACAGCGCCGAGGAACTTGTAGCACGCATCAGTGCAGCAGCCGGGGAAATACGAAACACTCCAGAAATGTTATCGAATGTTCGACGCTCCATGAAGCGAAGATGTGAAGCCTGCATCACATGCGACGGGCGTCAGTTCGAACACCTCCTTTGACAGCAGTTTTTCCTTCTTTTCTTTACTTTTTCTTTTATGATTATGCATAGCAGTTAGTAAACAGCTTTTTTCCTCCTATTTTGAATCTTTCCTTGTGTTTTACTTCTTGTAATTTGGTACTTGTGTTTTTTACCCTCTTTACTAAAATATTTTGCTATAAAATTACTTTTTTGTAACACAGACCAACTCGAATCTCATTTAGGAGGAAAAATTGCTAGTAATTATTTGGCTTACAACCAACCACAAAATTATCCAAATGAGTTTCCAAGTTGCAATGTCTGAAAGCGCCCTCTGGCTTTGATTAATGGCTACCAAGTCAAAATTTATTTTGAACAAATTAGTCAGTAACGGAATGCTTTTCGCGCAAACCGCACCGAAATTCAACATTTTACTCGTTTTTTAGCACCGTTTGTGCTTTAAGTGCCCTGAACAATGTTCGATTTTTTACATCAATTTTCCCCGGAGGATACCAAATCTGGTATCAAAATTCAAGTTAAAGTTTCAAATTATGAAAGCCAGCAAAAAACTTTAAAAAATATTGAAAAATTTTTTTTTTTTCCTAGCGTTCCAAAGTCTAAAGCGCCCTCTAGCGATGCTTTAGCAGCAATATTGTTCAGAATTTTTTTATGAAATAATAAATAATAACAATAATTTTGACCAAAACCCAAAGCATTTCGATAATTTTTCCCGTTTTTAAGACCAGTTGAAGTTTTGCACCCTAAATTTTGTCGGTGCGTGGAGCCTTAGGAAAGCATTTCCGACCCAGCATTGCCTATATACTTCGAGTCGTCTTGTTGTCCCCCTACCTCTCCTAGAAGTTTGTAACATCTTAGCTGAAACACCCTGTATACATATACATATATATACATATATACATACATATATATATACATATATATATACATATATATATACATATATATACACACACACACATATATATATATATATATATATATAGGCAATATTTTTATAATAAAATTTCTAGAGAGTGGTAAAACTAATTGTAAGACGTGGCAAGTGTATGTTATTATAGTAGCGAACTAAAGATAGGGCGTCGCCGGTGGTGAGGGATTCCTGTATGTTGATGCATTTTGATTATGGAATCAATGAGGCAGTCTGGTAGATTAGTAAATCCAATTTATTGAATATCTAGAAACACCTAGGCATATTAATTACGATGAACATGGAGGACACAACACTGACAAAGAAACTACAACACACAACACAAAGCAGCCGGCTACATGACTACAGAGAAACGAGCGAGGCGGGATTTCCAGAGACATCGGTTTTTATACCCGACGGTGAGGACCACGTGACATTTTTTAATAAGAGCTCTGATTGGTTACAAGGGGCGGGATAGGGATATATGATGTAATATTATTAGTTGATTACGATTACGATCAGGGTGTTAGTTTCGAACCAAATAATTAAAATATTATTTGAATATTATTAAAAAGAGTTAATTAAAAGGATGCTAGGGAGAATTATTGTATATATATATATATATATATATATATCTTCAGATTTTCAATCCTTGATAAAATACTTCCTATTCAACCATTCAAGTTCAAATACACTTTTTTAAACTTGCAGTGGATGACACTTGATGTTAATACAGTTTTTTTCCGATAGTAATTCATTACTTAAACTTAATTAATGAATAATTAGAAGCAAACAAAAATAACAGTCCGACATCATATATAAAAAGGAAAATCGCTCGTTGTGCCTCTTTATCGGAATGGATAGCTCGTTGGACTTCTAATCCAAAGGTCGTGAGTTCGAATCCTACATGGGATGACCTAATTTCTGAGAATGTGATTTATGAATGAATACATAGTAACAAACAAAAATAATAGTCCAACACCATATATAGGAAGGAAAATCGCTTTCTGTTTTGCCACTTCATAGTATTATTCTATCATACATATATGTAGGATTTTCCCTTTGAAACATTTTGTTAAAAGGTTGAGTCATATCCTTTTCAGAGGACCATTAATCTCAATTTTATTTATTAATGCATTCCGAAGCAGCGCCATCTAGTGAGCTTTCGTAACTCCGGCTTGAATAATTTTTCGGCAGAGGCCAACTAACCACTGCTTGTTCAACACGTCGCGTCTTTACCGCATTTCCGCACCCAGCACGGCACCACCAGTCCTAACATCCAAGAATGAGAAAGGTTTATTTCCCCGTCTTCTAAAGGTATAACTCAACTTTTAATTAACCTAATTCCTGCATGTCTTTCTCTTTGTAAATATCCCCTTTTGTAAATATTTCCCTTTAACTTTAAATAAATTCTTTTTTACTTAAATGAAGTATCTGTGTTTAAATGACTTTGATTCAATTAATTCATCACTCACCCTTAAATACTTACCCCTAGACAATCACCTCGCCAATCTAAAATCCCGCCTTCTGAAGAGTCTGATTTTTATTCGAAGATTTATTCGGACTCCCACATATATACAAATTTATATTAATTGTAATTATTTAATAAAAAGTCTAAAATAAAGATTTTCTTTGCTGACCTAGTAGAAATTGACTTAAAAAAAATTGCGTTATTTGTTTAACTCTGTCATTTTCAATCCATGTTTTAACGGTGTACTTTTCTTTTTCTTTTGCAGTTGGATTTTGACTCATAGATTGGTGGAAAAGATAACAATGTGTTCCTTGACTGAGAGAGGGTTTGAAGAAACATCTGTTGCTGTTTAAAGTCTTTTTAGTTTAGATCGACACAAATCACGAGAGAAATTTTTACACTTAATAGGATGGAAAAAAATAAACAGCTTATACTAGATGTATAACACAAAATATCTTTGTATTACTAGTGATGGTAAGCTACCGAATGTTTCCGAAAATAAACCGATCTGTGTATAAGCCAAGAACGTTTTTTTTTTTAAAAAATTAACCAAAATTCAAAATACAAATACAAACCAAATTGGGAGAAAAAATTCTTTCAATTTTCAAGTACTTCGCTATTAGAGCAAAAATGTTACCTAACAGATGGAATATTTCCCAATCAAATTGTTGCAAAGTAAATTTTTTTTTGTCTAATGGGGTTGCGGTTTCTTATTTTTTATTATTATTATTATTATTATTATTATTTGCGGATTTCGTACATCATGATCATATACATTTAGAACATTTTAGTTAGTGAATGCGTATTTTACGAACTATTCGAAATTTAGGATTCAGATACTAATTTTGAAAGAGATTTATGGGTTTTTTTACAATAACAGTTTCATGCACAATACCCAAAATATTAAAAGCTAAATATCACTAGCGCATAGCTAACGGAAAAAGAAGTTACAAAACCGTTTTTCCTTAGACTACGTTTTCATCGAAATTAACAGATCTTTATGTGTGAATCACCTCTTTACTTTTCCTTTAAAAAAGTTCTGAAAAGACTCAGCACATACACGGAAATATGATATGCGGTACTTCAAATTTAACAATACCAACAATAAATTTGAAAGTTCTTTCCTTAAATCTTTCCCCTGGTTCATTTATTATATTTAGTTACACAATTACAAGTATTTCACATTACACAAAGATTTATAAGCTCTTAAAATGCCCTCGGAACTAATGATAGTCCAAAAATATCGAAGTGAAAACCCAGAAAACGCAATAAACAATCAGCAACCAGAAGATTAACTGCACTTTGACATTTGAATAGTTGAAACCATCCCTTAACGATGAATTGAAACCAATCCCATATCATTTCCCCCCATTATTCGTAAACCTTCCTTTAAACCTACTCTTTTGATTCCTGTCTGAAAGCTGTCTCATTTTCAAATCAATTGAAACTCAGCATTCCTTATTTGTTTAATAAGGATCAAAGGAGCCCGGAAATAATTTTAGAATCAGAAGTGGAAGATGATTGCTTTCGATAGAAGTCGTTGAATTTATTCTTTTATTTTTAAAGTGGCTTCCATAAATAGTTTAAAGTGTTCTGAAATATTTGCTTCATGATTAAGGTACAGTTTTAAATGAGAATGAAGCAAATGCGTAAGAATATTTTTTTAATGTGTTTAGATCAATAATATGTGACTATAAGGTTTTTTTTCTTTATTTTTGAAATATGTTCGTAGATTTATAGTGCTAAAAAATTTTCAGGTAAATTTGACTTTTTTTCAATTTGTACTATTAGTTCACTCTCTCCATATATGTATATATATCTTGGGTAAAATCCTAGGAGAGTCCACACCCTTGGCGACAAACCGAAAAAAGCGCCAAGCCAGAACAAGATGGCGCCAAGCCAGAACAAGATGGCGACCGACAATGGTGGCAAGGGAATATAGTGGGATAAGGTGGATGCGTAATGAAAATATATGTAAACAATACAGAAATTAAACATTTAAAATAAAAAATATAAAAACAGCACTTACTTTCTTACTGCTGATCTTTTCCGAGTGGAGGGAACAGCGTAACAACAGATTTTAAAAAAGCCTTAAAGGTCTCATCGCTAAGAGAATGATCGTGTGAGCGCCGTCATATTTATTCTGCGAGGTAATGATCGAACATACATTCGGCGTGGCTGGTATGATTTCGAAGAAAGCGTTTTATTGCCGACCATGTTACATCATGCCGATCATTACATTTAGGACATTCATAAATCGAAGCAATCAATCCTTCCTTCATACACCATTCAATCAATTCCTTCTTACCTTTCGCATTCAACAAAGTAAAAAATTTCTAAAGTATATTCCCTCAAACACGCAGTCAGCCCGGAGCACAACAAAATGAAATTCGAAATGCGCCCCCACAAAATACGAAAATGCTAGAAATAGTTAGGGTTGCCATATGCAGTGTTTAAAAGTAGGGTTACCAAGATGGCGCAATTATCGCGAACCAAAATAATTCGCGCCAAGGGTGTGGGCTCTCCTAGGAGTGAACCTATATTTTGTTCAAATTTTCAATACTTTCTATTCATCCGTTCAAGTGCAACTATATTTTTTTAAACTTAAAATGTATGACACTTGATATGTTAATAGTTTCCTCAAATATTAATGCATTCATTAAATTAAAAAAAAGGAATATAAATACTAACATACAAAAATAATAGCCCAACATCACATATAGGAAGGAAAATCTTCTTTGTGTCCCTGTAGCACAATGGATAGCGAGTTAGTCTTCTAATCCAAGGGTTGAGGGTTTGAATCCAACCTGGGATGGCCTAATTTCCGAGCATGTGATTTATTTTTTTCTATATTATTTTATTAGAATAATTAAATATAGTGAATGAATATATATATATAAAGGGTGTTTTTTAGAGGTATAGAACTTTAAATTGCAATAAAACAACGATGTATTATTCGATTGACATGAATTTTTTTTATTCGAAAGATAATCTTGTGGCATTACATTTTAAATATGATTAAGCAAGGCGTAGATTCGTCGAATGGGCAAAAAACGAGATTGCCAAATTGCCGAGATTGTTCCCGATTTTCATAAGCGAACTTTGTTTAGCGATGAAGTGCACTTCTGGTTGAATGGCTACGTCAACAAACAAAACTGCCGCATTTGGAATGAAGCTAATCCACAAGTGTATGTCGAAACACCGTTACATCCAGAAAAACTGACTGTTTGGTGCGCTTTATGGGCTGGTGGAATACTTCTTCAAAAACGATGAAGGCCACAACGTTACAGTCAATGGTGATCGGTATACAGCCATGATTACTAACTTTTTCATTCCTGAATTGAACAATCATGATGTCCAGGAGCTGTGGTTCCAACAAGACGGCGGAACATGTCACACAGCTCGTGCCACAATCCATTTATTGAAAGACACGTTTGGTGACCGCCTAATTTCACGTTTTGGACCTGTGAATTGGCCTCCAAGATCTTGTGATTTAACACCACTAGACTATTTTCTGTGGGGCTATGTAAAGTCATTGGTCTATGCGGATAAGCCACAAACGCTTGACCATTTGGAAGACAACATTCGCCGTGTTATTGCCGATATACAGCCACAAATGTTGGAAAAAGTCATCGAAAATTGGACTACATCCGAACCAGCCGTGGCAGTCCTATGCCAGAAATCATATTTAAAATGTCATGCCACAAGATTATCTTTCGAATAAAAAAAAATTCATGTCAATCGAATAATACATCGTTGTTTTATTGTAATTTAAAGTTCTATACCTCTCAAAAAACACCCTTTAAATAGTAATAAGCACACACACACACACACACAAAATAGTCCTACACCTATAGAAAGGAAAATCGCTTTATATTTTGCCACTTAATAGTGTGATTCTGTCCTATGTATATACATACTTATATTCATTGTAACTGTTTGATAAAAAGTAACTAAAATAAAACATTTCTATTTGTTGACCTAAGTAGGAATTGACTTGTAAACAATTTTTTTATATTACATATATTTTTATATTATATTTATTTTTATATTATATATTTTTATATTATATATATATATGTATATATATATATATTTATATTACATATATTTTTATATATTACATATATATTTTTATATTATATATACATTTTTATATTATACAGATATATTTTTTATTATATTATATATGTTATTTTTTATATTATATATAATATTTAAATTCGTTAATCACTGTTTCTTATATTTTTATAAGATATGTGTTTAAGTTGTGTTTAACCTGTAAAGTGAAAAATGTAGTAGATAATTATTCTGTGCAAATAGATTTCAATAAAATTAATTTTTTTTTTAAAAAAAAAAAAGCTTCAAATACAAAAAAAAAAAAAAAAATTTAGAAATGTATATACTAGTATTTGTAAAAGTGCTTTATGTTTTTAATGGGTTAAGCCTAAAGTAATAAATAGGGGATCTCAGGGATAGAATAATACTTTTAATAACTTAATATATCACAATTACAAAGAACGGCTGTACAAGACACAAATAAAGATAAACATTTAGAGGAACAAATTAAAGTAAATTAGTTTAAATACAACCTGGGATTGGACGGCGAGAGGTGGATTATCCAAACTCATTGAGATCCGAGCTTTCTCTGCCGTTAAAAGAAGTGGGTTGTGAATTCACGCTCTGTTATGTATTTGTCCATACCGTGGTGGTATCTACATTCCAGTCTGGGAAGTTTACGTATGTTATAGTATATATATTGTGACACACGCTATGTGTTGTTAATAACGCCACTCGATCGACGGTGTCAAAGTAAGAGTTTCTTTTATGCCGCAGTATAAATCAACACGAAGGTTGTTAGGGAAGAATCTCGTAATTCTGAGCTTCGGTCATGTAACGTGGACGATACCTGAGTTGGCAATCCCTCTCCAAACAACCCCACCAAGGTAATGGAAGGACTCGAGCTTGCGACATATCAGCCATCAGTTCGTAACCATAACCACTAAGCTACCACTGCAACCTCGGCAGTGTCAGATCAAGACTCACTTAGTTTATATTGGCAAGGAGGCTAAATAAAGCCCAGTGGTTGAGTGGAAGCGCATCGCGCTTCCCAACTACATGTCCAGGGTTCAAATCCTGGGCTGGACAAGTACGGTCCTGCCTTTCATCCCTTTCAGTGGATCAATAAAATAAGTGCCCAAAATTTGCTTGGGAACTAAATAATGGAGGTTTCGCGTCAGATTGACCACCTGATCGGAACATCTCTTCATGCATTATTGCGCCCAAGGTAACTTAAACTGAAATGGGCACGGAAGGCATTGGCCCTTATGGCTGTTGCACCACTGAGTTTAGTTTAAGGAGGCAAAATTACGTCTGTTGTTTTGGACTCAGCTTTTTGGCTCTGGTATTAATTTTGTTCCTTATTTCAGAATGAATTCTGTTTTGAAAATCCCTTTCAGATTCTTTTTTTACAAAAATTTATATTTAATACCCCTTCAAATATATTAGTATCAACATGTTCAATATACATCTAGCTCTTTTTTTTACATTGTAGATACATTCCCCCCAAAACATATGAAAATATACATTTTGTATATTAAAAAAAAGTATTACTTATTTTGTATTTTATGTATTATTTTGTATTGTGTATATGAATATGTTCCAAAAACTGTGTAAGGTGAAATAACAAAATTTATTTCGTTCGAAAAACCATGTAACCATACAATTTTTGGGTATGTATATTTACATATATACAGCTTTAACATTTTTACATTTTGCACACTTATCGTCTATCCCTAATCATAACAAATTTATTCATTTAACATTAAGCATACGTAACGCATGGACATGCATTTGTACATTTAACATTAGTACATATGCGTATTGCCTCGAGGAAAGAGAAAAACTTTAAATTAGTACTAGAAATAGTATTAAGTAATCACATTCATAGCTATCTAATGCTGATAGTTTCATTTTTTATGGTCAAATGAATCGAAATCATTCACTAGGAAGATCTATCGAATCAGTTATGTTAGAATCATATCAAGATTTTCGTTCAGTGTTGATTGATTGATTAATTGAATATTAATGTCGCCCTGTTTAGCTACACACGGGCTTTTTTTTTGGCGACGGACTTCGTTCAGTGTTAACATTTTCAGAAGATAAACTATACTTTAAGAAATATTTTTTTATTAAATGATGTATCAGAAAATCTGTTATTTTTATTTTATTATCTTTATTCATTTGATGTTTTGGTTTTGAAAATTGTTTGTATCATTCATAGCTAAGCGAATACTCAAATCTGGTTGGAGTTTTAAGCCCCGTCTTACAGTTGGAATTTTTTTTAGGTAATTTTCCAAATTTCCTGTAATCTAAGATAATTGGAAATTAAACTGGAAGTTAAATGTGATGATTTTTTTATCTTCATCTTCCCCAGTATATTTATTCTCGCTAAGAGATTTTTCAGTCATCAATTCATTGTTACTTTCAGTTTGCAAGTTCTCAAACTCAAAATATTCCTCTGTGGGACGGGCAATTGTTTTGGCTCAAGGGCTACATTGTAGATGCGGAGAATTCCGGAGGGCCACACATTTTTAAAATCATTGCATCTATTAATTAGTTAATTTTGCATCTCAAAAAAGGAATAAATTGTACCACAAAAATCAATAAATACAGGGTGGTTCCAAATTCATGGTACAAACTTTAAGGGTAGATACAGGATATCGTAACAATCATTTATTGTATAAAGATGTAAGGGCGCAAGTAACGCGGTGATTCGCAAACAGGGTAAATAAAAGAAAAGAAAAGTGGAATTATCGGTTTGTTGCGTTGCAGTAGGAGGCAGTAGATGTCTAGTTTCCTTTCAACATGATGCATCTCAGTGCGGGAAAGTGCATTCAGAATTGTGCTGACGTCTACGATGGGATACTTTACGTATGTCGAACATAAAGACATGCAGTACATGTACGGCCGTGCAAATGGTTACGGCAGAGCTGCACAACGAATGTATAACGCCCAGTTTTCCTGATTGACGAATGCCGGATCACAGAATTTTTCAGCGGTTACTTCGTCAACTCCGTTAAACACGTGCGTTCCACGTCACCAGACATGATACTGGTCAACGAAGAGTTGCAAGCAGTCCAAGCCTGGAAGAAAGCCTCTTGAACCATGTAGCTCATAGACCCGAGTCAAGTACAAGAACTGTTGCTCATGACGTAAGTGTGAGTCATCAGTCCGTTTGTAAAGTATTAAATAAAAATCCCTTATACCTCTTCCATTTTCAGCAAGTACAAGAAAGAGATCCGTCCGACTATCTTCTTCAACTGCCAACGGATGGCACAGCAATGTGCGCTGCATCTGGACTTTATACCTTATGTTCTGAACAGTTATGAACAGTTTTGTAAAGTTTACATTGGTCAACGACGCTTTCAATAAACTAAGTGTTTACTTCGTCTCTAATTGTTTGTGCTTCAACGCATCACCTGCGCCTATACATTCTAATGATTGTTACAATATCCTGTACCTACCCTTAAAGTTTGTTCCATGAATTCGGGACCACCCTGTATAAGTTAAGTAAAATAAAGTGGGGCAATTTGAATTTAATTTATTTTTTGTGATAATTTCATGTCAGTTATAGCTTCAAGCGCATTTATTTTTAGAATCAGTTTAATGAGACAAATATACCCTATTACACTTTTCTGGGATTTTTTTTTTTTTTTTAAATCAGGAATAAGATGACTTATTGAAACTCTTACTTCTTTGTTTACTCTTATTGATTTTCAAGCAAAAAGAAACTTTGTTCACAAGCATATGTCTTCCCAAATATAGACAACGTTTTCTCTATGTTTAATTTACGCCGGCAGGATCGCGTAGTTGGCTTATCACTAACCTTATACGCCAAAACGTTGTCGGATCGACCCCGGCCCAAGTCGGTAGATTTTCTTGATGCAGAAAATCGGCAGCGTTCATATCGTATGATTATGCAGCATCTTAAGGATCCCTTGAGTTCCTGTTTGGCTTAGGTGCTCTAGGCAAAATTAAATTCCTAGAACAAGCTTGCAACGTCAGAGCTCAGGTGCCTCACTTTGGGAAGGAAACGGGGAGTCAATATTACTTGCAGCGATTCTTATTCCATTTGTATGGTGCCGCCCTAAAAAGAGATACGAGCTTCAAGGGAATGTGCTTGGTCTGTAATGGTAAAACACCAATCCTCAGTCCCTTTATGAATAAAAAATACTTGATTTACCGACTGTCTTGGCTTGCTGCAAAAAAAAAACATTTTATGAGTCGCGCGTTGGTGGGTTCAGTGCGGTTGAAAAATCCAAAGGTGCAACTTTTTTTCACGGGAAATAAACTGTACAAGGTACAATGCCAGGGACGTACCTACCGTCGAATCAATGATACGGGGCCTACAAGCTACAGGGGCCCCGACATGTGTAACTACAGTACCACTAACAGGGCTTTCTTTTCTGAAAAAAAGCCCCGAAGGAGTTTTGATATGGGGCCCACTCAGAACTAGCTACACCAGTGTACAATGCAGACTTTTTCACGGGGTATCTTCAGTTTAAAACTACAAAACATAATCTTTACTTTACTCAAATCATAAAAAAAAAATTTTTGCTCAAGAATCATATATACTTTAATAATAAAAAACACAAAGCGCACATGGTGCACTCTCACACAACTTCAACATAAAAATTCCTTGTCTCAATAAAACCTCTTCAAATTTTTCCCTCGACGGCATTCACAGGGAGGGGGGGAATTCACCTAGTACGACTCCTTCAATCTTGGAATATTGACTTTGGATGCATGTACACCAACTCTTAACTTAATACATCCCTGCATTAATCCCTAGGGAATATCCCTACCAATATATCTGTCCACGAAACCCCTCTTAAACATACAAAGAATATTTATATCGGCAATCTGAGAAAAATCCATTTGAGGGCGCATTTTCGCCCCCTTTTGGATTCTTACTTCATGTATCACAGTTTCTATGGGTAGAGGAAATTATCATTTGAATGATTCCCCCTTAGCATATGAATGCGCGGACGGATCGAAAAAGTTCAGAGAGGGATTTTTCTTCATTATTGGGGAGCTCTTGAAAAGTTTTAAATTCCGCTGAATGTGTTTGAAAAAAAAGGGAAACTAAATGGATTTTCTTGTTGAGTGGCAAAGTTTTTCGTTAAAACTTATGTTGGAAATACTTTAAAACTTTTAGAAGTTAACGAAGTTTGATGTATTGGTGTTTTTTGGAGATAAAGATTTGTCTCGCGGATGTATAAGTTCTAAAATTTATTTGAAGTAATGTAATTTGGTTGGAGAGTTTTTTTTGAATTTTTTTTACCGTTCGGTTATACATGTGATTTTTACAATGCTTGTTCTCAATTTTTATTTTTCGTAAAATTATTATTGCTAAAATATTTCTTTTTAATCTAATGCTAATTTATTATTTCACTTGAAACAGAGAATATACATGATGCAATGATACATTTGTTTAATGAACTTATAAACCCCTAAATGCATATTGTTGCGAAACATCTGCCCCTGTTTGTGAGCGTTTCCAAACGTACGTTGATAATCACAGGCAATAAACCATGTGTGAAAGAAAAAAGACGTTACTTTTGACGTGCAAGATATATACAACCTCTGACAATAAAGTTCGATGAATGAAGTCAGAACGGTCGATCTGGCAACGCTGTCGAAGCAAAACGCTGCACATGCGTAGAGGCAGGTGTTGACCATCTGCCTCCACCATTGCTCAGTTGAGCGTCGTTTAGGTTCCATCTAAGACTTGTTTTACAAAGGGCTTGTTCAGTGCGTTGGTTCTTAACTGAGAGGAAACTGAAAGAGCACAAGATCAATTTAAAGTTTTGTTTTAAACTTGGCAAGACATCGGAAGAAACTTATTCGATGATGGTACGTGTTCATGAAGACCATGCACTGTACATGAAGTGTGTGTACGAGTGGTTCTCCCGTTTTTGAAAAGCAGGAAAAGTGTTTTTGACAACCTCGTTAGCGGAATACTGGTGACGAAAACATTGAGAAAGTGAGAAATGAATCACGAAATATCACTGATTAACTGTGCGCATGATAATTGATGAACTGCAGATTAACCATGAATCCTTGAAAAAAATCGTTATCCAGTATTTAGGGATGGGAAAAACGTGATTAATACGTAGGGCACGACCCCAGTACGCGCAAACAAGGTTCATGGTTTTTTGTTCACGACAATGCTCACCCTCATGCAACCAATATCATCAAACAGTTCCTGGCAAAAAAGGGGGAGGTGCAAATTGAACATCCACCATGCCAGTTCTCAATCCTCCAGAATTATTCCTATCCCCACGACTCAAACTCTCTTTGAAAGGAAAGAGATTTGACGATATTCCTGACATCCAACAAAACATGACGAGGGTTTTGAACTCCATCCCAAAAGAAGACTTCATGCAAAGTTTCCAGGACATGTATAGCTGATCTTGGCGGTGCATAGTTATGGGAGGTGACTATTTCGAAGGACAGTAAGATAACTTTCGTTAATAATTCATTTACGTTAACGTTACAGGACTATTCCCCGAACTTTATTGTCAAAGGTTGTATATATAGGGAGAGAGATGTGGTGCTGATCGCGCTATTGCCAAGACACTTCTTTTCTGGACTGAACATTTCTGCGCGTTCCTGATAGCGCACAACTTGCTGTCGGAGCTAGACTGACTTTAGACGCTCGAAGCCGCCATGATGCAACCAAAAGGCTGATGATCCATCATGCCTATTGTTTAATACTGCAAAACAATTCAATTTATGAACAATTTTAAAATATGTAAATAGTTTGGCCTTGGTATTTTAACTTTTGACTAATTATTTCAAAGATAAATCTGTCGAAGAAATTCAGAGTAGTATGATATAGTTCCTGTATTATTTCTGAATTAAATTAAGTTGTGTAGACAATATAGTAATAAGATCCCCATTCTATACCAAATCCACTTATATGTTTTCGAACTGGTTTAATATTATTGCGTACTTAAAGTGGAAAACTATTATCATATTCTGAAACAATGCAATCCAGTTCATATCTTTGCTATCCGTATGTAGTATTATAAGATGCAAGAAAACATTCATGGTTAACATTATGCCTTACAAAATTGGATATAAGATTGGTCTCCTTTGGTTAAAATAACAATTTTGAACTTGTTCTATATATATTTTGAGGAATATCGTTTGTTATAAAACATCTCTTTTATTTCGAAGAAATGCGAGATAGGATTGATATATTTATAGAAAATAGCAGAACTACAAAAATTCTAGGAAGTTCTCTCTCTGAGATATAGTAAAAAATAAAATCGATAAAGAGAATGCGCCTATTTATTATGATATAAAAGTTATATATTCTATTTTTTTCCGTGTATGTACGTATTATATTTATATCTATTTTTAAAGTCAAGTATATGCACATTTACTCGGTTCTATATTCTGTACCTTTGGACGAAAAAATATTGGTGTAACTGTTCATTATGTTACTACTGGGTAAGACCAAAGGTAATCAACAAAAATTCTCGGGGTAAATTAATACATTTAACATCATAAAAAGTATCACAGCTACAAAGGACAGATATTTAGACGGTACAAGACAGTTAAAAGTAAGCATTTAGAGGAAAAAATTAAAATAAGTTAACATTATCTAGGATTAGACAGCGAGACCCTCACTCACTGGAATCCAATCTCTCTTTGACGGAAAAAAATCAGCTTGTTGAAAGTTCACGCTTCTGTTACAAATATATCCTTAACGTGGCAGCTTCTACATTTAAGTCTTGGAAGTATAGCGTTCGTTACATTGGTAAAAAATAGGAATAAAATCAGTGTTATAGTGACAGTGGTAAACCAATGACTATAGTGAGTGAGTGTACATTAACGCCCCCAAATGAGGACTACTGCCGATGGACCGCGTAATTTTGAACCATGATCAAGTGATGAAGACGACTTCTGAGCTGGCATCCCACTCTTCAAACTTTCACACCACGCCTACGTGAGAACTTTAAACCACACGCGACAGATTTAACGTGTCAATCACTCTACACCGAGGATTTTCAGTGGTATCAGCACTTGAACTCTCGACTCGAAAAGCTGACTACTCGCGTACACGTAAGTAGCAGGGATGTCTATTGAGGTGAAAGTCGAGAAGATGCGGAATGGAAGCTCGAATATAGTCCCAATTCTTCGATATTGGTTCAAAATTACTAGGTTCATCTCAAAGAGCCCTTGTGTTGTTTTTAAATGCGATATTAACATTCCTCTAGATATGTTTTGAAACGTTTCATTAGAGTTGAAATTGTATAATGTTTTATATGCACGTGTGTTTTAGAGTTTCTTAAACATGTTTCCTGTCAATAATTAAGTTTTGATTGAATACCAATAAATTTAATAAAAAAATAGTTTAACTTAATGTTTTGATGTGTAACGTCTTTCCTCTCGGCCGCTGGATATTTGTTGAGAGTGATTTCGTGAAAAAGGATGGATGTGTGTAACAGGATGTGACGTAAGCGCGCGCTACTTGATTTGACCAATGAGAGTGCGTGGCTGTGTCTTTTCGCTACCCTCGCATGGGTGTCCGACTCTAGTATATATATAGCCATCAAGCACTCGACTCTAAATCCGTTAGTCACGATAACATAAGTGCGGCAGAATGCTTATTTGAAAATAGACAAACAGTGATTTCGGTGGTCGTATACATTTCTTCGAATCAAACGGTTAAAAAATATTAAAGATTTCCCGTATTTTGTACTTTTACCATGTAACGAAGGTGGTTCTGCTCTTTTAAAATAATTATCACTCACTTCTCCTGATTTTGAGTGGTGATTTTAAATTTAATTTCAGTTTGCCAAAAGCTGATCCACTCATAGCTTTTATGAATGATGAACTCAAACTAGAAATGAATACAAATTAGAATGTTTCGACTGCTAACAGTGGTACTGTTATTGACGCTGTTTTTCAACGGTTTTTAAATACTTTGAAATCACAAGTATATGTGTCATATTTTAGTTATCATAAGTCTATTGTCTCCGCTCTTCCCCAAATTGAACAAGAATAATTATTTTTGATAAAAAATTTCATTTTACTCCTTTTATTAATTAAATACAAATTTTCATTGAAGATATAATTATTCGATAGAAAATTATTTCCAATCATACCCGATTCATATTTTTTCCGGAAAAAAGTTAAAATTGCCTTTTTACCACGATAACATGTCAGATGTTTACACATCATATGCGACTACTGTAAGACTCGTTTCTTTCTTTCTTTTTTAACTTAAATCTATTAACTAATATTAGTACCCGTATATACGCCTTACATACGCTGTTCTTTTCTCTATTTTCTTCTTCGCATATATTTTGAATTCTTATAGTGAGGTTATTAATGTTAATGGTTTTGAGAGATGCAGATTGTCCATGGTACTGAAACACTTCTCATCCGAGATTTTCTTTGAGGGGATGGCGGGAATTTAGAATCTTGAAAATATTCGAAAAAGGACAGGGATTATCATGGAAATGTGTGTAATTTGTTGCTTGAAAAGAAATTAAAATTGAAATATAATCCAAAAGAGCCGATATTATTTATGTCTCTATTACAATGTAAGACTTAGTATTACACCATGTTTCAAACTGTGTGAGCATATGTATATACACACCCACACAAAATCCTCGACCGTCTGAATACTTATAAAAAGCAAACAGTAAGTTTTTTTGTGTTCTTCGATTATAAAATTTTGAAAAATGGTGTGTGAAAACTTTTTAAAATTGAAAATTGAAATCAAATTTTTGACATATTCTGCTTTTCAGATTGCCTCGTTACACCATGTGAGTCTAATAAAATTTAGCATGTAACATTACTATTATTTTGCTTGTAATCTTTGGTGAAATGAATCTCATATCTAAAATGTAATGGTTAATGAAAATTAAAAGTTATTAAGACTGTTTTCGCCTCATGTACGAGAGCGTGAACTTGACGCAGAGCAAGCACATTTTCGGACAGAAAAAATACTTCAGTTCTTATAAAAATGTGTGACATTGTAACTCGTGCATTTGTTTACAATACAGTGTTTTTAAAATTTCAAAATATTTCATAAATAATTAGTTTTTCCTTTTAACATGTAAAGGAATAGCTCATTTAGCATTACGGTATAGGGAAAAATAGAAAACACATTTTATAAAAGAAAAAATGTGTCAACTCGGATAAAAATGAGTAGTATGATAAAGTAAGCGGTTATCTACAGGATAGTGTAGCCAGAATATAATATTAATGTTTGAGTACTTTTATATCTGAAAAAATATTCCGAATTCGTTCCCCTATTCTTTAACATTAGCCGAAGATAGCCTTAAAAGATACACCATTATCGTTAAAGGAGACCTACTGTGTTCGAAACCCTAATTTTAAAAAAAGAATATAAAGGAACATTTTTTATGTATTAAATGTATGTTTATATTTATTTTATATTTTGTGTAGAAGTTAGCCATTTAAGTGTGAAATCCGCTATTTCATATAATAACTAGGTATTTCATGAAACAACTAGATAAGTTGTGACAAATCTATACGGAACTTTATCACTAACCTTCTGAGACGTCTTTTTTTAGGGAACTTTAATTCCCTACCTATTTCCAATCAGCTCCAAAAAGGGGACAGCGATTCCTTCTTATGCAGATCAGATAAAGCATTTAAGTCAAACGGAATAGTAAAGTAAAAATGCAGTAGGAGAGAGAGATTGAAGCAGGAAGGTATAATAGTGAAGTTAGAGATTTATAATTGAAGATTTTTAGGTGGATAAATTAATCTCAGGAAGAGCTGAGCTGCAGTGTGATAAATATTGATTTATAATTAAAGTCCCATTAAAGCTTTATATTAAGAGTGAGATTAAAGTTAAATGTTCAATAGGAATATTATTGAATATAATTCTGGGATCTCTTATTGTGGTAATCTCTGCGTGATCGATATTCTAATTGTTAATTAATTGGATCATTAAATATTTAAGTTAATATAAAGGAAAGTCCCTTTTAAACCTCATATATCTATTTTAAATTGTTTGTTATTAAAAGTCTTTGATTCTATTTGGGAAAGATAACCAAATAAAGAAAGTTATTCATTAAAATGGCTACTGGTTCTTCTTTGACTCAAAATCATTCTCGTTCTCAAAGTGAGATCCAATGGGATCTTCACAAAGTCAATTAAAGTGTATAAAATTATTGAATTCACTTTTTATTAGGTATTCTATAGAAGAGTTATTGCTTGATCTTTAAAGTGTGAAATTCAGCATTCGAAATGCTTTGAACTGATTCAGGAACAAGAAATGGCCGAATAAAACAATTGTATTGTAGATCTCAGTTCAGTATAAGTGAGTGAAATTAATTTCCATTGAAGAAATTCCAAATTTTGACACAATGCTTCGATCTGTTGTAACAGCTCAAAGTTCTGACACTGGACATAGATTTAAAAGAGTTTGTGTAGGAAAGTGTGTAAAAGCAAAGAGTGTGCTTGTATGAAACATAATATGCAATGCAATTCAAAATGACATCACAACAATCCTTGTTCTAATAAATAATTAAAAGTAAAATAAAGGTATTTTATAAAATTTAAATTAATATTCCTTTACATTTTCATTTCATAAAGTTTCCATTATGTTTTAATGAAACAACAGTTTTTCTTCTTTGTTTTTTTTTTTTTTGGATAACATTTAAATAACTCTATTTTTGCAACATATTCTTTTTTCTCCTTATCGTTTAACTAATGCTAGAAATAGGAGCAATAATAAATTGTATCATCTGATTTTCCTTATTAATTAATCATCCGCAAGAGGGGTGAAATTATTTTTCGAGAGATTCTAGCCATTTAGGATCAAATAATATATAAAATAACTTTGTTATTGTTTATTTTTTACTTTAACGGTCTACCATTAGTTATTCTATCAAATAACTGAATTATACACTTTAACGGTCTACCATTAGTTATTCTATCAAATAACTGAATTATACACTTTAACGGTAACATGGACAAATAAAATTGTTTTAAAAATATTGTCAGAAGAACAAATTATTTAAATATAGTTTTTGTAACAAAAAATTGATGCCATATTTTCAATACATTCTCCAATTGTGTAAAAAAGCTTCTATAATAATAATAGTTTTCTTTATACTGGAGTAGAACTAAAATTTTTGAGATACATATTTTAGAAGAAGATTTATTTACATTTTATTATGTCAGAGAGAGAGAGTAGTGAAATTTTTTTTTAACAAAACGCATACACACCTGTTAATATTTTAATTGATCGTAACTCTGAAAATAATGTTAATTTTTCAAAAATTCTAGTTCTCTCATCCCCGTTATAGAAGTGCTAGCTGCAAAAAGAAGGAAAATTTATTGTAAAAGCATTTTTCATAATATAAGAATGTTTTGAAAATATGTCAATGTTTCTTCATTTTTTGCCAAAAAATGCATTTAAATAATTTTTATAGTAATAATATTCTTAAAAGAATTTAGTATGCATATTCTAATTCAACTGACATTAAATATCAAAACCTTATTCATTTATACGCTTTATCAAAATCACGGTTTCGAACGTAGTGAGTCATGTTAATACGTGAGGCGGAAATGATGTGCCAAATTATATTTTACACATAATTTCGTAGATTGTGAAATATTTTTGTGAGATGCTTGTATTTGTTTTCTTTCCACTTTTAAAGTTTTTCTGTACTTCTAGAGTGAAGATTTTATTCCCCTTGGATAAAAAAATGAAGGTATTTGGAGATAGTTTTTCCCTCCTAAAAATTTTTTCATGTTGATCTTTATACATAAACAGATAGGAATGTGTTATAAAAAATCGAAATGTGTGGGTAGGAGTATTAGTATTTATTTATTAAAATACAGCTAAAACTTCTTTACAATATAAAATTCTCGTTTTTCGAGTTGTTAAAATTTAAATAAATTTTATTTTCTTTATTAATGCTATTTGAATTTCTTCTTTTTTGTACTTCTTATGCGAACTAGACAGCAAAAGACTTTTTTCTTTTGCTGAAACAAATGCATTTTTCATTGATGTAAATATAAATGAGAGTTTTATTCTATATTTTATAGCCATGCTCTGTATTAAATAACATTTTTCCTAATGGACTGTATTTTGGCAACTTAGCCTTTGCAGACACGGCAAATCCCCCAATGCGAGAGCCATTTCGTGGTGGCACCATCTAGTGGCGGCTCTCACTGTCAAATTTTGACGAATTAATTTTAATTTAAACTCTTGTCGGATGCTTCGTTTTGGCGTGATTTAATTTTGCCAAGAGTACCAGAGTTGAAATTGATACTCAAGAGATCTTTCATTTGTCACATAATCTTATGGCATGCGTGCCTACGATTTTCACATCCAGAAAATCTTTCGACTCCAGCCGGGATCGAACCCGCGACAAGCTTACGAAGCGGGCATGCTAACTATAAGCCACCGAGTCGACAGTGTTAAATAAAATAAAATATTCTTTTACATTCAATAAAAAAATGTGTCCTAATGTAATCAATTTCAACCACAAAAGAATATTGCTTTTATTAAAATATTTCACTTTTTATTCTTTTTTTATTCAACGGCAACAAACGCCAAACGATATATTTACTTTTATTAAAATAAACACATTCTATTTCTTTTTTTTTTCCTCAGAAGGATATTTCACCCATTTCGCTGCTTCGCCGAAACAACTAAACTCACACCAAAATGCGCAGATGCATAATTAATAAAGAAGTTAGGCATAACGCATCTCTGAGAAAGTTTTCGCCGCAAAAATTAGAAACAGCAAAACAGCGAAGCAGTGATTGATGCTCTACTGTAGAAGCCGCGAAAGCAAAATCACGTGATTGATTAAGTCGGATTTGGATTAAGGGAAGGATGGGGGAGGCCAACATAAAGGATTGTCTTCGAAGACTTTGGAATAGAGTTAGGGGGTCATCAATCACGGCCTATCTAAGAGAAACAGTTATATTTAGCTGTAATTTTTCGCTTCAATGTGGATGAATTGTAGCATTTCTCATCTCTTTATGTTGACTTTGACGTTGGAATAATTTGAACGAAGAAGGATCGGACATTTTGAGAAATTGTTCTACGTCCAGTTTTGCGAAGAACTGTTTATGGCCCTTTGTTATGCACTTGGAAGCTTCAAACAACCCAGATTTATTCATCTATTTCAATTGTATGGAGGCTCGTTCGAGATCTTCGATAATAAAATGTTGGCGAAAGAGGAAGTTAATTCTATCACAGTTTCAGGGCTGATGTCTCAATTTTAATGAAGAAATATACTGGATTGTGTCTTTTTTTCATGTGTCACTTTCGATCAAGATTTTAGAATAGCTTGATATGTATACGAGCGTATAATTTTGCTTCCTAAATGGTTGTGTGAGAACGTCTGCGGTGAGGTTTCTTGAAAATTTTAGTGAGGTATATACCCAACACTTTTTTTTTACACTGTAGATACGCTCTTTGGAAAATCGTGCAAAAAAATCGTGTAAAAAATGCATGCGATGTATGTTAAATTTGAGGATATGTTTCATAACTTGAAAAAACTCATGTAAGATGAAAACTCTCTCAATATTTTCCCAAAAAACCGTGCAAAAAAAGTAATAATAAAATCCATGTTAGATATTTATAAAACAAAAACAATTCATTTTTATTACAAACAAGTAATATGAAAAAAAATTAAGTCAATTCCTACTTAGGTCAACAAAGAGAAAAATTATATTTTAGTTACTTTTTATTAAATAGTTAAAATTAATATAAATATTTACATACCTGTGACAGAATCACAATATTAATTAACAAAATAGAAAACGGTTTTCCTTTCAATTTTCCATTTTCCTTTCTATATAGGGTGTTGGACTAATCTTTTTTCGTTTTTGTTACTGTTTATTCATAAAATAAATTTAATTATTCTAATAAAATAGTATGGTAAAAAAGAAATTACACATTCTCAGAAATTAAGTCATCCCAGGTGAGATTCGAAACCACCACCTTTGGATTAGAAGTCCAACGCGCTATTTATTGCACTACAGGGGCACAGGGAATGATTTTACTTTCTATATGTGCTGTTGAACTATTATTTTTGTTACTATTTATTCATTTTTAAATTTAATTAATGCATTAACATTTGAAAAAACTGTATTAACCTCAAGTGTCATTCACTATAAGTTTAAAAAATGTATTTGAACTTAAATAGATGAATAGGAAGTATTTTATTAACGATTGAAAATTTGAACAAGATATATATATATATATATATATATATATATATATATATATATATATATATATATATATATATATATATATATATATATGGGAAACTAATAGTAGGAATTGAAAAGAGGTAAAATTGATGGACAGTGAAATTTTAGTTTATTAGTACATATAACATATAAAAATACAAATTGAAATTAGAAATAAAGCTACTTACTATCAACTATTCATCGCCACTTGCTAACAAGCGTACACGTTTATTATGAACTGGATCAAGAATGCTATCATCAGAAGATGTGTCAGATATATTAAGCACAACTATCGGCTTAGATTCAATTGAAGAATTTTTTTCGTTATTTACGACCTCAGTGTTTGTTATTGTTATTACAAAGTCTGTTATTATAGACTGTTTTTTTGGGGGGGGAGAGGGTTTTCAAGTTGCTTATATAATTCTCGATATCCCGCTATATAAAACTTAAGATAAAGTTGAAATTATAGTGCACACTATAATATTAGAAATTATAATGTCAGGATCATGAGTAAGAAAAGAAAATGTTGTTCCAAACTTACAGTAAATTTCCAATCCTCATGAATTAAATCAACTGTTATTAGCTGAACTTTACCTTCGACTTTGTCACTATCGACTTTTTTTATTAGAATTCGAATTATTTATCGACTTTATTTAATAGACTGGAATAAGTTTGATCGAATCGTCCTCATCCAAAGGGCACGAATCCCCAAATTTTTTGGATATTTGAGTTAGAACAAAATTTTGTGTAATATAAAAAAAAATCGTTAAATTTGTGCACTGTGTAATTTCAAATAGTATAAAAAAACCGGGTAAAAAGGAGATTTGGGTGTACATTAAATTATGCTAACCTAAATTAAAAATAAATAATACACGAAGTTCTAACAACTATTTTAAGTACTACCTATACTTTAGTGAATTACATGCAAAAAAAGGGATGCAAATATTTTGTTCTATTACGTTTTTCAGTTTTCGAAAGAAAACTTTCAAGCTCAAATCTAGCATCATAATTAGTTTGAAAATCGGAACGTTAATGTTTAGATGTGAAAAAAAATGACGTATCAATACTAAAATCGAAATTTTTAGGAATATATTCATTCTACATTAAGATACGTTTCCCGTTTCCTGTTATAAAAATTATTGCAACCAGCACACACATATATATACTTACTCACTCATCACGAGACCTACAGTCTTGAAATTTGGCAAGCATGTTTCTTTTGTTAAATAAAAATCAGGTGAGAACAAGTTTTGCGGAAATCGGCTCCCAAGAAGGGTTAAGGAGCGTTATAGATTTTAAAAAAATCACATGTTTGAGCAATTAAACTTATACATCTGAAATTTGGCAAGCACATTTTTTTCTTGTGTGGAGGTACGCAAATAAGAAGTTTTGGAAACTGACTCCCCAACGGGATTGCGAGGTTTAAAAGAGCATTATAGATAAGGATACTTCTTTTTTTTTTTTAATTCAAGTCCTATCCATTTTAAATAAAGAGGCGTATGCTACGACATGCTTTTCAATGCATTCAAAAGCTTAATACTACGATTTAGATATCAATAACTTAAAAAAAAACAATATATAGTCATACTTCAGGAAATACTCGGAGAAATGGACGGGTAACGACTAGTAATTCTATAACTTAGAAAATAAAGATTCAACAAAAATTAAAACTTATTCACCTTATTTTATTCCTAAGTACACAGAGTCCTATCTTTAAATATTTATTTTATTTTTACAACGCCCGTGCTTGGCTTCTTGACCATTTGACGTCTATCCTCCCAGTACCGATAGACGATGTCATCAGTCGGGTATTCAGCGAGTCCAGTGCATTGGGGCAGGTAGTCCCCATTCATTCTGGCATGGCCGCAGAGTGGGTAGGCCTCGTTAGCAGCCACGCCAAGCCAGTGGAGGTTCTTTAAATATTTTTGGTACATTACTTTTTTGGGGGATATACACTTTCCAAATACACATGACATAGTCTGTTTATTAACCCTTTAAGTGGTCAATTTTTTTGGCCCAAATCTTTCCAAAAAAAGTACATTTTTTATAGCGTAAAACTTAGCTTAATACTTAACAAAATGGGAAAATGTGTGTGGAAGAATTTTCTTTTAATTTTAAATTTTATAGTCGTACTATTTTTTTTATTTTATATTTGTGAAACATAAAAACTCCTAAATGTTTGCTTTTTGTAAGGGCACTCTGCTTGCTATGAAGGATGTTTTACATATCTTAAAAGAATTTCTCGCATTCTTACAAAAAAAATTCATGTTCCTCTTTTTCAAACGGTTGAGAATTTTCTGTGTGGGTGCATATATACTATATGCACATACAATTTGAAGCATGGTGTAATACTAAGTCTTACTTTGCAATGGGGACTGAGATAATATCGACTGTTTTCGATTATCTTTCCATTTTCATTTCTTCTTAAGCAATAAATGGTACATTGCCTTGTTCTTTAACGAATATTTTCAAGAACCTAAGAGTTCCTGCTTTCAATGAAAAATTCCAGTACCATGAACAAACTACATGTCTTGAAAACACTGGAACTAATAACCTCTCTATAAGAATTAAAAATACTTGTAAATCTAAGATTAAAAGAAGAAAACATCAATGCCCCTACAGCGTACAGGCAAACCGGTTGTGGCCAGCTTTCGGTAGCCCGTACCGTGTACAGGAAAACTAGTTAAGGGATTAAAAACTATTTTTCTTTCATGATGATAATTATGATAATGCATTTCATCAAGAAATAAAAATATTTCAAAGGTTGTTTAGAAAAATCCATTAGTGTAATATACATATTTCACGCAAATGAAAATTCTACTTTACTATGACGTAATCTTATTATTATTCAGTATTTTCACGTTGAAGAATTGTCATGTTCAATACTTTCAGGATTATACCTCAATAACTTTAAAATTCCAGATGTATAGATGAAAATAAAGTATGGATGTATATACATCCCCATACTTTATTTTCATCTATACATCTGGAATAGTACTGCCCCCAAAAAAGATATAACTCTAAAGAAAGAAAGAAAAATTCTAAATTTTTACGTGTTATGAAATCAATGGACTAAATTAAAGGCGGTCACATGATAAATACGATGACGTGATCTTCATTGAATTCAAAAATGACATTACACTTGTATTTCTTGTTCCTTTTATAAATTTAAATACATTACAATTTCAAATTTGACAATTCGATAAAAATGTTCAATTATTAAGAATCATCAAAAAGTTTTTCAGAATTAAATAAAAGTCTTATATTAATATATACCTTTAAATCAAGTGTTTTTTGTTTGCCTGTGTGTGTTATTATTGTTGACAAGTACGTAGTTTTTAGAAGAAAGTTTTTGTAAAAGGAAAAATTGGCAACCGCGAAGTATATGATCTTGATAGACTGGAAAATCGTAATTTCATTTATCATGTAATTATGACATTGCACAGACTTTTGCCATTGTTCGGGGTACTGGTACTGATTCATTAAATAATCGGAAAACATTTGGAATTTTGACGTACAATTACTCTTAAATTCTAAACTTCAGTTCAAATTTCTTCTTAAATTCTATTTGCTTCTGTACTAAATATATATAATTCAAAAGTAAGTCCTTTTTATTCAAACATACAAATAAGAATTTGTGCACAATCCCCTTTTAAAAAATCATACTTCCTGGACTTCTATTCAACGGCTCGCGGAGTGATATAGCTCTAAGTTTAAGGGATTACATTCTTCCGCCGAATAATAGAAGAGCAGATAAGGAGGACATAGCCATCTGAGTAAACGGGCCAGTGGAATTCCGCATATAGAAAAGATGGGGGATAAAAAAATAGAATTTCAGTCCGTCCCAGCTATCAGATTGAAAAATTCGAATAAAGGGAATTATTATAGTTACGGCTTTGCGTCTAGCTCCGACGGCAAAAAAAAGGAAAATCTGGTAGGAGAAACGGTATATCTAATGAGAACTAAGTGAACTGAAATAGGGATTTTATTTTTTAATGGCGCATAAGGCTTAGGGATTATTGCTAGTGGCGGGATTATTAGAGGAATCAGAATGAGTTTTCTTTTCGTATTCTAGAAATAATAAATTTAATGAACTGAATGATTGGAATACTGGTGTTCGCTTCGTCGAGCTGAAATATGGGAATTATAATTAGTTTAAAAGTTGAATCCTTTTAGATGAAAATGGCGCAGCAATTTTTAGAATAGAATTTTTACCTTTGGAATATATTTATTCTTATTAATGCAAGTGCCTTTTTCTTTAAGACATTCAGTTGTAAAAATTAATGCATTGATATAATCGAATTCACTTCTTCAATAAGTAAAATAAATTTAATTGAATGTATGCTATTTGCAAAGAAATGAATCTATTGTTAAAAATTTCAAATGAGAAAGGAAATTAATTTGAATTGATTAATTGCGTATTCGATTTTTCTTCTTTCTTTTCGAATTAATTACTTTGTCTTCAAAAAAATCAAAAAAATAACTACAACTTTGCTTGAAAAATTCAATAGACTATTCATTCATAACCATTCCAGGTATTATTGTTGTTTTACGGAATCTTTTATGAAAATAAAAGCGCTGTCTTATTTTTATAAATCGAAAAAATTCTAAAATACGCTATTTAATAAAGTACCTTCTGTTGTAGAGCAGAACAATCAAAAATTTCAAAATATTTAACTTAAAAAAACTACATATTCTTAAAGTATATACAATCTTATTTTTAAATATTGTGACAAACCTATACGGAACTTTATCACTAACCTTCTGAGACGTCTTTTTTAGGGAAATTTAATTCCCCTACCTATTTCCAATCAGCTCCAAAAAGAGGACAGGATTCCTTGTTATGCAGATTAGATAAAGTATTTAAGTCAAACGGAATAGTAAAGTAAAAAGCAGTAGGAGAGAGAGATTGAAGCAGAAAGGTATAATAGTGAAGTTAGAGATTTATTATTGAAGATTTCTAGGTGGATAAATTAATCTCAGGAAGAGTTGAGATTCAGTGTGGTATATATTGATTTATATATTTAAAGTCTCATTAAAGCTTTATATTAGGAGTGAGATTAAAGTTAAATGTTCAATAGGAATATTATTGAATATAATTCTGGGATCTCTTATCGTGGTAATCTCTGCGTGATCGATATTCTAATTGTTAATTAATTGAATCATTAAATATTTAAGTTATTTTAAAGGAAAGTCCCTTTTAAACCTCATATAGCTAATTTGAATTATTTGTTATTAAAAGTCTTTGATTCTATTTGGGAAAGATAACCAAATATAAAGTTATTTATAAAAATGGCTACTGGCTCTTATCTGACTCCAAATTATTCTCGTTCTCAAAGTGAGATCCAAGGGGATCTTCACAATATCATTAGATATTATTAGAAAATTTTACATTGGTTTTTTTTATCCGTTTATTTTCTTGTAAATAAAATAAAAAAATATGAAATATATGAAATAATTATAAATTTCTTCTCTTGATAAACATTTAATTCTACATTATTTTAACTCATATATAATAATCACAAAAAAGAAAGGTGATAGTTATTTTAGTTATTATTCATTTTTTAATAAATTTGTATCTTTTTCAATACTAATTCCTTATAACGATCATGTGATAATAATATCGATTAATTATTGCTTTCTCAAAATATCTTTTGGTCAAATTAGTTTTATATTTTGCATCCAAAAATAGATATAAAATCGTTTGGTTGTATAATAACATATATTTGTTTGTATTAAATCGTTTGCTATTTTGCGATTGTTTTCTTTAAAATATAGTTTATGAAAACAAAAAGATGAGTATAAAGTTGTAATTTGTGAGTTTTTTTATTTCTTAATTCTAACTTCATTATTCTAGAAACTGTAAATTAGTTTCGAGCTTCCTTTCTAATACTACATGTGTTTGATAATTTAAAATTGAAGACTAATTTTGTTGAATTCATGTTTTCATTTATCTAGATTACCTAAAACTCCAACTAGACCGATGGATTAATGAGGTTTTACGAATATACGAGTATATACTCACTTGCAAAAAAAAAGCATCTTGAAGCCTACCAACCACAGTTGATAGTATCTCTAGATGAAAAAGTCAGAATAATGTCTACTTTAATGGAATAGTAATATTTTAAAAAATAATTAATCTATTATAGAAAACACATAAATAGATATTTCACTCATACACAAAATACTTATACTAAATAAATATTGACTAAAATCATATTGCATTGGCGAATAAAAACTGAAAAGGCAGTTAACGGCAAAGAATATATTCCACATAACGTTCACCAATTCAAAAAAACTGACCTGAGACGTTGAAAAGCGGTAGTCCCTTGAGATAGGAACTGGATTAAAATATTTTGAATTAGAAAGGAAAGGGGAAAAAACCAGTTCTGTAGCTAAAATAACTAAATTGACAACAATGGATAAAAATCAGAATTTCAATACAATGGAATCCCTTCCATACACATAAAAAAAGAATCCCCAAAATATTTCGTGAGGGAAAGACCGAGGTTTAGGGGAATCTAGAATAAATAGATGATTTCAGATTGGAGAGCCAGGCTTGATGAACCCATTACATAGTGGTCAACGTCATTAAAAGATATCCCCAGTGATCGGGTGGGTGCAAATACAATTACACCCTCACCCACCCTTGACAAGTGTCCTCTTTCCAATATGGTCAGTCGCCAGACCCTCTTAGGTGGGGCTTGAGTAAAAAAAGGGGGAGATAAAAATAATTACAGTAATGACGTGAATTCGACGTGTTGCCTATGGTAACGGAACAGGCGCTCTTGTGAGATTCGTTCAGGGGCAGGCTTTTTAAGGATCTTAGTTTTTTTTTTCTTTTTTTTACTACGGTTTTGTTTGATCATAAATTCTGTCGTTGGTTTTTGGTTTGATGTAGGATTAATTTTGGTTTCAGGTAAAGATTATACTAGGAGACTAATTTTTACGTTTTTAAGAGATGCAAAAGTAATAGTAGGTTTGTGAATAATCTGAATTAAAGTATGAAAAGTCACATCACACAGAGACAATAAATTATTTCGTACAAGATGGTTGCAGTTACAGTTACAACTTCAAAATGCTTTAAAGAAATGATCATTGACCAATGACTACAAACTTGAACTGAATATATTTAAAAGGAGGGTAAATGGTACAGCATAAGAAAAAGTTCAAAAGTATATCAATAGATAGCGCTGCAAGCGGCATAACAAAAGGGAATTTAGCTACGTGGCATTTTGAATCGAATTCCTATGGCTTTGGCTGTTCAATATCTATGCTTGTTTCGGTTTTTTGACGGAAAACGGATAAAATGATTTCGAAATCATTCAACAGTTGTAGCAGTGGTAGTGAAAATCCTATCCATCACGGCAAAGCAACACCACATTGGATGAATAATCCGATTTAACTGCATAAAAACTGCATAAAAAGCAACAATGAAAACGCCAATGAATTTTTTATGCCATACCGTTTCTCCATCTTTAAGTATATTCACCTCAGATTTAATATGAAGTCATTTTCAGCAGTGGTTCTTTTTTCACAGCATTTTGAAAATGAAACTTTAATTACAATCACCCTGTATTAAAGATGTAAGGATAAGTAGATAGCTAATGCATTCCTTTGTTCAAGAAGGCTTCTGTAAGAATTTGAGTCTATGAATATGCGGTGGATCCTGATAAATTAATTTTAAAAAGAATAAATTATGTATATAGTAGTAAGAAGGAGGCAATTTATAAGCTATCAAATCATAGCCACCTGAAGGATAATCTTTTATCACCCACTGTTTTTTGAGTGTCATATTTTACTGGCTAATTGTGGACTGTTACAGCACATTCATCTTCATGCCGTTTTACATGTGTAAGAAATGTAAATCTACGCCAATTGTATAAATTTCAAATCGGTGTTGATACTGCAATTAAAGCCATGTCGTGGTTTTTTGTTGGATCAATCGTAATCCTGAAAGGAAGAATCATTGTGGAGAAGTTTTGAGAAATTTTAGTTAACCAGGTTCATTTTATGATGAAAACAGTGGCGCAACTTACACCCCCGCATTACGAGGGGCATAGGTTCTAGGGGGCGCAAAGCCTGACTGACGCCAAGTACGTGTTTGGGTTTGGGGCCCAAAACCTGACTTTGCAGGGGGTCCTAATATTCTCCGTTACACCACTGTATGGGGGGGTCAATGCAACAAAAGTTATACAAAATTTCTAAATTGGACATAAAATGATAATTCGAAGGAAATACAAATGCTTTAGAATAAAAATTGTACAAGGAGAGATGAAAAAATAAAAATACTTCTGTTAATACAAAATAAAAGAATCTTAATGTAACATTTGTTTGTTAGGTTAATATTTTTAAAAAGAATAAAAATAAAATTTTCGTCAAAAATTGATCGAGTAATACTCATAGTATTCAGGATACACAAAAAATCAATGTAGAGCGGGCACGGAAAGCCCTAGCTCCCTAGCAATTTATTGCTATCTAAACTTACTGTATGTTATCTTACCTCTACCTTACTTACAGTATGTTTTATTTTAATTTTATTTCTATTTATTTATTATGGAAAGTCAAAGTTAGGTGACGTTTTTCTGAAACCCAGATTTATACAAATTACGTTCATTTTAACTAAACCAGCAAAGAGTTTTGCTCGATTTGTGTCTGTGATTAACGGCTATATATGACCACTGTAAAATTGTCAAATTTGTGGATACTGTACCTAATGATGTGATGGTGAATGATAATATTCCACATTTTTAAAAAAATGCTTATCATCTTGTAACTAAGTGATATGGATATTTTAAAACTTTTTCCGGGACTTGTATGACTCCCCCCCCCTTATCTCGTTTCCCCTTGACGCTGAGTTTTGAAACACCCTGTATATGTTTAAACATGAATTTGGATGATACGTTCCTAAGGAAGGGATACACTGAAAAATTAACTTCTTAGGCTGAACTACTTAAACTTTAGTATTGATAATCATACTGGGCAATGTACATCTCTATGGAATAGTCAACAATAATAATTCCCTTATCAGGCACTTGTAGATGTCACGTGATCTTATTCGACAAAGAATTTTATATAATATATAACCAGAATATTTTGACTTGTTAGTGTTTTGTAGAAACTGACTCCCAAAGGGATTTACGGTGGGTTACAAGGGGGGAGGGGGTTATATATAAAAAAAGTTTCCGGTTTTGAACAATTAGACGAACAGACTTGGAATTTTGCAGGTATGTTTCTTTTGTAGAGTGGAAATACGTGAAAAATGGGATTTGAGAAAAACAATTTCGAGGAAGGTGCTACAGAAGCCTAAGCGATAAATACACTTTTCTTTTAGAAGCTCAAGTAACTTTGTGCTATTGTCCTGATAAGGATCATAAGGATTAATGATTTCCCATATGCAGATTTGGTGACTAATTCCAGATCCCATTTCCAGACTTGGCAAAGGAGAGATAGAGTTACAACCCTAAGGCGAAAACGCTCACGTCAGTAATTTCTTACCATAATATATAAACAATTTTCCAGCTTTTCTGAAATTGGGAATAAATAAATGATAGTTTAAAAAACTCAAAAAGCACGCTTTTATGGTCGGTCAAACTAAAAAATAAATTATTGTTTAAAAAACTAAACAATACGCTTTTTATAGTTAATTTAACTAAAAAGTAAAAAAATAATTCTTAATATAAGAGTAAAATGATTAACGAGAAAATTATATCATTGTGGTAAAAGCGTGGGGTGTTTCGTACTACATTTTTTATGTCTGCATTTAGGGATAGAAAAAGTAAGAAATTATAACAATTAATATCGAGCACTCCACGCTTTTACCCCAATAACATTAACTTTCTCGTTAATCGTTTTATTCTTATATTAAGAATTATTTTTTTTTACTTTTTAGTTCGATTAACCATAAAAGCGTGTTTTTTAGTTGTTGTTTTTTTAACTATAATTTATTTTAATTGAAAGTAACTCTGAAATAACGTGGCTTTTTTAAAAAAAAATCCTAATTCTGACTCTGTACATTATTTTTAACTATAAATAGGCAAAATATTATTAAAGTAACATTTTCCGTAAAATAAGAATGTGTTTTGAAAAATTGAATTTTTTTCTTTATTTTACATTCTTAAAACAGTTTTATATGTATATTTTTATTCAATTCACACTAAATGTAAAAAAAAAATACATTCATTTATACGCTTTGGAAAAATGGTGGTTCCTAACGCAGTCAGCTACATTTTTTTTCACTCGTTCTTTGTCTTGAATAACAAGACAATTTTAGGTACATAACAGTCATACTATACGAGAGTAACCTGTTATTTAATTGAGTTTTTTTATGTAAATATTTCAAATACCTCATAAATTTATTTATGTTTACAAAACTAAATTCTTTTCTATTTCTATTTTTATTCTGCATATCCATCGTACCCACCGAAACATATAACACAGACCGAAACTAACAATTTCGGCACACCATCTCTTCCCGAAACCCATTACAGTCAAAATGCCAACCCAGTCTCACATGATAGCATCCTTCAATCCTTTTATCAGGGTCTGGATCTCAACTCTTTTGGCGTCACCAGGAGCCCAGCCGACACTCACAATCTTCCGCTCTCTGCTACATATCAAAAACTTCGAGGTCTGCCTATCAACTTGGATTTCCTTCCAGAAAACGTTGCATGGGGTTTGTTTCACGCGGTCTTGAAACTTGTCGATTATGTTTTGGCCTCTGGGTAGATAGACGCCACGTTCAATCGCCTTTCAATTCGTCATCAAGGCAACGTGGTGGTAGAAGTAGAAGTACTTTTTTTAGGTTCCTTATATATGGAATTTTTGTGATTCGTTATTGTGGGGAAGGTATTTGATTGAGGTTGTCATAAAACACACGTTAGTTTGTTTTAAGTGAAATTGTTCTGAATTTCAGATTTTGTATGCTTCTGTTTCTATCAGCAAAAAGGATTTTATAGAGATGAGTTTTAACCCCATCGCATCCAAATGCTCTTTTAAAATAATAATTTTACGGAACCATGCACTCTTCACCAAGTTAAGCCTAACGTCTAAGAAAAAATCATTAAGAAATCAATACCGCATCAAATATTCTGGATGATGATGTCATATTTAATGCTTCCTGTATTTAGCATGTGTTTATTTCTTTAAGACTGGACAAAAGCGATGATTGTGAACAAACTTTCTTTTAAAATCATTAAACCTGTAGTGAAAAATATTATTATTTAAACAAAAATACTATTTAAACAGTTTCATATCGGGAAAATCACAAATTCTAGATATTTTCTAGAATTTTTTAACGGAAAAATAACATTAATAAATGAAATAAAAATCAGTATAGATATTCAAATATTAGTAAATGTAAAACAGGTACGAGTTTAAACTCCAACTATTTGGCAGAAATTATATACTCAGTCCAGATGAAAGATTTTCAAGGAAAGTATATAGTTTACTTGTTAAATTGTAAAAAAAGAGAGAATCTCTAAATTGCCTAAACATATATTTAAAACCAATCAAAATGGGAATTTCTTCAATAATTTTGTACGGTATCAGGTACATTGAAAATATTTTTATGTGAAATTATAAACGACTTGTGCAGATAAAATTTACTGAGGCAATGAGAATTAAATATATAATTCTAATATTATGAATGTGTAATATTTTGAAAAAATGTATACACACACACAATAATAAATACACACACCGTCGATTTGAAAATGTGTCTTAGATTTCAAAATTTTACTTTAACTCTTTTTTCAGTTAAATAAAATGTAAAACTTTTACAAAATAAAAGCCTTAGAAATCTGTTTTGAATATTTTCAATGAATTAGTGAACAGCCAAAATCAATCCTATATTGTTTTTTTTTTCATATTCCTTAAGTTACAAATGTTCTGAAATATACAAAATGAGAGAGTTTTTGAGTATTTATTTATATTTTTTAAAAATTAAAATGTATCGAAACTAAAAAGTAAATTGACTGAAATAAGAATTTTTTTTTATATATGAAATTTGTATAACCGGAAAAATGAATAAATACTCTTCAAGTTCTTTTTTAAAGATACAACAAAGCTCCACAAATAATTTTCTGTCTGCGATCTAAAAGCTTTCATTCTTGGTTATTCCAAAAAAACAGATATCAAAGGAAATTTTCGAATTGAATATGTTGAATAATTTCGAATATAAATGTAAAATGTTAATTCATATAATATTAAAATTGTTTAGTGCCTATTCTACTCTGTGCACTCTCGAAATAAAGTCAAAAAGCTGCAATTTAAAGCAATGGTGCAAAACAGAGTTCGCACAACTATTCTCAATTTTGATATTAGCTTCACAAGTGTTATACAGGGTGCTCCCGAATACATGGTACAAATTTAAAGGTCGGTACTTTACTATGAATACATGGTACAAACTTTATAGTTAGGTACTTTACTAATAATACATGATACGAACTTTATAGGTAGGTACTCTTTACTACGAATACACGGTACAAACTTTATAGGTAGGTCCTTTACTACGAAGACATGGTACAAACTTTAAAGGATTCATATTAAAAATTCTTTTTTGTACAGGAATGTATGGGCGCAAGTGACGCGGTCAGACACAAACACAAAAAATAAGAGATGAAAGGAAATACAAAGTGTTTATTGAAAGCGACGATGACAAGTTTAATGTTTACAATAACTATTCTTAACTGTTCAGCTCATGAACTGCGAAATCCAGTTGCAGCGCGCTGTTGTACCACCTACTGGCAGTCCGAGAAGATAGTTTGTCGGATTCAAAGCTTGTACTCGCTAAAAATGGAAAAGGTGTAAGCAATTTTCGTTTAAAACTCTGAAAAGGTCTGATGACTCACACTTATGTGAGGATCAACAGCTCTTGTACTTCACTCAGGCCAATCAGCCATAACGTTCAAGATGCTTTCTTTCATGCTTAAATTGCGTCGACCATCATCATGTCCGGTGACGTGTAACAAACGTGTTTCATGAAGTTGACGATGCAACCGCTGAAAAATTCTGTGATCCGGCATTCGTCGATCAGGAAACCAAGCGTGATACATTCATAGCGCATCTCTGCAACACCTCCTTGGCTCTGGCATTACCATTTGGATGGTCGTACATGTTATGCATGTTTGTATTTTTGGCATACATTATGTTTCCCATCGTAGACGTCAGCACAATTGTGAATGGCACTTTCCCCTACTGAAATGCATCATGTTGAACGGTGACTAGACATCTATTGGCTCCTATCGGCAACACAACCGACCGATAACTCCATTTCTCTTTTCTTTTATTTCCCCTGTTTTCGCCTCACCCCGTCACTTGCGCTCATACATTCCTGTACAATAAATGATTGTTACTCTATGTTCTGTGTATCTACCCTTAAAGTTTGTATCATGAATTCGGGACCACCCTGTATAATTTATTCCTCTTTTCCTAATTGTTTCCGATTCTTGTTAAAATTTAAAGCAAAAAATACATCATGTAATTAATTAGAGATACTTAAATTTTTATAAAGTATGAGGAAAAGCGGTGGCCACAACCTTTAGAACTTCGTGGATCAATAAATGTATAATTTCATATTTGGTGGACCTTCAATACGATTAACCACTATGTGGTGGACTACTATAACTGTATTCTTACGAATTTTGTGTAAAGAATTCGTAAAATAGTGTAAGTAATTTATATCTGTGGATATAAGTAATACTTTATATTACTCTGAATTGTATATATTTTATGTTAAAATTGAATATTCGCAAGCAACGCAGTTCCTTACGTTATAATAGCGAATCTTTGGAAACTTCGTGAAATCTTGGTGCTAGGGCCATGTTCGCATCAATTTTGGTGACCATTTTTGACGAGTTCATGACTATATGGATTCATTTGGAAATTATGGGAGAAATCTACTATTAATTACGATCTTTGACGCAAGTGGATTTTTCGAGAAAAATCCATGTGGCCTATAAATAGGGAGTCACTCGCCGAAAATGGTTTGGTCTTGCTTTGACCGTTGAAGAGCAGTATTAATCTGACCGTGAAGAGTCGCCCAGCGATTAGTTATTATTTCGGTTGTTGAGTAAGACGAGCGAGTACTAGAAAATAATCTTTGACGTACTTGTATTTCAGACACTGATGGTTGTGTCTGGGAGCAGTAGAAGCTATGAAGGCCTTTTGAGATTTATTAAACGAATTTGAGTACTGTCTCTTATATTTTAAGAATTGTGTTTTGACAATAAATTAAGAATACTGTTTACACTAGGAACTACTTTTCTCTTTGCGACTGATTTGAAGAAAGTTCTCCAACCCTTATTTACGTAGCAATATTATTACCTCTTTACGTCCCTATCATCATTTTCATATATCACTGAAAAGGAGTTTCACGAAAAGCAAGAACTGATCGGCAACTCAAAAAGATATCAACAAAGCGAAGTGTTATGCTGCCAATTTACAAGGTTGCCAACTCTCAAAGGGCGGCAGGTACACCTGAAAAAGTAGCTGAAAATTAGCTAAAAGAAGAAGTTTTACTAAAAGTAGTGTGACGTTTGAGATAAATAACGGTAGCGTGATATTCAGTAAGAAAATATTTAGTTTATTTACGTCACAGCAATTATTTACAGATTATACATTGAAGTTATGAAACTTCTTAAAGAGATTATTAGAGTTCAAATATTGTGGTTTGTGAGGGAGGAGTTTCTCTGATGTCCTTTCGTAGCGAAGTTTTCAGACTGATGTCGGCTTCTTTAGCTTCGAGTTACATCCGGTCATGGGCGTTGAGGGGTCCCTCATGGTGTCAAAGATTTTCAGGGTGATGTCCAAGACAAGACAGCATAACATTTTTAAGGGCGCATTTGTCTTTGCACGTGTGATGACCGTACCTACAAAGAAGCCGATTGACAGCTGTGTGAGGGGGAAATTCTCAGATACGTCACAGTACTAGCTAAAAAATTTTTTTAAGAAGTATAATCCATTTTCCAAAATACGTTTTACTACTCTTCGTCTTTTACCCTCAATCTTCACGAAAAATATAAATGACTTCCAGTTTTTCGGCGGATCATCGAAAATTGGTCCTTGAACCGCCGGTTTTCAACCACAAAGATAACTGTCCTTCACGAAAACTGCAAGAAATATTGTATTTTTAAAAAGATAAAAAAAAACATTTATACTCACTTGTAACTATGCCAAAAAAATAACTAAAACAAATCGTTTATACCATTCGTAATCACAACAAGTTTTACTTTTAAAGAAGAAAATGACAAAGCGGTGTTTGAAAAAAAATATCACTGTACATGCCACTTATTTGATGATGTCTTACCAACCTTAAAGTGATGAAATGTCTCCATCAACAAAGGAATTTGCAGGAGACACCTTCTTCCTTCTAAGTGAGAGGCCACCGGGGTGTCAGCTTCAAGTGACACTGTCAATCATTCACCACTTGAAAAGATTATTTCAAGAGTTTGAGAAGCCCAGACAACGATATTGGATAGATTGTGTGGAGAGAGATAAGCAACGGCCAATGGAGATCTCTGTCAGAGGATATCATATCAACACTTCTCTTAACTATTGGTAGTTGCGCATGTTTTGAGAATAACATCTGTAACCTGCAAATTTAAAAGAAATTTAAATCATAAGCTATCAATTTATATTATCAACCGAACATTTTTATTCATGATTACTTTTTGTCAATCTTGTTAAGTACAATTTTTTTGGATGTGTTTTGACCTGAGATTTTGGAAAGTAAATTATGCCACACGTATATATACGTTTGTTGTAGTACATGTACTGTGTTATGTAGTACTTGTTATGTTGTGTACTATGTTATGTAGTACAGGAAGAATAAAGAGCAAACGATGTGAGATTCCTACGAATGAAAGTATATATGTATATAAAACTTTTTCTAAACATCGAAGGATTTATCTTATATTTCACAATATATTTCATTTCAAACAGGCAATTCCGATTACATTCCGAATTTTGGAAACAAAATACAGTTTTACTTTTCTTTATGGTCTGTGACGGCTTAATAACTTAAATAATTTTCTTGGATGGCAAAATGTATGGGTAGATTTCACCTAAAATTTCTATTTTCTATGTTTCCATTGATTAGATAGATTACACAGAAATAGTTGTTTCTCGCCCACTTCGCTAGGTATTCCAGAATGTTGTATAACTATATGTTGTTTTTAAGGGGGTCACTTCACGCAGCATTTTCCCTATCTCCGTAATGTTAAAAATGACCAAGTTTAAGGAACATTTTTTAAAAATTGGCTGGTTGTACAGTCATGAATTTTTTTTGTGTATTCATTGTATTGTTTTTATTATTTTAATGGGAGCATTTTTCAAAATTTTGATTAGTTTTTTTTTTAAAAATTCATATGTGGAGTAACACGTCAAAAATTTTAAAACGATGAAAATTCTTGTACATTTTAATCCATAAATATTTTTTTGAATAATTTTTTTGACAAAATCTCTCATTAAAATATTTATTTGTATAGTGTTAACATATGTGCAAAGTTTCAAGGCTGTAAAATATAAGTAGTTTTTTCAAAAATGTTCCTTTTGTGTTGAAATTTACACTTTTGAGAAATAGTGATTTAAAGTACAAACTTACTATTAACTAATGCATACCAGAACTATAACTTGGATTGCTAGTGTCATCTGCAAGATCATCTTCTTGCCTACATTTTAATTGTTTGTTTTTAATTCTGGCTTCTTTGGTTCATTGTAAAACTGACTATTCTGCTTTCCTAATACACGGATGATCTACTTTTTGCAATGCTCGACATTGGTAAAATTTAGGTGTTGAATGTTTAATACATCTAACACTTTCAATTTGGTAATGAAGCTTTGATTATATAAGTATATAGATGCATGCAATATAGTTTTTGAAGTTCCCAATTGCACAAATACAGTTTTTGGAATTATACACCAAAAACTATTTCCGCTTTCACTAATATTTTGAGTTCTATCAAGCAAGCATCCAGATAAATGTTCAAGATTAGTGACCTCTAAATACTTTGTTTATGTAATTCCTAATTACAATAGGTAAGTCGTGTTTATGCTTGTATGTGTAACCTTTCAGTATGTGGACATATTAAATCTACACCACAAGTCACATCCCATGGGGCATAAACCGTGTCGTAGATTCAAACCTGTGAACATTTTATCAAAAATTATAGCCCATATAGCTTGCCTTATGGCTAATAAATTTTCCCGAGTTATTTTGAACAGCCAAAACATAGTAACTTTGCAATTTGGTTATTTCAGCATCTGTCAAGCCATTACGGCACCTAGAGATTTTTTGTCTTTAAGCTTTCTGTCTTTTAATTTTAATTTTAAGGCCCTAAGTCATGTCCCCATCATTTTCTCAACATGATTAACACATTCTAATTGTTCAATATTGACATATCTTTAGATTCTAAAACTGATTTGTATGCTTTAGAGTTCCCATATAGTCCAAATATTGTGTATATCGTAATCTGCGAGTGATGAGAGATACAAAAAAAAAGTGCACCTCTTCAACTTCCATTCCCCTACTATTTTCAATGTAACTTGCCGAACACTCATTACTATGTATATCGCTGTTAAAATTGCACAAACATTTCTGCGATAATATTTTAGCATCAACAACTTTCCCAGTGTCCAAACTAACTGCCGTAACAACACCATTTAGAAATATATAGCTTATTTTTAGCCAGGTACCATTGATAGACACTGGTACATTTGGTTATCCATTATTAAATATTGTTTCGGCAGCAGCTAAAGCCATAGACACTTTGGTTACTTTCTCTGTCACATATTGAATGTATGCATGGAATCACAAAACCACTATGGTGTAAGTGACAAATGCATAACTCCGCAAAATAGTTTTGCAACTGCTACTTTTTAAATAGACCTCATAGCATATGAAATTCTATTGTGTCCATTTCATATAATTTTGTACCTTTTTTGATTAACTACTGTTTTAGAAAACCTGGTATTAAGAAATGTTTGAATAAGACCACAAAAGTTACAACATATTAACAATTTTGTAGCCAAACCCTAGATTTGGTGACCAAAATTTATGTGAATACCTTAGTTTTTACATTAATTTTATGTAATTAATGTTGTTTCAAAGCACAAAAGAACAGTATAATGTCAGGAATTTCACAGAAACATTCAAATGAATCTAAAAAAAGAAACATACTCTTTATTAAACTTACCTAACTTAGATTTTAAAGCTGATTTATTTATGTTGAAATTGTCTGACTTATCAACATTTAAATCCATAAAAGTTTGGAATGTTGTACATTTCTTTCCTAACTCTTTCGTTTTTAAACATTTTATTACTTAACAGAGTTTTAAAAACGTTTTGTAAACGTTTTATTAATGTTTTTGATGGAAAACACTATTGAAAACGATCGCAGAAATCCGTTGCATTTAAGGAGATAAAAAATAGGCTGTGAGTAAACAAACATCTATAACTATTCACTTCACTTCTTTCCTGGATAAGCTGCTGATCAAAATAAATTCTTTTAATCAATTTAAACCATTTGATAAGGCTGAAAAGTAGCATGTGTCTTTTGTTTTGATTTGAGAGGGCGTGGCAATCAGCGGTTTTGAGGTTTGACAGATGTAAACAACTTTTTAAAAAATATTAAAAATACTTCTAATTAAGCTAGAGCAAAAATTTAAACTGCATTAGAAAGAAAAAGAATGGTATTTTATGTTTCAATCAAAATTGAAAAATCGATTATTTCATGGATTTTCGTGAAGTGACCGCCTTAAGCTATTCATGTCTAAATCCTTGTATTATGTTTTTGTCTTTTACGCCCCCGTATCCTTTCCCCCTTTAGAGTGAATTTCCGCAAAACCCCTTTTTAGCGGATTTCTACTCAAAAAGAAAAATATACTTGCTAAACTTTAAAAGTCTGTGGGTCCAATGGTTCGAAAAAGAGATTTTTCTTTATCTATAACTCCACGTAATCGCTTTTGATAGTCGATTTTGGCAAAAGTCTTTTGTAGCAAATCAACACCTAACAAAATAAATGTTTGCTAAATTTAAAGTCTATAGGTCTAATAATTGAAAAATGGGAAACTTTTTTATGTAAAGGCCGTGTAACGACCTGCTTTATTTTATATACGGAAGATTTTGATTAGGAAGCGACTCGTGTGTCGTAGTAGAAGTAATTTAATTAGTCGCGGACACAAATGTATTTCAAAATATTTATTGCTCTAATAGCTTAAGTTTATGAGAGGAAGATCTACAATCGAAAACAATAATAAAGAATTAAACTTTACTTAATCCGATACAACCAAGAATGCTGCAGGCCACTGTTACAATCCTGAAAACATTCACCGAGTCTTAGAGCAAACTTTGGGTAATTCTTTTTTCAAAAGAACAAACTGGAAACAATAGATACACGGACCACAAAGTGGTCCACAATCGAATCAAGATTTACTGTTCTCAGTTAGCTCCACTTCCAAATCACTATACACAATAATCTACCCATTTGCATATCATATTTACTGTTTAGGAAAGTGGCAGGTAAAAAATTTCAATAATTATAATTTCTTTCTCTATTGCTTTTCTCTATACTTCTCAGCACAATATGTCGTTCCCAAAGGACCAGAAATATATCTTTTCTAAATGCAGCAAAACAAAGCCCTGTCTTATCATGCTAAAAACGAAGGAATTATCTTTCCTTTTATACAAAAGTTAATACAGCGCTTTGCATTCCAAAGCACAACTATCTTTTCTTAAAGTAGCATTCGATCCAGCGCTTCGAGTTCAAAAGCCAAGGGACCTCCTTTCAGGAGCGGAGAATTGCACCAAATGCTTAAAAATCTATCGCCAACAGTAGCCTGATACTACAATAATTATTAAGTGAAAAAATCCTAAGTTAATTTTCAGATATAGAAACCTCTCGAGATAGCTAACTAGAAGTTTTGTATATATCTGTGTGATAGAGAATTTTCTCTGAGAGATTTTCAACACATTTCCAATCTATTTTTATCTTCTATGCCTATCCGATAGGGATTTTTCTATAAAAGGGATTTTAAAAATATTTTCAAAACACCCTGATACAAATTTTTTATCATAACTTTTTATTCAGTTTAACGCTAATTAATCATTTAGATAATGTTTTGCCATCAAAAAATTGCTGATGAAATTAAATATGTTATACAGCCTGTCCGGAAAAGTTTGTACCTTTTTTAAAATTTTTTCTCCAGTTTCTCTGAGGTACTATTGGAATGTTTTATTATACCAGAAGTTAGGTAATATATCAAAGTTTTTTTGTACCACAGTTGTACCTTACAAAAATTCAATATGGGTGCCCTTAGTGACACAGTAGATATCTATACAATACTCCATTTCCGTCCATACTCGCACCAGCATGTCTCTTGTAACGGCAGAAAATTCATTTCTGATACACCCTCACAGCTCCATCAGGTCTCGAGGTAATGGTGAGACAAAGACTTTGTCTTTGATAAAGCCCCACAGAAAAAGGTCACAGGGCATCACGTCCGGAGACCTCGGAGGTCATCTCAACAACGCTGTATCATCACGACCAATTCGACCTATCCAACGTTGTGAGAGATGTTCATTCAGGTGCCATCTCACGTCATTATGGAAATGAGGAGGCCCCAAACCACAGAAAGCACAAATTTTGGTGTTTGTTGGGCACCATATTGACAATTTTGAACACATTGTAACGTCACTTCTCCAAAACATCAACATCTAGTCGGCTTCTTTGTGGACCCGACACCCACACGTGCATCTGCAGCTGCAACGCAACCTCTTTTTGACCCCCGAGGAATCTAGCTCGTCGACCGGAAGATGAGGGGAGGGATGCTTTGAACTTGCACGCGAGCGGTGGCCAACGAATCCTCCTCTCACAAAATAGTGGACTCTATAACAATCTATAACTAACTTTAATAACTGTAATGTATCATTCTGTAAATAACATTCAATTGTTGTGACGTAAATAAATTCCATATTTAAATTAACCAAGAATACGCTACCGTTATTCTTTCAAACGTTACAGCTTATTAAAGGCAGAAATTTCCAAATTTGGAGTATCTAATAGCTTTCAGGCTAATTTTTACCACTCTCTACACTTTGGGTACCTAGAAAAATATAAAAAAGGGTGCATTCTTTTTCGGACACGGTGGGAAAAAATCTTTGTCCCACCATACCTCAAGATCTGGTGGAGCTGCGAGGGTGGGTCAGAAATGAATTTGCTGCCGTTACAAGAGACATGCTGATGCGAGTATGGACGGAAATGTAGTATCGCCTAGATATCTGCCGTGTCACGAAGAGCGGCAATATTAAATTTTGTTGTTGTTTTTTTGTTGCTGTGGCTAATGCCACCTGTCTGACGTAGTCAGAACGAGCTTGAGCACCACAGGTGACAGTGCAAATTAGCTCGGCGAAATTCCCCAAAGGAACGATAGATGGCGACACCACCTATCTCCACCTCCAAAATTTAGACATAGAACTGAAGAGGAGGGAAATATTCTCCAGTCCCCTGCACTAGTGATTCAGCCCACAAGACTTTCGGACCCACTGATTTAACGAGCACGTACTCCGTGTGTACTCGGAAGGTATTTGGTGGCATCGGGCATCGAACCCAGGTCTTCCGGTCTGGAGTCCGATGCTCTAACCACTAGGCTACCCACAGCCCTAAAAATGAATTTGCTGCCGTTACAGGAGGCATGCTGGTGCGAGTATGGACGGAAATGCAGTATCGCCTAGATATCTTTCATGTTACGAAGGGCGCTCATAATAAATTTTTGTAAGGTACAACTTTGGTACAAAAAAAAACTTTCATATATTACGTAACTTCTTGTATAATAAAACATTTCAATAGTACCTCAGAGAGAGAGAGAAACTTGAGAAAAATCTTTAAAAAGGTAAAATCTTTTTCGGACACGCTGTATATAATACAAGTTATATTATTAATGTATGTTATATTATTATCATATGTTAGAAATAAATAATTGAATGAAATTTTATACAATAAACGATACCCGATTAAATTAAATGTATTCCAAACTATATTAAGCTTTTAAACTCTCCTATTATTATATTACGAGAACGTACAAATGGGTAGTAACCAAATAAATAAATATCTAAATCTCTCTCTTTATCTCTTACGAAAATCCTAGCCTAATAAATGTCGGAAGCAAGTAAAACATATATTTATTCACAAAGAAGAAAAAATATCACTCTATTTTTCCTCTACTAATTTAATTTAGATGACTAACAACCATATACACAATACCGAATAAAGCGCAACGATTTATGTAAAGAAACAAAAATTTAATAAATATGTCATGTTTTATGTACTCGACTCATTTTTATTTAATTATACCAATTACATATAAATTCATGAGCTCGCTTTCTATCTTTTTGTTTGTACATTTGAGCAGTAAACAAAATTCTCTATTTCCCCGTTTTAGATAATCAACACAAAAAATATGTTAAGTAAAGTATTGGAGAATTTTGCTTTATAATATGAGTAAACAAATAATTATCACTGAGATTTTCTATAGAATGCAATTTTTTTAGATTAACTATGATTAATGAATACGTTTTATTTTAACAAATTGTTGTTGGTGGTGTCCTTAATGGAGAGTTAAAAGGAAAAAAAACGCTGCAGATTGTAGACTTCCATAGAAAATGTTTTATAAATTAATGAGGGAAAACAATAAAAACTTTTCTTTAAAACATGTTCTACTTTCATTTTTTAGTACATTTTTAGCTAAATATGCGTTAACGAACAGAAAAAAAAAAAAATTAAGATTTATGTTTTTCATAGAACCTTAGACTTTAATATGGTTAGCGATCTTAATTACACAAAATTGCGTAAGATATTATAAAAATATTTTTGTACATTAAAAGGGTAAATGTTACGTAATAAATTATACGTTAAAGTTAAGTTTTGTGAAAAAGTTAAGATTTTTTTTTGCTTTAATACCATGTTTAGTTGTCCAAAGTTTTGAAGAGTCAAGAATATAATGCGAAAAAATAATATAGCAAGCATCAAAAATAATAAAGGAAAATTGTTGAGGCATATTTAATAAAGTGATGGAATATTTTTGGATGCTAATTCTATAAATAAGAAAAGGAAATTGTGTAATGTAGATCATTAAGCTAGCAATATGTAGTAATGTTAAAAGAGCAAAAGAATAGTTCTTCAGGTTTAAAATTTCCAGGAAATTTTGAATTGAGAGATCAAATGGGTTACATATAAGAGCTAGTTAATCTCGAAGTCTTATTTACAGTTCTCTCATGTTTTATTAGAATGATTGACTTTGTTTGGAACCATGATTTTGAAAATTCGCATAAATGAGTGTTTTTTTCATTACCAATGGCAGCTGATTTAGAATATACAAATAAAACTGCTTTATGAATAATATTACAAGAAAAAAAACTACTTCAATGCAATTTTTTGTCAAAATATAAAAAGAGATGACATATTTTCAAAGCATTCTTCTTTTATGAAAAATGCTTTTCAGAACAGTTTTACACATAGCAGCAGGATGCAAAGGTCATACTTCAAAAACGTATATATACGCCAAGATCAGTTACGGGGCTAATAATCTTCTTTGCACTGCATCCTTGTATTTTGTTTTTAATTTAGCTTCATATCACAGAAATTTATTACTCATCAACAGAATTACTTTAACAAGTATTAGTAAATGTATATACTAATATACAACTTTGTGTAAGATGAACTCTATGTAGAGTTAATGATGTCAAAAATAAAAGCTAATAAAAGCATCAAAGTTACTTAAGAATTAATAGAGCACACACAAGAAATACTCAAAACAATTTCCATATGGAGAAAAATGAATCAAGATATTTCTCGCAGTGGTTAATCCCAGGCCATCGCCCAAAGCTGAATACGCGAATTTAATACATTAACTTAAATAATCCAGTTCAGTCCAAGATGCTACATACCCCATGACAAGAAAACCCGCCACAAAATTTATTTTATCTTCCCCGAGCTCAAATTAACCAAAACAGGGAAAAAATCCAGCTTATCAGTTCTAATAAACGCCAATCACCGATGCCTCATGAAGCTAATAAAAGCGGCTTAACAAAAAAATGCTAATTTAAGCATCATTTGGCAGCTCACTCACTCTCGCCAAAATACCATAAATCACGCCAAAGGAAAACGGCCACCTCAGACGCGCTTCAAATTGAGGAAAGAACCTCACACCACCCTTTTATGGCATCTTTCCTTCTCAACTTTCCAGGCCCTAAAAACTGGAAAAGAGAGCTTCTGAAACATGTACAGATTAGGGAGTAGACGATAAATATGTGAAATATATCCCGATTTTTCCCGGTCTGATTTATGGAAAAAGCAACTACGGGCAAAAATGTACGTAAATAAATTCTCTGTCGTGGGCTTCGGGTTCTTATCGTGTTTCGGAAGGTGATTTTGCTTTGGAAAATATTGTACCAGAGTTTGTTCTACTTGATTTATTGGAGGGCTAGAAACAAAGGGCAAGCGATTATGCAGTTTTGAAAGGATGAGTCGATGATTCACCACCCCCTACTTTGGCCCCCTTTCTCTAAAGATGGATGAATGTGAAGAGATAAATCTTATTAGGTTCCAAATGGAAATTCTGTGTTTTTCTTCTATGGCTTTTAAGGCCCGTATTCTGACTTATTTAGTCCTTTGTCTCTTTTAGTAGTAAATTATGATAATTTATTTACGGGGGCCGCTTTGGAATTCTGTGTTGACTTTTTTTCCCCCTTCAAGTTTAATTTTTAGGAAAAGGGAATTTAGTTTGGCTTATATTTCAATAGCTGTTATAGATAAGGATTATTATACTGTGTTTAAAAATGAGAAATTTTTCATTTTTCTTTGAAAATATGCTTGCGGTAAAATGAATGCAATATTCCAAATAGGCGGTTGTTTATTACTTGAATGGATTACGCAAATTAATCATTCAGTGGCTTTGATTCAACTGCTATTTTGCATAAAAATAAAAGGCAATAATTTTTAAATGCATAATATCTTTATTAATATGCGCATATTTTTTGCATGTATTATGAATGAAATTAATGTAACCTTCGAATTAATTAAAAAAAAGGAATAATTAATGTAAAAATTTTATATTTTCCTTTCATGGTGAATGATTCTCCAGATTATGTTTCTATCCTTTACTCACAAATAATCTAAGTTTTAAAAAATAAGAGAATTCTTTAAGCTTCTTCGTCTTATAAAAGATATATATCAACAATTTAATTCATTTCTGGAGTTATAGAAACAAAACATAGTATAAAATCTGTTTTCATATTGTTTATTTCAGCTAATTTTTTTCTCGGCTAATCTTATAAGGGTCTTGTTTTTCAATTCCTACTCTTAGTTCACTCTCTCCCTGTATATATATGTAATCTTGTTTAAATTTTCAATCGTTAATAAAATACTTTCTATTCATCCATTCAAGTTCAAGTACTTTTTTTCAATTTGTAGTGGATGACACTTGATGTGAATACATTTTTTTCAAATATTAATTCATTAAAAATGAATAAGTAGTAACAAACAAAAAATGGTCCAACGCCCTATATAGAAAGGAAAATGGAAAAGCACTTTCTATTTTGTCACTTAATATAGTGATTCTGTCATGTGTGTATACATATTTACATTAATTGTAACTCTTTAATAAAAATTAACTAAAATAAAATGTTTCTTTGTTGACTTAAGTAGGAATTCACTTCGATTTTTTTTATATTGCTTGTTAATGATACCTCACGACGCTTTTTACGAGAAAAAAATCTCAATTACTTTAATCTACATTAATGATTCCTTTTGTTTTGCAGGTCTATAAATCTTGTATAATTTAATATGGACGTAATTTTCACACTTTCAAACTTGGTTTCAAAAAATTACTTAGAAAATGTAAGATTGCGTTCTTATTATCTTCTGTGTAGCAAGGCTTGCACACCATGCGTTATTATAGTTATCTAAATAATTGGGTAAACCGTATTTAATGTAATTGTCTGAATGAATAGTTTAGTTTTTATTGCATTTATGAATGAATCTACACCAATTTTGTTCTTTATTACAGAAAAATACGCAAATCAGAACTATCCCAATGCGTTATTTGAATCAGAATTATCCAAAAATACTCTTAATAATTATTTAATTAGATTAACATCCTCCATCATGGAAGCTGACTACCGTAAAATTACTAAAGGAACCATTTTTTAAACATAATTTTGCATATTCAATAATCATTGTACGAAGAAAGAAACCAAATATATTTTGTTGAATTTGGTTGAGTAAAAGCTAAAAAAAGTATCCTGTGCATTTCACCTATTATTACATATTTAAATACACACGTTATAGTCATAAAATACTTTAAAATCTTTGAATAAAGGAAACCATAATTTAAGCATTATTTTACCTGTTGAAATTCGTTGTTTAGTTTCATTACAAGTATGATTTCCATGCATATATGTCAAGATACTCTATAAATCAGGGGTCTCCAACCCCCGGTCCGCGGACCGGTATCGGTCCATGGATAAAGTACTACTGGTCTACACAAGAAACATTAAATTATTTCCATTTTATTTACTGCGGCATATTTTTCTTGGGTTTGGGCTACTTATGAAAATCGCATTGTATTCCAGGTTAAATAACTTATATTCATTTTTGATGTAGCTATATTTTTTATTCTGAAGGTACGTTTAATACAATTGAAATAAAATTATTAAAATAAAAATATATAAAATATAAGCAATCAACGTCCTCCCCCTCAGAGGGCCGCGATAAAATTATCCAACGTTGACCGGACCGCAGCGATAAAAAGGTTGGGGAATACTGCTATTGATGAACCTCAATGAAGAATATATTTATCAATTGTAGAGGCAATGCCATATGAAATCATTTACTTCGATTTGTAAAACCCCACACTTAATTCTATTATGGTTATAAAAAAAAGATAAAAGGTTATATATATATATATAACTTCCCAAATCATGTTCCAAAAGTTAATGCAACGTTTCTAAAATTTTGAAACTACTAAGAATACGTTCGAAGTAACATTAAAACATATCATTAATTAAAAAAACGTATTCAAAAGTTAAACCAGTGCTTCTCAAACTTTCAATACTTGTGACCCAATTTTCAATCATAATTTTCTTCGCGCCCCCTCCTCCGCTTCCATCTTAACAATAACAATGCATTGAATTCAATAATAATGTATTTCGAAGTAAATCTTCAATCCGAATTCAATTATAAACCGCACAAATTATCAAGATAAGTGTATTTTTAATTTCTTATATAATTTTATAAGTAGCCAACTCATAGGGGTACTAGTAGTTTTTAAACTTGTTCTTAAGGTATCCGACTACGTTCGGAAACGTGATTTCCAAAAGCGCATAAATGGATAATTTTCATGATATTTAGTGTCACTTAGATTAGAATACATGCATAAAATTGTTTTAAGAACATTTTGACAAAATCTTTTTATTTAAATACAATATTTTGGCAAAAAATTAACTTGGAATAATCTTTTTTCCAAATGTTCTCCTTTTGTGAAAAATGCTTCGATTAGAAAAATATTTTGCCTGTATATAGCTCTACAGAGGCTCAACTGGAATTTTTGAAATATATAACTTAGAAGTGGGTTTATTCATATTTTACGACAATAGAGGGGAGCAATTTAAGAAAAAAACGCGAATAATTATTTCAAGTGGTGGTGACTCTGAAAATAATGTGAATTTTTCAAAAATTCTAGTTGAGCCTCTGTACAGTGAGTATATACAGGCTATATATACAGGCTGAGATATATACAGGCAAAATATTATTATAATAGAAGCATTTTTCACAAAAGGAGAACATTTGGAAAAAAGATTATTCTAAGTTAATTTTTTGCCAAAATATTATATTTAAATAAATTTTTTTGTCAAAATGTCCTTAAAACAATTTTATGCATGTATTCTAATCTGAGTGACACTAAATATCATGAAAATTATCCATTTATGCGCTTTTGAAAATCATGGTTCCGAACGTAGTCGGATGTCTTAACTTGGTATTGTTAAATTAATTATCAAATTCAGTGTGCAGTACTGATACATTTATTAGTATGTTATATCAGTGTAAATGCGTAGTTTATTTTTTTTATTATGTCAGAGTGTATTTTGTTTTGCTTCCTTTCGGTAAATTAATAATAGTTTTAAATAATGATTTATTTTCGACTTTTTGATATACTCGCCCCCCTCATCATTAAGGGGGCGCTCCCCACAGTGTGAGAAACGCTGTATTAAGCCATTACGAAGTCCCCTCCCCACATCCGGTATAGTGGTTAGCGACGCTGACTGCGGTGCCGTATGCCCTGGGTTCGAATCCCGGGGAAGACCTGAATGTTTGTCGATGCATAGTACCTTTGCGGCATGGGGGTACTTCAAATAGCCTTCGAGCCGCAAGTGCTCTCATGAGGTAAGTGGAAGGGGAAGAGAGGTGGAAGAACCATGGACACCCTAGTGTGTCCTTCCTCAAAATTGGGATGGTACCGAGCTAAAAAATCGTACTGTCACCTGTATGGTGCTCAAGACTACGGCCAACGACAGGCATACACCTAAAACATAGGTGGCCAACCCTTTTGGAGAAGAGTGCCACTATTTGATAAAAAAAAATAATTAAACGTGCCACTACCCACTTTTCCAACAAGCAAATTTAGATAGGTGAAAAAAAAATGTTACTTATAAGCTTATTATGGGATTTTTACGCAAATAGAACGTTTTTTAATGCAAACCTATATATGTAGTCGAAATTTAAAAATAATATAATAAATAAGACGCGAAAGTACAAACTCTTATGTTCTTATTTTAATGATTTTTTAACAAGTTCAATTAATTAGGTTAAGTGTAAAATAAAATTGAGTAACTTGAATCATTTAATTCAATATAATTTTTAAACGCTCGGTATTTACTTATAATGTGGCTTTTGAATTACTACTTTTTTTATCAAGTCATCTGTATTAGGATTAGCTCTTACAGATGCCAACAAAATTAGGTTATTATAGGAGCACATCAACTAGTTTTGAGTGGACTTTATTTTATTATGTTCATATCAAAACACTTTGATCCAAATTTTGAGGGGGGTTTGTCTGAGAAAACCCCATCTTAATAAAATTGTAAAAGAAAGTTTTTTTTATTTATTTATTATTCATTCTTTCCAAAATTTTTTTTAATTTTCCAGTTAGTCTTCGCGTGCTACTGTTACAACTCCACCGTGTCACACTGCGGCACTCTAGCCACGGGTTGACCAACCTTGATCTAAAAGTTCAACCTGTTTCAGGATCAGGCAACTTTCTTTCATGAAGGACAAGACAACAGCTATCATTACGAATCAAAGTAAACGCAATAAAGTGTATGTTAAAGGATATACGAGGCTCATCCAGAAAGTAAGTTTCCCGATGTTTTCCCCTTTAAAGTAAACGTAATTAGCCGTGTCAATTGCGCATGCGTAACAGATCTATGACGTATCAATCATATGCCAGCCGGACAGGTCCCGTCTCGTGCCAGTAGCTTGGTAGCAGTCGTCCGAAATGGAAACTCTTATTCCTTTTTCCGCCGCCTACGAGGTTCGGTCGGTGATAAAGTTCTTGAATGCATAAAGCATTGCGCCTATTGAAATTCATCGTCAGCTCTGTCAGGTCTATGGGCTGAACATCATGAGTAAGCAGATGGTGCGTCGCTGGTGTAGGCAGTTTTCAGAGGGTCATCAAAGTATCCATGATGAAAAAGGCTCGACGTACAGCGGCTGTTTTGACGGAATTTGGCTGAGTGTTGTTTGATTATCCTCCTACAGCTCTGATCTTGCTCCCAGCGATTTTCACATTTTCTTGCACCTCAAGAAATTCCTGACGAAGAGCTGAAGACGTCTGTCACATGCGGCAGAGTTCTACGACAGAGTGATACAAAAGTTGATTCCACGATTCGACAAATGTCTCAATTCTGGTGGTGGCTATTTTGAAAAATAGCTAAAACATCGCTGTACTTGTTGCCAATAAATATGTTCCTGAAAAAGTGTGAGTTTTTTTTTAAAAAAAAAATATGGAAACTTACTTTCTGGATGAGCTTCGTATTAGGATTCAGCAAAACAATGAATAAATGTTTTTTTAAATTACTATTATTAGAATTTTTTAAAGATAGCTTATGTGCATTTTTATTCTGAGCTATTACAAAACAAACAATAAGCTAAAAAATACACGGAAGTATTTGTTAGCGCTTATCTAAAAGTTTATCTTAACTTTTAAGATGAGAAAATAAATTTGTTATGGGTCTTTTTCGCGCGCGTCTTCCACTATTCCTCTTGGGGCTTTTCCTGGAGGAACCGTGATTTATGCTAATGTGAATTGCTATTTAATATCAAGTGAAGAGAGAGGGGGAGTCGAGAGATCGTCGTCAGTCTGATACTGAAGTTAGATTGTTAGAGTTATAATTGAAGCTATCGGAGTTAATTAAAAGGAGAGATCCTACGCTTCCACTGAATGAAATATTTCAAGTCAGGACGAGTAACAATGCATCAGATCTCATTTACAAAAATAGGCAATTTATTGATTATTATTCATACTTAAGCTAGTAATTAAGCTGACAACTACTTTCGCTTAAATAACCTCTTGATAGTAATAAAAAATCAAATAAAAGTGTTGATTTTGTCAAAATATATTTTGACCCTGAGCATCCAAATTCATCAGCGGCCTCAGGGACGCGACAATTTGTGTGGACTTTATAATTCCATTCTTTTATATCAACAGTGAAACCCATGAAAGAGTAAAATTCAGATATGTATTCAATCTTCATTTAATTTCGATACTACACAGTTTGTTAGGTTTTTCGGTATAAAGTCTTGATTACATGAAATGTAATGATACTTTTAAATATCTACTAATGCACATAAGTTGATTAATTATTTAACTATTCCTTCCTTCCTCAGTGTCTCGATAGCCCAGGATGGGCCTTGGCCTTCTGAAGAAGCCTTTTCTACAGGCCAGCCGTCTTCTTGCTAGTGTGTGTGATCTCCCAATTCTTAATTCTCAAAACTAGGAGATCTTTTTCTAGGCCATCAATTCATCTAATATTTGGACTGCCCTTTCTTCGTGTGCCAATAGTTGAGCATTGAAGACTTTTAGTGGGGCTGTCTTCGTTCATTCTGACAACGTGGCCTGTGCATTTAATACGTTGTATTTTGATGAAGTTAACAATATCAGATGCATTATATGACTGATAGAGCTCGAAATTTGATATCCTTCGCCACGTTCCGTTTTCCTGAATTCCTCCAAAAATAAGTCTTAAAATCTTCCTTTCGTAGATACTTGTCATGTTCTCATCTGCTCGAGACATGGACCAAGCTTCCCATGCATAACTTAATACTGATCTTAACAGACATTAATGCAATGGAACCTTCGTTTTTCTTTTGATTAAATTCGATTTTATATATATTTTCGTATTCCATTAAGACATCTTTTAGCATAGTAATTCTCTTTTGGATTTCAGTAATAAAATCGTTTCTATTGTTAATTTCCGAACCTAAGTAAGTAAAAATGTCATAACTTCAAAATTATGCTCTTCAATTTTAAAGTGAGAATTGAAGTTAGTTAAGTTGTGAGTTAATTTTTATTAGGTATACATTCTCACTCAGTAGCGCACACAGGAATTTTTCAGGGAGGGGGGGTCCGGGGTCGAAAGTTCGCCATTCTTGTATCATACTCTTTTTGATTTTGTCGATTTTGGGGAACAAAACACAGTAAAATGTAATTGTTGAGTAAATAATTAGCATTAATTAATAAAATTAATCATTAATAACAAGTACTTCATTAAATTTTACGTACTATATACTTAGAATTATAATCAATCGGAAAGAATATCTAGGGCTTTGGGGGGTCCGGACCCCCCCTTGTGTGCGCCACTGCATTCACTATATACAATCAAAATGAAGGAATTCTCATTGTACGGTTCATAACTTTTAACGTAATAATTACACAAATTGATCTTGGATGATATATGTAAATATTTACACTGCAGGAAAGTTTTTAGAAATGTTCTCATTTTCAAAATAATCTCCTTGTATATATAGTCATTATTTTCTAATACCTCTGCTGTAATATCATTAAACATCCAAACTGAAATTACTCTTTAAAAAGGTGATTACGAGTTTGAATGGAATTTCGCGCTTGTCTTCAAAACACCAGATCTTTGTATTTAATCTAAATATTCACGAGCTAAAATAAAAGCAATATCAAAAGCCCTCATCGCAAATATTTATCTCAAGGCCAAAAAACAAAAACATACAATGTCGTGCAATTCTTGAATAGCTCGCAAAGTGAATTGTTAAGAGAATGGTAATGTGTAACAGCAAGCAATCAATAGCATGAAATTTGCAACTTTCGGTACTTAATTCGAATTTTTCCGGCCTCTAAAATAGAGCGGAAAAAAACGTCTTTTCTGATTGTGTGAGTGTGGTGGGAAATTAGAAATGATCATTTCAAGAAATTACCATAATTAGACATCGGAAAAGAAATTAGTAAAAGAAAATACTCTTTCAACAATATAATGAATGCGTGGCAACAATTTGGAAAACACATTTGCTTGATTGTTCTCAGCGTCAGGAACATAACGACCTTTCTCAAAAGATGAATAAAATTGCATTAAGTTTGATTACTTTAATAAATCACTCGGAAGAATCGTGAAGAGTTCTAAACTAGTCAAAATGTGTTACTAAATAAATATTCGATTTTGGAATTACTTCAGGTTTTTTTGTCTCTATATTTAAGCCTTAATGTATTCGTTAAAATAGTGTAGTGTTAATAAACCTTTGTTCTTCATTTATTTGATTATATTATTTTATTTCATTTGCATTAAATTTAACTATTACTAATAAAGATAGTAAAGTAACATTATTTTGTTATTGTATGTTAATAAAATAGTTTACTTCAAAGTTCAAGTTTAAATTTTGGTAATAAACTAGATGTTAGTTAAAAATATTTTTAATGGTGTAGTATTATTTTAACTACTTTGGAATAATAAGGTAGAAAGATAATTTAATGAAGAATATCCTCTTTTTGAAAAGTCTTAATTGAATGTCCTACTAAAGAGTACTTCAGTTTAATGCTTAAAATTTAACATCAAAGTTGAAATTTTTAATTAACGTATCTTTATTATAATAGTTTAAATTCCTTAAAATTATCTTTTTAATAATAAAATAATTATCTCTTAGAAGTAAATGGGAGCCATGATAAATAAACTCTAGAAATGTGTTGATTAGACCTTTAACTCTTTCATGCTTGCTGGTATATATGTTGTACCACCAATTTTTATTCGTTTATTATGTGGTGGTACATAAAACGTACGACTTGTTTAAATGCCTCAGAAATCGATGCTATATGGTACATTCTCTGAACCACCACAGATGTCAACTCCTAACAATTACCCAAGTTTCCAACACATGCCAGAAGCTAATTGGGAGGAATGGGTTTATGCAGTCGCTCATTTTTTGATCAGCTGTGAGTTTGTTGAGTGTATTTTTTTTGGAAGTGACTGTCTTGTGTATTTTTAAGTGTAAATGAAAGTGATTCTTGTGATATTCGATACAAATCTGGTAAATGCATTTGTTACGTAACTAAATAAGTCAATATTACAATAATTAGTACCTCACATGTGCATCACTAGTATGAATATATGAGAGTCCAAAACATGTACCACCACGCTATTGAAGGCCATCTTCTTTACAAATTCAAAATGCATTTTGCTTATTTTTTCGCAATAATGGATATGTTTATTGTGCCAGATAGATTTGTTGTAAGTTGAATTTTTTAAAAATAATAACAATATGTATTAAATAATAGTACATACACAAAATTATACAAATGTCCTAAATGAGCTATATAGATCGCGTTCACGAAAAAATAAATACAACTAATGCACTTATTATATACGTTGACTAAATAAAAGCTAGGTAAAAGAAAATAATGCATAGAACCGCCATATTTAAAATTAAAACTAACATTAGGTTAATTAGGACTAAACTAAAATTAAGCTTACAACATTAGCTTAGGAAAAACTGGAAATGTTTTAATATATAGAATGAATAACAGTAAAAGATGAAGTGCATTTATTTATTTTCCAACTGTCAAATAACTAGATAAAGCTACCATTTTTCTTAGGGAGGAAAATATGTTTCCAGAACTATCGTGCTGCTTGAAGCGTGGTGGTACAAAATATGTACCACCTATTTTTTAAAACTTTGGGCACCCTTTATTTGAAAAAAATGTTTAATATTATTAATATGTACCAGGTTTTGTTCAATAATTATAGTTTCGTGAGTTCTATCTAAAATATTTGTAAGTATTTCCCTCTAGTGCATTATTTTTGTCAAAAATTCAGCGTATGAAAGAGTTAAAGGTAGAAATAATATACAAATTGCAATCTTTCAGACATAGTATTCGAATATCATACCAATCTATTACAGTGCATCTTGTATGTTACATTGTTATCATATTTTATTATTAAAGCATTGTATTGAAATAAATATCTATTTTATACTTTATGCCAATTCTTCGAATATAGTTTTTAAAATCTTGTTCGTTATTAAAATGTCTAATCAAATCGAACTGTGTGTGTGTGTTAACTAAGAATTTCACATGAAGAACATGTCTGTCATTTCTTATAATTTAACGTCATTCCTTGTAAAGAATTTTATTCTAAGGCTTTTTCTAGAGTTTTCCTACGGTACTTAAAGTTCTTCTGTTGAACAGCAGTTTTCTTTAAAAAGATCAAAGAAAAGGACAAATATAGATCTAGATATTTGCTTAGATCTCAGGAAAAGAATATAGTTTCTCTCCGTTTTTAAAGTTCTTTCAGTTTTTAAATCATACTCAAAGTTTTTATTCGTGTCTAGAAATTAGTGCTTCAATATGTTTGAAGTAACTGAATTTTTTTTATCTTCTTAATAATGTAACATAATTTTAAGAAATGTTAGACCCTTATTTATAAATTGTTCATCGAAATATCCGGCGTTGAGAGGAAATTGAATCTAGAACATATTAGTATTAATTTTTTTTTAGTCTTTCTCAAATTGAAAATAATGCAAACCCTGTCAATGAATTAAAAGAATAATTACAGAAATACAATGTAAATTACCCGATTCACAGGCAACTGGCACCAAATCGGAATCACGCGATAGTTTTATTCTAGTTCTTGTTCTAGGCAGGAACTGGATTTTTCTATGCTTTTCTTTTACTTAAAAATATTTATTTATTCGGATATATTTAGATTTAAAGTTAAATACACCGAAGTGCCACTAAATTAGGGATACCTATTTAGCAACGAGTTGGACCTCCTTTGGCCGTGATAATGGCTACCACACGACGAGGCATAGCCTCAAGAAGTTTCTGGAAACGTTGCACGGGATTGACTTGCCAAATATTGGCTAAAGCTGTCCATAATTCAGTAAGGTTCGTTGATGATGTGTGATGGCCTTTCACGCCTTGTTCTAAAATTTTCCAAAGATATTTAATAGGATTTAAGTCTGGGCTTCTAGGTGGCCAATTTATGACAGAAAAGTCTGAGGAACCCTCATCCAACCATTCAGTAGCCAACTGGGAATTGTGAGAGGCACAGTTGTCTTGCTGAAAAACTCCATTACCGTGCGGATAACAAAACAGTATAAGAGGATGGAGGTGACCCCCCAACAACTCTACGTACCAAATTGCATTGAGGAAGGTTGGTATAGGCACCAAATATCCCAAAAAGTGCCACAAAAAAACACCCCTGACCCTGATTGAGTCACCATGCCATTGTACAATTCCAACCTGTCATGCAGGATCTATGACTTCATGAGCCTGACATCATATTCTTAGTCTCCCGTTGGCGATAAGTAGTTGGAACTGAGACTCATCACTTCATGCTACTCGTTTCCAGTCCTCTACACTCCAATCTCTGTGTTCTCTTGCCCAGGCAGCCCGATGATGAGCATTTAAGCAATGGTACTCTCATAGGTCAACGGGTCCCGAAACCCGTACGGTGAAGCGAGCATTGTACAGTCCGTTTACGGACTGTACGACTGGCACCGTCATTCAACTGGGTGGTAATTTGAGCTAATGTCGATGGCTTCGATGGCTACGTACAATACGCCTGAGCCGTCTCTCACCACGCAACGTCAAGGATAACTTGTGACAAATCTATACGGAACTTTATCACTAACTTTCTGAGACGTCTTTTTTTAAGAAAAATTTAATTCCCAACCTATTTCCAATCAACTCCAAAAAGAGGACAGGGATTCCTTCTTATGCAGATTAGATAAAGTATTTAAGTCAAACGGAATAGTAAAGTGGGAGACAGTAGGAGAGGGAGATTGAAGCAGGAAGTTATAATAGTGAAGTTAGAGATCTATTATTGAAGATTTCTAGGTGGATAAATTAGGCACAGGAACTGAGATTCAGTGTGGTAAATATTGATTTATATTTAAAGTCTCATTAAAGTTTTATATTAGGAGTGAGATTAAAGTTAAATGTTCAGTAGGAACATTATTGAATATAATTCTGGGATCTCTTATTGCGGTAATCTCTGCGTGATCGATATTCTAATTGTTAATTAATTGGATAATTAAATATTTAAGTTAATATAAAGGAAAGTCTCTTTTAAACCTCATAAAGCTATTTTGATTTATTTGTTATTAAAAGTCTTTTATTCTATATTTGGGAAAGATAACCAAATAAAGAAAGCTATGTATAAAAATGGCTACTGGTTCTTTTTTGACTCAAAATTATTCTCATTCTCAAAGTGAGATCCAAGGGGATCTTCACAAACTGTCTTTTGCAGTTTGCCCGATCGCTAATTTTTTGGACACCATCCATGTATTCTTGGAATACTCTTGACAATGTCGACCTTGAAAATCCTAGATGTCTGATGATTTCGGAAATTGAATGGTCCATGCGTCTCGCACCTACGATTTGTACGCGATCGAAGGCGTAGGTAGTTTACCCATACTGGCAATTCCAACAACTAATTCAGAAGAACAATAGTACGCACTATATGTGCAGTTACCGTTGGCATCATTTTTGGCGACTTGTGTCAAAACTTGAAAAGGTTTTTCTCTGCCATTTTAAAGTGCTCATATGAGCTGAAATTTTCTATACACTATTGTTTTGGGTAAAAGTACGATAATTTAATTATAGTTAATTAAAATTAATTGACTGAAACCAATTATTTAAAGAATTACAGATACAGCCAAGCTGGTTTCATTTTTAGCGACTTGGGTGAAAACTTGAAAAGATTTTTTTTCTCATGTGTTAAAGCATTCAATTGAACTGAAATTTTATATACACGATTGTTTTGGATGATAATACGATACTTTAATGATAATTAATAAAAATTACCACTTATTGTTGTGATTCTGCCATATGTATATACATATGTATATTCATTGTAACTACTTAATAAAAAGTGACTAAAATAAAAATTTTCTTTGTTAATCTAATTAGGAATTGCTTAAAAATATTTTTTTTTATTTGCTTAATTTATTTTTCTTCCGTGAAGAATATCAGGGTTTTGATGCTTAATAAATCCATTTTGAGAGAAATCCTGGTCTCGTAACAGCGCCTGCCACGTCTACGAACATTACACTCCTAAAGATGTTTCCCACTCTCATGTCGAGATAAAAAAGAATTATTAAAACATGAACTTTTACACAATTATTTATATACAATTTTGGTACTTGTCATTGATTTTCATAAAAAATTCCCCAAAAGGGACGAATAACTATAATGATCTTAACTGTATTTGATTATGATACAAAACAAATGAACAAGTATGAGACTATTGACAAATTCCCCACGTTATTGGCATCATTCCCTGGAATTCATTCAATTTTGCGGGTAAATTCCCCTAAATTTTCGAAAATTTTTGTTTTTAAACTTAGGCTTAGAGGCAATAGCAAGGTTTAAAAAACATTAGAAAAAGGTTTATATAGACATAAATTTATTGGGAGAGAGAGAGCAAGAGAAATACACTGCTCATTATAATTAAGGTATCCGACTACATTCGGAACCTTGATTTTGCAAAAGCACATAAATGGATAATTTTCATGATATTTAGTGTCACTTAGATTAGAATATATGCATAAAATTGTTTTAAGGACATTTTGACAAAAAAAAGTATTTAAATACAATATTTTGGCAAAAAATTAACTTAGAATAATATTTTTTCCAAATGTTCTCCTTTTGTGAAAAATGCTTCTATTAGAATAATTTTTTGCCTGCATATAGCTCAGACCTCTGTTCAGAGGCTCAACTAGAATTTTTGAAATATATAGCTTAGAATTGGGTTTATTCACATTTTACGACAACAGAGGGGAGCAATTTTAAGAAAAAAACGCCAATAATTATTTCAATTGATGGTAACTCTGAAAATAATGTGAATTTTTCAAAAATTCTAGTTGAGCCTCTGTAGAGAGGTCTGAGCTATATACAGGCAAAATATTTTTATAATAGAACCATTTTTCACAAAAGGAGAACATTTGGAAAAAGATTATTCTAAGTTAATTTTTTGACAAAATATAATATTTAAATATATTTTTTAAATGTCTTTAAAACAATTTTATGCATGTATTCTAATCTGAGTGACATTAAATATCATGAAAATTATCCATTTATACACTTTTGCAAAATCACAGTTCCGAACGTATAGTCGGATACCTTAAACACACAATAAAAATCCAGGCACGCAGAGAAAACTGTATTCTTAAGTCCAGTGATAATAGATTGTGTGCCCAAACTGTGTCAAATCTGTTTCTTTTCCCCTTAAAAAACAGACATAATGGTAAAGTAGTCGTTACGCGTGAAAACAACTAAACAAAGCACCAGAGAGGCTCCTTCAGTACATTAATAAGTTATATTAACAGGGATTCTGAAGATTCCTCGAGAGCTTTTACAAAAGTCATCAAGAAGTTTTAAGAGCAAACTTAGGCTTCACCGGGGATTCATCTAAGTAGACCCAATGTTGCATACTTTGTCAAATACTCGAACAAACAGTAATCAATAACAAATACATGAACGTGATATAAAATCTCATATACGTAGACACAAACCACTTGAAATAGCTTTCACCTTTCAACTAAATAATGGTGTATGAAGGCCTAAGTCTAAACCAAGACACAGATAACGCATATGACATGATAATACAGTCTTACCATTGTTACCAATTGGCATTTAGTTCGAAATTCCCAGTTTTTTGGAGAATATGTCTAAGAATAACATTTGATGATTAAAACTGTCCAGATCATGATTTAATCGAGGCTGATTCTAAAACCAAGCAAGGTCCCTCCCCCCTGAGACTCTGGGCCAAAGCACAGTTTTACCTATGCCTTAAACATTTGTGTACGTTAAAAGAAGTTTTAAACCAAAATTTTAAATAAGTGAAACTGCAGAAAATAGTTTGTTGCACACATGCTGGCCAGACCAATAGTTATACGTGAAGCAGCCTACAGAAGTTGTCGGTGTCAGCCGATGATGGGGGAATTATTAATGAATGCCACCGAATTTCATTTTTGACAAAATGACAAAAAAGTGAACAAACAGGAGCATTTGGGGTAAAATTTGATAATTCTCAATATCCTCAAAATTCATCAGGCTTTCAGGAACGAAGAATCCCGAAGGCTTGCTTCAATTTGAGGCCCAAAAGAGAAAGGAAAGGAATCCACAGCATTGGTCAAAATTCTGCTGGGCATCTTCTTTATACCCATTGGCGTGGATTATCATGACTACGTATCACACGGAATGATTACTAAGAAATAATAACAAGAATTATAAAAAAGGAAAACTACCAAGAGTTCTACGTCGCCATGACACTATCAAACGTGTAGCAGTGTGGGTAATATGCAGTTTCAGCAAGATCCCATCTGTCTTTTTTTCCTATTTGACTTTTCTATATCTCTAAGAGCATGACGATGTTTTGTTTTCAAACATATTTCGTAGAAAGAAAATATTCTGATATATATTGTTGAACAATACTATTTCATCTTCAATGTATATTCTTTTAAAACAATGTAACAATTTTTATCGACTAGACTCAAAACATGTTATCATTATATAATATGATTTCAAAATAAGATCTGCATTATCATAAGAAATACGATAACAAGCTGACTGGTAGCATATATATAACTATACATTTTTCTTCAAAATATTTGAAAAAGATGAGTCGGTGTGAGTCACTTGGAAATATAAGAGTGGAACTGATAATGCCCTACGAGAGCAACAGTGTTTGTTACACTTCCGAATCTATCTGTCAAAAATACCTGAAATGAATTACTTTTAATATGTATAAAGTTTTCTACATTGGGCAAAATCCATAACCATCACATGATAAATGCAATCACGTGTTCCCCATTGAATTCAAAACTAGCATTAAACTTGTTGTTCTACTTCTAAAATTTAAACAAAATGTTAAATGAAATAATTATGTAAAGATGTTCTAGTATTAAGGTTTCTCAAAATGTTTTTCAAATTTTTTTAAAAGATCTTTATTATATGTTCATTATTAAATCAAGTGTATTTTGTTTACCTAGATGCATTATTATTGCAAACAAATATGTACTTTTTAAAGTAAAATGTCTACAAATGCAAAAGTTGGCAACATATAAGCGTCTGAACTGATTGGCATTAAACTCGCGATTGCATTTATAATGTGACTATAATGTATCATGAATTTATGAAGTAATTGGCTAAAAATGTGTGATTGTAGTTGTCATTCGACTATGACATCACATAAATTTATCCCATTAAGAAAATATTGAAACAAATCAAGTATATTGTTTTTCCTGCAATAATACACTGCTTTTGGGAAAGAGTTTCACTGGAAAAGTACACATTCTTCCTTGCAATAATTTAAATGAGATTATGGTATCCCTGAAGATAGGTTAAAGAAAACCAGATTTGCGCCTTTATTGCCCTTGTTGATAGATGTGGCAACAAATTTGGCGAAAAATTATGCTGGCAAGAAACCCTACATGAAGTCACTGGCATCTACTCTCCTGGAAATTTCCATGAGCTATATAAAGGTCGGTGGAATTCAAAAGTGAGTCAGGCGAGATTAGAACATACTAGCACGTTGTCTGTGATAAGACAGAGAGACTTTACCTGCCTAAATTCCTGTTAGTGGAACTGTTCTCGAGAGCCCTTTTTGGAACGCTGCAAAACTTGTTGACAAGTGTGTTTTTTCATTCTGTAAATAATTTTTGTTTTATTATTTATTTATGTATGTACGTCGATTTGTCTTCGTGTAAACATTTGTTCATCCTTGCTCATTAATAAATTTTTTATTATACAATTACCGTAAAATCCGGTGTATAACGTGTACCGCCGTATAACACACACCCCTATAATTTCAAGTTGCAATTTTTAATTTTTAGTTATATTCACCATATAATACGCACCTCTTATTTACGAAGAAACCCTGAAATATACTCGGACAATGCTGTTATGTATGGAAGTCGTTTATTCGAGGTATTATTCCGAACTTTAGAGGAAGTATACTTCTAGAACTACAATCCTTTAAGTTCATAAGTGATGTATTTTCCTTTCTTGGTACCCTAAAAATCACAAACCTATCGTTTTTTTTTTATTTTCATTTAATCTTATTCTTTGCACTATTATCTTTCGATTGATATATCACTTGTGCATGTCGGAAAGTTAGAAGTTGAATAAAACTTCATTTGAAAACAAATTAGGCAATTCAGCCACACACCCTTTTTAGAAAAAAAAAAAGCTATAAAATGCGTTATGATAAAAAAAATCTATTTTATAAATAGAAATAATAGCTATAAAAAAGAATGTGTAGTATTAAAAGCAGAATATTTCCGAGGCAATACAATAATGTAATTTTTCTTCCTTGTGAAATGTGTGCATGTAAAATTTTTAAATTAAGGCATTTTATATTAATAGTTTTATAATTTCAGTTCTTATTCCTGATATATTTTTCATACAAATGTAATACTTTAATATTATAAGAAGAAAAACAGCTAAAATTTCTGTCGTGACAGAAAAAAAATTTTTTTAAGTTTTCTTGAGTTTTCTTGTGCAATTAGTACTCTCTAAAAGTTGATCATTTATAAAAATGTGTGGGTTGAAAACATATGAAAATGGAATTATTTTAAAGAAAAACGTATAAGTAATATCTTAAAGGGGTATTTTAAGTTTAATTACGCTTATAATAATTATTTTTTCAGAATTATAAACTTTAAAGTGGTTTTTCTCAGTTTGTGTTTTTCGAAACCTTAGTGCATTCAAAATGCTACTCCTTCGACAATTATTTACCAATCACTTCAATTTTTTTCCTGCGTGTTAAAAATAAAGCATGTAATAAAATTAGGGATCAGTTTTGCTATAAACTGAATATTTTTTAAAAAAATAAATAAAATGTAAGACATGTTGGCTTTTTCGTTGATTTTTAGCCTGTATATCAACATTTTATTTTTTTTCTGGAAAACGAATGAAGTTATTCTAAAATCGATCCCTGAAGTTGTTAAGAGAACATCCATAAGAATATTATAAAAAAATTTCAGGTCAAAAAATTAATTTTTACAAAAGGAGTAGGATTTTAAAATTTTCCCAATTTTCTTCAAAAAATTTAAATTTTTAAAATTGTGTGAATAATATATGAACATTTTCTTGAATAGAAACATTGTATGAAATGTTAAAATATAATTTTAAATACGTAAATAAAGAAGTTTGCTCAAAGGGTGCCAAGTCCCCTTAAATGAACAATATTTCGACCCATTATTAGAAGTCTAATTTCTTTTTATGCGCATTTACCTTTTTATTTTTTAAAGTTCTCTTTTTTATACCCGATGTATAACTCACTCCCCTAAATTTTGATCATTTTTTATGTGCCCATTATCGGTCAGATTTTACGGTAATTGAAGCTGTTGGCTGTTTGTCACCTACGCAAATTCACACAACAATATTGTCTTTTTTTTTCAAAAGATTTTTTCCTCACTGCAAATTATATCGACGAGTTATATTATTCGCAATGAGGAAACTTGCGATGAGGATTGATTTTGCATAAAACAATCTTTCAAATGAGCAATGACTATATATATATTCTTGAATCAGATTCAGTAAACTGTGAACCATTGTCAATTTTCCTCCCCGATATAATGTATTTAAGGTCAAAAGAGCACTTAATATCAATTATGATAAGTACTTGAAATATGGCGAATCAATCATATATAGCTCAATCTCTAACCTTGAGTAAGTGACAAAGGAATTCATGAATATATGCAGTGGGATCAACAAGGCCGGTCAACCTTACATCAATCCATATAATTCATAACCATAACATCAAAAACCATCACCAATTGACATCTCCTCTATTAGATTATAAAAATCAACCACCGTCTAACACACTTCCTTAAAACAAATCAAATCTCAGCCGCTCATTCGTCAAGCAACCAATCGCAAAGATGGGTTTCCAAAAACTTTTCAACAAGTTCCCTCCCATCCTTCAAAAATTTGATTTACGAGGGGCAATTCCCCGTATTCGACCAATCGTCCTTTTCCATCATGTAAGTTGTTGCTGTGCCTAAGTGAAAGCGGAGAAATGAGAGCTTAATTTATTATCGGTAAAGATATAGCAGAGGAAAGAACAACAACAAAAAAAGGGGACCACGAACAAGGGAAAAAAGGGGGTGGGGAAGAAAATAAATATGAAGTTGAAAATAGTTTCTTTTCCCTTTGACTACAGAGCAGGGTAGGATTCCACTGAGGGCTATTAATCAAATAATATCCAGGGACCTACTCTGCAAATGTGGAGTAAGAAGAAGAGGGCTATGTATTATAAGAATGGGGCAATTCCGTGGTTTTAGCCTTTGTCTCAGGAGTTTGTGTAAGAGATAATAGCTTTGGTAAACTAGCCACTTTCCATTATTTACAGACCATCCGTTAAAACTCTGCTGGCAATGAATCTTGTTCGTATTTGTAATGGAGAACAGATTACGTTAAAACCCGTTCGGAATTCTACGAATAATTTGTACGTTTATGCTAAATTTGGAACGAAACAAAATAAATCGGTTCGCTTGAAAATAAATTAGAAAGTATTTTGCTTTGTGTGTGTGTGTGCTGCGAAATAGATATCTCTCTGTATAGCACTATGTTAAAATTTCATACATTTTAAATTATTGATTTATAGCGGTTTGTGGAAAGTTTTCGGAAATTTTCTTGTTTATAAGGAACCAATTTTAATTTTTATTTGTTAATTTGATTCAAAAGTGAAATGAGAATTTTTTAAAGAAAGTCACCCTTGTTCAAACTTTCTTAAGGCAGTATCACGCATACATTTTCGGTGCAACTTTTTCGTCCATTTTTTTGTCCAATCTGAGGGTGAAGGGTTGCCGTAAACAAAGTGACATGCTCTGACGTCAGCCACGATCTATCTCCACTTTGAAACATCTCTCGCCGATTTTTCTGCTTCGGAAAACGAACATCCAAAATTATTTCTTTTATTTCGCTAGCGCTTTTGTTGATGGGTGTAAACAGAAATGGAGCACCATTCTATTTAAAATAGTATATGTCATATCTGATACGGTTGACGAAATTGAAGTCACCATCTTTTGTTTATGATGTAGGGTGCCGAAGAACCCCATTGGCTGGAATTTCAAGCAACTTTTTGAGCTCACTAGCAAAAAGCTGTTCGACAATCATTGCTATGGCAACTAAGTAAAAATTGCACGAAATGGACGAAAAATTGCTTGAAACGTGTAAGTGTGATAAGGCCTTTACATACAATGATACCTTGATTTAAGCTACCTGGCATACGCAAACCCGGAGTTACTGGGTTTTCAAATCTCGTCGATTCGTGTTTTGTTTGAGAAAAAAAATTGGTAAAATTGGTAATGTGATTGAAGAAGTTATCAATCTTGCTAGGCAAATGAATTTAAAATGGATAGTGATGACGTTCAAGAACTGCTGGATTCCCACAATCAGGATCTGACAATTGATGAGCTCATAGAAATGCAAGAACAAGACAATGAAAAACTAGAGTTCTTAGATCCAGTTCAATCAGAAGATCGAATGACGATTAGAAATTTGACAGAAGGCATCAGTTTAACTGAGAAAATTGTAAAAACTTCAGAAAATATAGACTTCAACGAAGAGAATACCTTATCAACAAAACAAGGAATAAAAAAAATATTAGCGTAATGTAAAAATCTTTGAACCGGTGACCCTTTGAGCATAACTTCGGTTTGCTATTTTGTATTTGTGTGTGTGCTTACTAAGATTTTATTAAACATTTTTTTCTAAATTATTATTTTCTGTCGTCTCTTGTCCCCTCTAAAAATAATTAAAATGTATTGATATGCGAAATTATACTCCGGCTTACACGGTTATCACAGTATATCACTGTTATCTTCGTAAGTTCCAAGGTATCACTGTATTTTTTTAAAAATTTTCTCAGCTTTTCAATACTTGATGAAAAATAACTTACTTAACGTATATATTTCCACGTACAAGCTGATATTTCTTTAATTATTTTAAAATTATACGGACCAGCTAATCTCAGAAAAGCTCTCCGAAGTTAGCCGAAGTTTTATCCAAAGTTAGTGTCAAAAAATCCAAGTTTCTGAAAAATTTTAAAAATTTAAATCCATTTATTGAAATGTCTGAATACATATATTTATGATGCAACGAGTTTTTCCTTAAGGTTCTGAAACATAGATCGACGATCACTTGCGGTATACATCACTTCCTACTCAGTTCCAAAGAAGAAAAAATGGCACAGAAAGTAAGACCGGGACAGATAGTGACAACATATTGTGACGTTTGAGCTAAATAAAGGTAGCGTGATATCGATTAATTTAAATATTTAGTTTATTTATGTCACAACTATTACTTACAGTATATACATTGAAATTATTTAAATATTGTTTAGATTATTAGAGTCCAAGTTCTGTTGTTTGTGAGGAAAGAGGTTGAGTCCATTCTCAGAGAAGTTTTCAGACAGTCTCTCTCTCTCTCTCTCTCTAGGGTCTAAGGGTCGGCGTCTTTATACTTGAGTTACATCTGGTTCGTGGTCGAAGTTGGGGGTTCCTCGTGGTGATGTCCAAGACAAGACCGCGCAATATTTTAAGGGTGTAGATGTCATTGCACATGGTGGTCATATCCACAAAAGAAGCCGATTCACAGCTGTGTAGTGAGAAATGTTACAATATTAAATGAAAGGGGAAAATGTGTCAACTTTAGATAAGAGAGACAAGATTAAATACAATTTTTGTAAAAAGTTTGAATAAAAATAGAATTGAAAAATATAAATCGGAGTTGAGACCTATTAGTCAGGGTGGAACTCGGTTGTAAATTGAGGAGACCTATTTTGAGCTTGTCCAACCTAAATGGTTTCACGAGCCACTTTGACGATGCGTAATGTTGCAGCAGACTGCATTTTAGATAAACGTGCCTTTAAAATGATGGAATACCAATACACAAAATGAATAAAACTTTATTATTATGCTATGATTAAGTATATAATTAATATTTTAATCAAATTTAATAAGACATTTGTTATTTTTTCTTTCACTTATTTTTTGTAAATCTGTATTAATGTTAGACCTTGCACATATAGCGGATATTCTAAAGTGGTATCAGCTGATGTAAATATTTGTAAATTTCATCTCCCAAAAAAAGGGTAGATGTAGGCCACAAAGTTGGTGGTTCAAATAATGCGCTCACGCCAAGGTCAACAGCACGCTTCTTATTCTCATTTAATCTCTAGAGATACACACTGTACTCCGATTGAAGGATTTTGAAGTTTCTGCTTTCCATACTTAGAGAAAGATATTACTTATTTAAAATAAAAAGATACGAGTTGTGGAAATAGGGTAAACTGATGAGTCGATGTGCATGTGTTATGATCTGGAGCAGGGATGTGCACTAAGTCGATTGCGATCGACCGGTAGACCCCCCAAGACATTTTGGGGTGACCATCTTTACTAAGACCTAAGACGCGCATACTAAAAGAAACATATTTATGGAACACTGATGCCTGCCAGACTGGAGAATCAGCTTTTTGCATTCGATGCAAATGTGCTTACTTCAGCAAATGATTCGATAAATGTGCTGACGGCACATGTAACTTCATAGGAAAGGCACCATAACGCTTAATACGTACACTGCCATTGTAGAGAAAACAGTTATCCCTAAAATACCAGTCGTATAAATGAATTTTTTACCACACGCCGACTGAAAGAGAGAAAATGTTACTGATGAGCTTTTCCCGTAATAGAATGGGATTGGCTATGGATACATCACCCCACACCTCGCGCTTTCACGGGATTAGCTTCTCTTGTTGATGCCATGTCCCACGATGACGCGGGTACATACGTCGGTTTCAGATTCTTAGGTTCACGTATGTTCTTTGCTCGCTATATTGAATACATCCACGCTCCATGGTCTAGAAAATACTCATAGTTGTTGAAGCCTTCAATTTGACAATTTTGTGTTCTTGTAGTAAAAATAGTAATATGCCATATTTTAAAAGAGGAGTAAAATGTCGAAAACAAGGGTTAACACAAAAAAAGAAAACATACATTTTAATGCATAGTGGTTACACCTACGTCACTGGGTGGATCGCAACAGCTTAAAAACTTAAGAAATAGCCCGTACCTTGGAATGGTTCGCCCACCCCTAATCTGGAGAATAAAATATAAATGAAGGAAATACTCATGAAAAAAAAACTTGAATTCTTCGGTAAAAAAGAATTTATTTGGAAAACAAAGTAGAACCACTCATGGAAACACAAATATTTTATAACGTAGCTCTTGCAATATGTGAATCTATATTATTATTATTTTACTCACGCTATAAAAATAAAAATAGACAAGTAAGAAATAAATTATGCATCATGTATTTTTTGTGGTTTTCTTTTTTTTTCTTATTTTTTTCAGTTGAAGATGAAAACTGTTTCGAAAAGCGACCCTATCTTGCCAAATCACCCTTCCGAAATTAAAAAACACTCTCCCTTACGCTTTTCAAATCCACCACCTCCTCGTGCCGATTTATCTCTTTTTCCGCAAACAATAAAATAGGAAGCGATCGTTCTGAAATTTAATATAATTCCCCTCCTTACACCCCCTCTCACTCTCAGCACCCTCAATGTCAACTCACAGTGTTCTCCTCCCCTCCCCCTCCTTTCGAGCAAAAATAAGCAAAAACACACATTCCTTCACGCTACTTTAATTTATTTATTTATTTTTACTTTACATTTCCTGCCACTTTCTCTTAACGTCACATTACCTCTATCTTCCATTTTTTCATCATTTCACTTCACTTCTTATCCTTCCACAACTTATCTTCGATTACAGCGCCTCGGAAAAGATAAGCATTCGGTAGGAGGAACGAGGAAAATAAAGGAATATATATCTATATATATATAGATAAGCAAATAAATAAAAACAATTTCCGTATAGAGGGAGGGAAAAGATTTCTGACAACCAATCAAATATATTTTCGAACGACGGGGTGTATGTGCATGCCTGGCATACCTCTTTGTGTCGTCCGATGGTGATATGTGGTGACAGAGTGTCACTGGTCAAAATGCTATTATGACAGAAAGCGGTACCTATGACGCAAACGATACAAGATACCCCCCTCCTTCCCTCATTCTTTCTTTGAAAGCCAGGCAAGTGTGCACGCACGAGTCAAAATGGATTCTAAGGTCCAGTCATTCTATTCGCCCTTTCTGCCGTTGAGTACCTCCCCCCCTTGTTTCTTTATCTTTTTGATTGGTGCATTCCGTGTCTTGACCGCTCAATCCCATCCGATCAAAACATTATTATTAGTCGGGAAGGGAGGGGGAGGAGAGAAGGGATGCTCTGACATCACCCCATGATCGTTTTGAATATTAGATAGAAATTTCTTTATGTTAGCGAATAAGCCAAATAACTCTATGCAGATTCCGGATGAAAAATTTTCAGAATTCTTGCAATTCCGCGAAGAGTTGGAATTTAAAATGGGTTGAACAAAAAGAAATGCTTTTATTATTCAAGTAGAAAATCAATGAAATCTCATTTTAATGCGTAGTTATAGGATAAAATCTTAGTTTGGATAACTGAACTAGTGGATAAAATGAATTGTGAAACTTATCTTAAGATTCACTTTTCAAGATGAACAGGAAAAAAATTGTAACTACAACTGCCACATACTTGCTCCCTAATTGTTTTATAAGCTAAATAATTCGATCTGACCAGGCAGGAATACCAACAAAAAATCCTAGGTTAACATGTGACGGGCTCACGCGTCTTTTCTTAAACCTTTCCTTTGGGTTCTTTGGGCCAGAATTAATGGCAACTCTTTTCCAACCAAATCCAAGAAGTGAAGTTTGAATGAAAGATGCAAATGAACAAGCTTTTAAATATCGGAACTTAGAGTAAACGTGATGGCAATGTAGGGCAAATGATGACAATTTATGATAGTGGATGGAAATTGGCGGTAGTTGATGTCCAATAGAGGAATCGTGCTTCAAGTCTGAATGAGCTTTACGTGATAGTAATTAGAAGTTATAAGTGACTGAATATATGGAATTCGAGTTGCACACCAGTGCATGCAAATAACGACAAGATTGAGCATAAGACAATATTGATGGATTCTTCAAACTGCAATAAGGTAGGAATGACTATTTAATATTAGAATCAGAGATTGAATTAGAATCGAGTTTAGGTGGTTCAGTTATTGATAGTGGTTTGAATTAGATTAAGTTGCTTATTATCTATATACACTGCTCAAAACAATTAAAGGGTATTGTAAGTTTTATATAAAATAAAGATATAAGCGGAAATTTTTTTGCCGAAAATGGAAGAAGAGAATCACAAGTGCAAATTTTTCTGATTTTCAGACTGTGGAGTATGCTAATTTTGAGTTCGACATCAAAAACGTCGCTTCAGTGGCAGCGAATGAAATGTGACTTTCAACTGAAATGAAGACAAGGAGGATCGGCATTCATTGACTGCTTTGTTTCGATGAGTACGATGTCTCAGCGAAGTCATTTAACCGATTCAGAAGCTTGGCGAGTTGTAGGTAGGTTAGAAGAAGGCCAAACTCAAGCCGAAGTAGCGCAAGCCATTGGAGTGTCACAAAGTGTGATTTCTAGGATCTGGAACCGTTTCTTGGAGACTGGAAGTGCAGGCAGGCCGAAGACCAAGACAAGGTCGTAGACGGGCAACAACGTATAATGAAGATCGTTATTTAGTGTTAACGGCTCGGAGACACCAAAATATGAACGCTACTCTTCTCCAACAACACCTTCGCTCGGCTACTGGCACCATGGTTTCAACTCAGACTGTCCGAAACCGGCTCCATGGTGTAGGTCTGTATGCTCGCCGTCCGATTGTATGTGTTAGACTAATATCAAGGCATCGTCGCGACCGCAGGGAGTGGGCAACAGAGCATGTGAACTGGAGGAGAAATGAATGGAGCAATGTTCTTTTTTCTGACGAGTCCCGTTTTTCTGTTCATCCGAGTAATAGGCGTATTTTCATCTGGAGGGAGTGTGGCAGTAGGAATAATCTTGCGTCCGTGCACGAATGTGTCAGATTTGGCGGTGGGGGAGTGTTGGTGTATGGTAGCATATCCATTGACGGTCACACAGACCTCTACAACATTCGAGATGGAACTCTGACTGCTCACCGATATAGGGATGAGATCCTCAGACCTATTGTAGTCCCTTACGCTGCAGCAATTGGAGATGACTTCATTTTAATGGACGATAACAGCAGGCCACATCTTGCTAACCTGGTGGAGGATTTCCTTTTCGGGGAAGGAATCGTACGAATGGAGTGGCCAGCGTCTTCTCCAGACATGAATCCAATAGAGCACGTTTGGGACGCTCTAGGAAACGAGTTTCTGGCCACCAACCACCCCCACAAACTCTCCAAGAACTGGAAAGAGCGCTTCTGGAAGAGTGGGGCAGAATACCTCAACTCGTGATTAATAGCCTCATTGACTCCATGCCTCAAAGGTGCTCAGCGTTGCTGGCCGTCCGTGGAAACCATACCCCCTACTGAAAATGATTTCCTTTGAAGAAAACACCTTTTCTTATTCTTTATTTCTCATATGCACAAATTGTGTTTTTTTTCCTTTTGTACACAAATGCGCAATAAAATGCATTTTTTTCTGCCAAACATGTGTAATTTATTCTCATATAACCTACTACGTCTGTCGATCATGTATCAATCAGCTAAAAAGTTTCCCAGCCACAAGATCCACCTAAAACCTTAATATCCTTTAATTATTTTGAGCAGTATATATTGTTTTGTAGATCCGAGGGTTCGAGGATTTTATGTAAAAACAATCACAAAGAAAAAAAATAATCAGTTCTTTAAGAGCGATGCGAATTTATTAGCGAAAATCCAATCCTTTAAATACAGGATTCAGCAGCAATATTCACAGGGTAAATATCCGAAGGTCTTCACACCTTCGACAGCAATCAAACACAAGAACAATGTTTAACAATACATGTACGTAAAGATTATTCACAAGCACAGCCGAGCTAGTCAAAACAATCCTCACTACTTGCTGGCTTAATCAAGACTCTCCTCGACGTACTGGCTAGCATCGTTTTTATAGGCGCGATAGAAACTTCCAGAAATATAACAGCTCGTGTCATTGAACGTGACACTAGTGGAGAGATCTAATACTTTCTAGAAGATTCCAGAGAGTTCCGAACTCGCCAACATGGTCGCCAATGACGCTAAAATGGTCGCCAAAGTCGACAACTTGGTCGCCAAAAATGATGCCAATTTGGCTCTACCGCATTGGCTCTCTCATTCAATCGCCATTATAACATAAGGGGCAGCACTGCTTGTGAATAGTACAATTTTAACATGAATAAATATAACATAGAGTAATATAAATGCATTAAACACTCAAATACAAATTATTTACACTATTTACACTAAATTCGTAACAATATTGTGTGTTGCGTATTTTTCCATCGTAGATTCTCTCACTTTAATTATTATAATTTAATTTGTTAAAGGTTTAAGTTGAATATCTTAATAAATTCCTATTAAGATAGTGATTCCTTCTAGTTCTTTCGTTAATCCTACAACTCAAGCTCACGCTGACACTCCGAGAGATCTTCTCCCAAGGGGAGGAACATCACAAACATTCAAGGCACTTGGAAAAGGTTTTGTTTAAAGCCTTGAAAAGAGGCTGTAGCAAACTTCAGACTATAAACAGGTCTTGATTGCATGAAACATCATCTTAATAAAATAGACATCTACATTCATGTCCATAAATTAAGGATGTTTCAGAATCGCACAGAAATTGAGCTCTAAAATAAAAATTTCACCTGTAGAATTATCACACACATCTTGAAGAAGAATATGCAAATTACAGGAAACCACCAGATGGCGCGGATAGTAAGTCACAATAACGAGAGTGTAAGAGAGGGGTATATAAGGAATGGTGGCAAAGAAGTAAAATTGTTCACAAGCGCTTTAAAAATCTTTTAGTGCAATAACCGCATAGTTATGGCACAAAGGAAGCATTTGGATGATTTTTTACGTGGTAGATATATTGGACGACTGGACTGTGGACGTACCCAGCTGAAAGTATCCGAGGAACTTAGAATCGCCCAGAGTGTCATCTCCAGGCTTTGGCAACGATTCCAAGATGATGGTAATGTGAGTAGATGTTACAGCACAGGTCACCCCCGAGTTACAACGCCGAATGATGACCGGTATATATATATTTCGCAGTTACTGCCAAAAGAAACAGACAGAGCACAGCATCAGACCTGTCTCGTCAGCTCTGTTCAGCTACCTGTCTGACAGTTTCAAGGCAGACCGTGTACAGACGCTTAGGGCGCATTGGTCTATATGCTCGTAGGCCTGATAGATGTGTTCCACTTACAGCAACTCACCGTCGCCTGCGATTAACCTGGAGTAGAGAGCATACATTGTGGACACCAAAACGGTGGTCTTGTGTGATGTTTTCCGATGAGTCCAGGTTTAGTTTGCAGTCTGATTCTCTCCGGACTTTAATATGGAGGGCGCCAGGTACTCGTTACCACCAAGAGAACACCATTGAACGACACCGTTACGGTGGTGCAGGATGGCTCGTTTGGGGAGGAATTATTCTTGGTTCCAGAACTGACCTGCATGTTCAGAGTGTAACGATGACAGGCCACATCTATCGGGATGTCATTCTGGAACAACATGTACGTTTGTTTCGGGGCACCATGGGTGCTGAATTTCTGTTTATGGATGACAACAACCGTCCTCACCGTGCAAACATTGTGGACGAATGCCTTCAATCGGACGATATCACCCGTATGGGTTGGCCAGCATACTCACCGGACTTGAATCCAATAGAGCATATGTGGGATATGCTTGGCCGACGACTTGCAGCCTGTCAACCCCCTCCCACCTGTCTACCGGAACTTCGGAGGTCATTGCCTGATGAGTGGTGTAATATTCCCCAAGATCAGATTGATAATTTGATACTCAGCATGCCTAGGCGCTGTAAGGCCTGTATTGCATCGTCCGGGAGACATACTCCGTATTAACCATCATACTAACCATGTTATACTGTTTTTTGTAAATAGGTTCTTTTTTGAAATTTGCTCCAGGGAGTAAAAATCGCAATTTTTATTAATTATGTCAAACATATAGCATCTTTTTTGCTCTTTATTTTTTTTTTAATAAATAGACTTTACAAATAAGTCAAATTTGTTTTGCCTCTGTCTCTTTCTTTGCCTGAACTTCATTATCCTTAATTTATGGACATGAGTGTAGTATAATTCAAATCAGTCATCATGGATGCAGAGTATCTCCTTATATGCCCAGAACTAGATAAAGAATCTCAAAAACGAGGTGAGATAAGCAAACCATATTGGAATGCCTTAACTTTCATGAATTCTTTGTTAAGACTGCCTCCCTTATGTTCCTTTTCTTGTTATTTAAATGTTTAACTTTTGTTTTGTTCTCATATTAATTTGTCCTGGGTGTGTGTGTTTGTGTGATTCTTTCTTTAAATGTTTTTTTAATTTTTGTTTATCATTGTTTTTGTGTGATACTTAAGCGTTTTTATATGTTTGGATTGATCCTTCCAATAAATCCATAAGTAACAACAACAGCATAATTAGATCTGAAAATTCTACAGAAGTGTTTGTTATTTGCCTCTGGGGAGAGAAGCTCACACGCACACAAACTCTGCAACGGTAGAGTAAAAAGATCTTTGGAATGAATAGCGAAATAAAAACCCTTTTTAGCATCTGGTAAGCATCCTCATCAATTATTACTCTTTACTTACATCAATTACTCAACTTTATAGCATCATCAGCAATATAACTAACCCCTTTTATTTAAAAAAAATTATTGAAGACGGCACACACATTTAAAAACGCTAAAAAACGTTATTCGTTTCAAATTAGGTAGTATTAATAGGGCAAAATCTACTATTCAATTTCAGATTACAGCTGTACGTAGCCGTAGCTCACCTGGCATTAAATTCTCACATGTAACCAAAACAAAAGTTTGGTCTTACAAAGCAACACCCTCCAGCTTTTCTAACACCCTTCTCTAGAATGTGTACTTTACGAAATATGTTTGTAATATCTTTCTCTATTACTTTCCTCAATATCCAGACACAGCACGTTGTGACAAAAAGAATAATTTTATATCTACTCTTAACAAAATAAAACCCAAACGCTGTCCATCGCGCTAAAACCAAAACCGAAGAAACTATCTCTCCTTGGTACAAACCAAGCAAAACCAAGCCCAGAGCGTCGAGATAAAACAAAGTAACTTTCCTTCCTTTTCACAAAATTCATTCCAGCACCTTCACGCTCCGAAAACCAATGAACTCTATTTTTTCTGTCCACCCTGTTCGAAGGTTAAACATCTTCTCACAAAAATAGCAAGCACCCCTTCAGATGTGGAGAATTGCAGGCAATACACAATAATCTACCGCCAACAGTAGACACTGCAATATTTATACAAGAAAATGTTTATGGTCTTTGTGTGTAAGTGTTTATTAACGTCACTCTATAAAGCAACACGATGGCTACTGACGAGGTTCCTCGTAATTTTGAACCACGATCAAGTGAAGAGGACATTTGAGCTGTCAACTCCACAAAAGATATTAAGTTACCACACACACCACATCAACGAGCTACGATAGATTTAATGTACATTACCCCAGGGACATATTAAGACTATTTGAGGCCCTGGGCCATTATTCAAAAGCACAGACCCTATCTAGGATCTTTAAAAGTAGACAGTATATAGCATGCATCGTAAAATACTCGTTCAAACGGTAATTTGATACAAAAAAATGTGCACGGTTCAAAGCATCAAAAATCTAAACACAAACCGGCTTGACCAATGACCGGATTTTGACTAAATGAGTTGAATGATTGTTTATGGTATTCCGCGAAGGCCTAGACATGGACAACGGTCATCACAAAATAATGCAATCGTACCACTTTTACCAGTTGGCATGCAGTTTGAAATTCCCTGTTTTTCGGAGAATATGTACGGGAATAATACTTGACCATTAAAATTATCCGGATCATGATCTTATTAAGACAAAGTCGAGAAAGAAACCCCCAGGGCAAGACCGTGGACCCAGTTGACCAATGCCTTAAGATATCCCTGCATTAGCCCCTCTGCCTGACGTATCTTCAGTGGCACAAGGGTTCAAGGTCATGGTAATGACCTCAAACCCTCCCCCTTGACCTTAGGCTACCATGTCCACCCTTTTTGTTGTGCGGGAGGAAACAACAAACAAATTCTCCGACAAATTATTTCTCTCACAAAACCCTTCTCTCTCTCTCTCTCTTTACATATTTTTATTCATACAAGAATAATACAATTACACGTACACAAACTATTCTACAATGGTGCACTATCTTCATGGGAGTTTCCACAATTGCTTTCGTTCAAAAACCCTTAAGACCATTCGTTTCGTAAGAATTTTTGAAACACCCCGTATATTCTTGCGTATTCTTAATTTTAGAAATCCTTAGAAACATGTTCTTCTGTAAGTTGCGTTTAAAGTCAAAGTGTAAAAACATCAATCTCAGAAACGTCTGATTCTTTCTTAGCTTTTCCCTTTCGACAAATGTCTCGAGCATACCGTGAAAGGCTTTTCTTAAAAGAAAATATTCTTCCCTGGAACAAAATATTTTACAAACATTTATGCTACAATCTTGTAACATATAAATCGGAAATGAATCTGTCTTTCGACAATCAGTTACAAGGGAATTTAGAACCGATTTGAAACGTACAATGGTTAGAATCACGCAATTTTCTTCGTTTCGAGAAATTCCTTAGAAAATTGGTTTTTCTAAGAAAAGGCTTGCACACTTTACTTCAAATTTCATTGTATTTTCCAGAGTCATTATTGAATCAGTTACAAAGGGTTTTAGGACAGATTCAAAGTTTAGAAAAGATCCAAATCACACTTAGTTAATTGCAAGTTAGAAATTTTGTCTTTTCCAGAAAAAGTCAACAAATTTTATTTCACATTAATTGGATACACGTGGATCAATACTGAAATTTAGTAAAGAATAAATATATATAAAACCTTATTTTGGTTTGGTAAAATAAGAATTTTCCTCCAGGCAGTTTGCTTGTGGTTATGTAACTTAGACAAACACAGTAAGAGTGTAGAGCAGTGTTTCTCAAAGTTGCAATTTTCCCGACCCAATACTCAATCATAATTTTCATCGCGCCCCCCTCATATAATACCAATGTATTGAATTCAATAACTATACTTTCACCTAAAACTACGATACAACTATAACTTCTTAAGCGCCCCCGGCGTATATAAACGTCTCGCAAAGCCAAAACATTTAATTCCCCGGATGTAAAGAGTGTTTTTTTTCAGGTATAGAAGTTTAAGTTGGCATTACTTTCCAAGATGGTAACCGATTTAACAACTGTCAAATGATTTATTCTCAGTTTGGTTTGACAATTCATCAAAACGATCATCAAACAAGGCGTAGATTCGTCGAATGGGCCCAAAACGAGATTGCCGTTGTTCCCGATTTTCATAAGCGAATTTTGTTTAGCGATGAAGCGCACTTCTGGTTGAATGGCTATGTCAACAAACCAAACTGCCGCATTTGGAGTGAAGCTAATCCACAAGTGTATGTCGAAACACCATTACATCCAGAAAAACTGACTGTTTGGTGCGCTTTATGGGCTGGTGGAATCCTTCTTCAAAAACGATGAAAGCCACAACGTTACAGTCAATGGTGATCGGTATAGAGCCATGATTACTAACTTTTTCATTCCTGAATTGAACAATCATGATGTCCAGGAGCTGTGGTTCCAACAAGACGGCAGCTCGTGCCACAATCGATTTATTGAAAGACACGTTTGGTGACCGCCTAATTTCACGTTTTGGACCTGTGAATTGGCCTCCAAGATCTTGTGATTTAACACCGCTAGACTATTTTCTGTGGGGCCATGTAAAGTCATTGGTCTATGCGGATAAGCCACAAACGCTTGACCATTTGGAAGGCAACATTTGCCGTGTTATTGCCGATATACGGCCACAAATGTTGGAAAAAGTCATCGAAAATTGGACGTCCAGATTGGACTACATCCGAGCCAGCCGTGGCAGTCCTATGCCAGAAATCATACTTAAAATGTAATGCCACAAGATTATCTTTCAAATAAAAAAAAATTCATGTCAATCGAATGATACATCGTTGTTTTATTGCAATTTAAAGTTCTATACCTCTAAAAAAACGCCCTTTATATATACGTCTTTCCGAAGTACGACTTTTTCTGTGCACTGCTATCCATAAAATTATTCCGAAGGTTTTGGAATGCCATAAAAGGACCTTGACAGATTTTACAAAGGATTTACTTATTTCAGATTATTTATTCCTCCTCCCGCAATACATCCCATACACGCACCTGCGCGGAAAACGGTTTACATTGGGGAGTCAATCGCATAACTTTTAATCTGCAGTTCAGAGATTAATCATAAATCGTACAAATTATCAAGATAAGTGTTTAATTTTTGTTTTTAATTATATATATGACAAGCCCATGGGGTCACTGGTAATTAAAAATTTGTTCTTGACTTAGTACTGTTAAATTAATTATAAAATACATTGCACAGTACTGACACATTTATAAGTGTATTATGTCAATGTAAATGTGTATTTTATTTTTATTATATCAGAACGTATCTTGTTTTCCTTCTTTTCAGTAAATAAATAATTTTTTAAAAATAAGATTTGTTATCGACTTTTCAATATGTTAGCCACCCCCCCTTGTAGAGTTGTCATGCCCCCCAAGGGGGCCGCGCCTCACAGTTTGAGAAACACTGGTGTAGAGAAATGATTAAATTCATAATTCAAAACTTCAATCTGAATATTTACTCGCTATCCTTACTTGCATTTCTCCTTCTTCGAGATTTTTTAGACATTTTTTTTTTACTTTCAACGACCTTTAACCCTCTTTAAGTGTTAAGTTATTTTGATGGTTTTGTACACAAATTGCCAATTTTTTTATTGCAAAAAAATAAAAGTTTAGTACAAAATAAAATATACTTAGTAGTTAAAAATGGATATTTTGGTTTACTTGTATAAAAGTATTCATGTTTAATAGCAACGGCATATTCGCTTGAAGTGTCTGAAACATAGTGTGGCAGTGGTAAAGTTCGCTTCTATAGGAGCATTATCAACCAAAAAATACTTATGAATACTTATTAGAAGTTCGATAATTCAGTTTTGTGTGGTATAACTGGCAATACTTTTCCAAGCACAGATCAACTCGACAATCATTACACCAGTGTCGCGTTTCCTTCAGTATCTTTTTTCCTTTTGCATCCTTTTTTTAACAGCAAACTTTGCAGTGTCTTGTACTCTCAGGTTCTGCAGGAATAGGAGAAGTATGGGATATAAAATGCCGTTCAGTAACATGGACAAGGTTATCTACAGTAGGTGATCTGCTGCGATGCGTTTGTCCAGAAACTGTGTTGTCATATTTACGTAAAAGCTCTTCAATAACTTGAATTTGAAATTCTTAAAATATAACACGTAATATCTTTTTCTAATATTCTTTCTGGAGCTTCCAAATTGTTGGATGAAAGAATATTTCCTGATAACAGCGATCTACATCACCCATAGTAAATTACCCTAAAAATTACCCCGTATTATACTCGGGGTGAATGCCCAAGATAATCTCGGGCATGACAGTTAAAAGGTTAATAGAATGAAAATTTTATTTGTATTATAATCAATAGGAAAGTGTACACGACTTTCATAGCTTTTTATTATTCCATTCCGAAACTTGAATCAAAGGAAAAGTCGATGAACTGATATGTTTGGAATTGCGAATTACAGAATTTTTTTTGCTTGCAATCAATGCCTACTTTATTCAAATTGATCAAATTTTGATGAAGAAAAATCATTAATATTTTCAATAGTATTCTTAGAAAATTATCTGTAAGGATTTGAATATATATTGAAGAAACACATAATATTGTCTTTTCTCTTCAGGTAAAAACAGAAAATTTAATTTTCATAGCTTACGAAAACAGGAATTATTTGTACCATTCTCTCTCTCTCTCTCATCTTAACATTATTTCCTCTACATAATTTCCTGAACAGCACCAAAAAAATTTTTTAATTTGCATTCCCCTTTATATTAATTCAATATTTTTGGTTTTTAAATTATGTGAAAAATCTTTTAATTTAAAATTAATTCTTAGACTTTTGTATTAAAAAAATTAATGGCGTATTCTATGTTAGTTTTCTTT